>JARFIW010001282.1:727500-1184722 GCA_036346225.1 Platerodrilus igneus | reverse complement strand
GTAATTAACGTTGAAACATACAGGATGCGTCAGAAATTTATATATGCAATTACAGATGGAACGGCGCTCTGGGGGAAATACGTTCGCATCGAATATAAGTGTGTCATCAATTTGTTCGTAAGAACTCCGTTCTATGTGTATGCATTATACATTAGGGATCTGGTTGCTTCGGGATGTTTGCCGTAATTATTTAATGAGCACATAAAGTGTAACCTCTGAAGTAAATATGTCAAATTCTGCTGTATTGCATTTTTCAAAAACCTTCTCTAACCAATCTCTAAGACGTAAGCACGGGAAATTTTATTTACGTATACTTATTTGCTTATTTGCTTCTATTTTATATTAAATATGACAAAACTCTTTAGCCCTAGAACATTTAGTAAACCCAATGCGTATTTTGGCCACTAAGTGGCATCAATATAGCAAACAAATTTTAATGAATAAGTTGTTCAGAAACCCTTTTTAAAATATTTTCCTCACCACAAAAGCTGAGTTGAAGCTATTCAACAGCAATTTACATAAAGATATTTACCTCAGCATACTGGCTAATGATATCGACGACACAACACAATTCACTATTGTGTTTTGGGTATAACCAACTGCATCATGAGGAGGATATCCTAAGGCAACATAAGTAAAATGTCTATTAGAAAGGTTTGCTTCTGCTTGTGTGACGAAGCGATTATCCTCAGAAGAGTTTCTGAACCGCTTTTTTAATAAAATTGTTTTGCTATTTGTGAGAACTTTTAGTGGTCGAAGTACTCACCCAGTTTTCTAAACACTTTTGTTGTTAAAGAGTTTTTATTGTATGAAAGTTAAATCCTGATCGAGAACAGGTACAGAATTATAATCCACCTAAAATGATTAGGTATGCTATTGTAGCATTAAGCATGACCCAGAAATGTACTTCTTTTGTTGTAAAATGCTTGATCTTGACTGTTCGAAATTAATTACGTAACGTATTATAATAATTACATGGATAGCATGATTGTGACAGCGTTTCAACACATACTACCCCTTATTACCATGCACATTTGTTTTAAATTGACCAATCCCTGTCTAACGTCATTTTTCAGGTACATTTCAGCCACTTCCTGATGTGCTCGTCGCCTTCTCGTATTTCCGAGAATCTGGTAATTTTCCAATACATTTGATATGGAATATAGACTTTCTTCTAATAATCTAAGCTTCTCAATAACTGAAATTAATTAAATTAAGGCGTTTTTACGTAGAAATACGTTCTCTTGTTATTGAATACAAATGAAATTTTTTTAAAATATTTAAGATGTGATCTATCAGTTATTTAACAAATTTTCTTTTCGAATATCTACAAATGCGATTTTTCGTTATTAAATAAAAATAAATATTCCTTTAGGATCCTTTTTTTATCCATTGAACGTAAATCTACTTAAAACACGATTCATAAGTTATTAAATACGAATGAAATTTTTTTATAATGATTTTTATATGCGTTAGGCGTAATTAATCACATTTATACAGAGCACTTCAAAAATATGTACCCGATGTCTTATACGCAAATAAATGGCTACATAAGTTTCTCCCTTTTAGGATTTTTTCAATTTTATAAATCTTTGTCAAACGCTAAAATATGACTTTGCTATGACTTTTAGTGACAGTAATATATATATACTATATATATATATATATATATATATATATATACATATATATATATATATATATATATATATATATATATATATATATATATATATATATATTGCTATAATAAGAGGGTTATTTAGGGGAATATTAAGTCATAATGGTCATACAACACATGTAAATAGTACTAGAAGTTAGAAAACTACATTTATTTATCATGAAAATTACGTAATTCGCATATTATGCAAAGAACAAACAATTAACACCCTGTATAAGGATTACAAGTGAGTTTAATCAATGCTAGGAAGCATGTCCTTCAACAATAAAAACACACGCAACCAAATTTGTTTTAAGTTTAAATTGTAAATAGAGTGCAAAGTAGAATATATTAAATGGTACGAAGAGGGGAATGTTGAAGTCGAGGGTGACGACTGCTTAAATATAAATCAATTTGAGGGTGAAATAGATAATGGGAGGAATACAAAAGAAATTAAATGTGCAGAGGATTTGAAAAATAGGGTTAATTTATTATTACAAAACATTCACAATTGATAGGGTCGGAATCAAGAATTGCCATTGGTTATGAGCACAAGTTAGAGGTAGTAAACACCGAACCGTTTAACATTAAATTATATCCTATTCCATCAGCATACAGGGATAGAGTAAAAGAAGAAATAGAACAAATGTTACGTGAAGGTATCATCGAAAACTCAAGTACACACTTTATGAATCCGTTGGTCGTCGTTAAGAAAAGTGATGATAGCATCAGGTTATGTCTAGATGCAAGGAAGATGAACAAGCAAACCAAACCGCAATACAATTGTCCACCAACCACGGATAGCATATTGGCGAGGATAGGTAGTAAGCAAATCTTTACAAAGATAGATTTAAAGAATTCATTTTGGCTAATTCCACTTGCGAGAGTCTAGGAAATATACGGGTTTTTCTGTAGAAGAGCGAATATACCAATTTAAAGTGGTCCCTTTTGGTTTGTCTTCGAACACGGCTGCATTAGTGAAAGCTATGCAAAGTATTTTTGGGACTGTACAAGTAATTTTGCATCCACTACGTGGATAATGTTTTAATATTCAGCGATAGCGTTGAACAGCACTTCACACATCTAGAAAGGATTTTGTTAGAATTAAATATAGCAGAGTTAAGATTAAATTTAAAGAAGTGCAGAGATGGAAAGAATTAATTATCGACAAAATAATCATGATTATGGGAGAAATTTTAATAGGGGTAATTATAATAATTTCAACAATGGTTTCAGGCGTAATAGAAATTCAGGTCACACACCAAGGCGAGAAATGGAGCGGACTAACCATGAGGGGAACAATAACCAGAAAACACATAGACAGGAACATGAAGATCAACGAACGAAACCAAGGACAATTAACCGCACATACACTGAGATCACGAGTCAGGCAGGACCTTCCACGCAAAACCAACATTTTTAGATACAGACAAACCAAGAAAACCCTTACGAATAAACAGATACGAACATCAGCGCGAATTTATCAATGGAAAATGAATTAAACAGAAACTTATTACCTATAGTTAATTTAAAGGTGGAAAATGATATAGTTAGGGTACTGATTGATACCGGAGCGGAAGCATCGCTTATTGCCAAAGAGTTTGGTAAACGAGGAAAATTAATGGAGAAGGCGACACCTATAACGAAATGTAATTTAGTGGCACCAAACAAAAAGAAGTTTGCGAGCATATGTAACATAGTAATTCTGAAATGTGAAATAGAAAAGGTAAAATCGGAGAATAAATTCATGGTTGTACCTGGACTGAAGATAGACCTTATATTTGGGATGAATCTTATAGACAAACTGAGGTTGAGAATAAATGCGGAAAGTAAGGAAACGTGCGAAAGGGAGACAAATGGGAAACTCATGAATCTAGATACAAAAATACAAAAGGTTTAGGAAAATTATGAGAAAGAATTCAGGACAATAAACAAGGACCTTGGAAATTTAAAAACTGATTTAGTAAATTTTAATGTTAGGGAACCCATAAGATTAATACAACCGAATATTTCGATAGACCAATACTCAAAATTTTACGGGGACGGTAAGCTCAATCCTAAGATATTTTTGAAAAACAATAATATGTTAGTACAGGGCTCAACAGACGAGCAATACAAAATAAATTTGGTAAAATCAATGCTAAAAGAGGGAGCAGAAATATGGTTTAATTTAATAGAGAGTGAGTTGAAAACGTTTCAGCAATTCAAAGAAAAATTTTTAAGGCACTTTTGGGGGATAACCAACAGGATAAAGTGAGAGAAGACTTGATCATGGGTAGATATAATCAAGAAACAAGAATGACACGGAAATAGTATGCTATAAGAAAATTTAGCATAGCAAAACAATTAGATCATCGTTTAGAGAAAAAACAAACAATAAAATATCTGGCAGGGCATTTCGAGGTGGAAGTGAAACAGTACATCGCACTACAAAATATAGTAAACTGGGATATATTTCTAGAATATTTTTAAAGACATGATGAATTGGGATCAAACCGCAGGATAGAAGATAGAACCAGGAAACAACCTATAAATTTTATGAGGACACAAAGAAGTACAGAGCGGTGGCGGACAACAGGAAACTCGACGTTTATTACATCGGCGTGTAGCGTTATTATATCAAATTGAATGGCGACCCAATCGTAGGGGCAAGAAATTCCGGAAAATCAAAAACAAATAAAATTGTCGCATCAAGCCTGGGGCTAGAACTAAAAAGCGGTAATTCAAAAAAGATTTTCATAGGGGATAGAAAAACTCAAAATTTGTATATTAATTAAAATTAGGGATTACAGGCAAACAACAGATAAATTTGTAGATTCAATTTAGTATTTAAGGTATATTGTAAATATAATTTTTTTAAAATGGACAAAAGAATGCAGAAAGCTAGAGAGGCGCTAAGAAATGAAGGGGTTGAGATAGGATCCCAGGTAAGTATAGTCCTCCATGATACACAAACCAAAGTTACAGAAAGGACATTGGAAAGGAGCCACAGCGAGGAACATCAGACCTCCCAGAAAGCAAAAGTAATGTCGATTTTATTAGCACTAAGCAACAAGATGGGTAAAAATGAACAGGCCATGAAAAACATGACGACAAAAATTAAAGAAAATGGGGAAAAACTGGGTATGGAATTAAAAATTCTAAGTGATGGTTTAAGGGAGACTAACCAAACAATTGCGGAGATGAGGGCACAGATGCGAGATAAAATTGTGAGGATTACAGAGAAAATCGATTGTGTGAGAGACGATGTCGTAATGATAAAATCAAAACGAGAAACCTGCGATAACGAAAGAAGATAGTAAAGCGTACTGATAATAAACGCACCTTTCGAAAGAAATAAGTTGTGCAAACGCAGAAAGTAAACAGAAATATGTCAATTTGCGTCATTTCTCCTACGTGATTTTCTGCATGAATTTTATACAATACCCAAAGTATTATCTAGACAAACAAAAGCGATAAGTTAAAATTACGTGCCAAGGAGAATTAATATTTCCTGTAATAACATCAATACAACGGTCAAGGTTCAATACATAATAGAAATCCTAGTAGACTACGTGACCAAGAAATCGTTTTGCCGAACAATTTTAAGACGTATGCCTGTAAACGCCCAGAATCAAAACATCCTATTGCCCGTCGTAAACGTTGAATAAACAATACCGATAACCAAAGAATTATAGATGGGGCGGTGCTTATACAATAGGCGAATTTGATAAGCAGACAGTATTCATTCAAACTTAGAACAGTTTCGTCGCTTACAGTCAAAAATTTACGCAATGAGTTAAATTGAATAATTAAATATTTGTGAATATGATGTTAAAAATTTCAAAGTTAACATTACTCAAAAATATATAATACAAGTTTGCCGTTTACTGGAAAACGTGAGTTGAAGTCTATTAATTAATTAATTTTAAATATTTGTAATGTAGGACTCTAAAAACTCTGTGCAAATCTAAGCAACTCTAAGAAAATCTAAGAAATAAAGAGGTAAATCTAAGAAAATTTAAGAACAGACTGGGTAAATTGAAACTATTGATTAAACGGGGTAAAACTTGGAAACGATATAAGTCGATAATATTGGGAAGAAGTCTGAATAAAATTATTGGTTTAATCCACGTGAAGGAGCACAAAACAGAGCATTGTTTTAAGGAGTGAATGAAGCAACTCAATTAAACGTAACCAAGAGATGCTAATCCACTGCACGCAGTAGAAAATTCAGGGAAAACAAAGAGAGACGCGCCAGGAAAACTACAGGTCAGAGCTATCTAGCATAAGGCATTATTTTCTTTTTATTTTGAACATTGACTATATTATATCATACTTAAATATTTTGTAGAGTCAACAAAAATCTTTTTATACGTGAAAATTTACGTAAAGAGAGAAAAAGTTTTGAACGTTCAGAAATTTTCCAGTAAGATATAGTGTCATTTTTGCTGGCTTTAACTTAAGGAAAGGGAGCTATAATCTTTGGGGATAAACAATTTAAATATTATGATTATTTGGTTCAGGGGTTGATTTTATCATGTAATGCAACATATTAAGCTGTGAAGTAAATATAACATTTTCTTTCTCATTATAAAAACATTAGTCGATTTCGTTTTTCTCATTTAAAATAGGAAAAGTATTAAAAAAAGTGGGGTAAATTATTTGTTATCGTAGCGTTGTGCACTCTGTGTGAATTAGACTGAGCTAGTTGTGGCATAATTAAAAATTAAAATATTAGAAGACACAGCGGTGGCGGACAGTAGGAAACTGGACATTTATTACATCGGCGTGCAACGTTATCATATCAATATATATATATATATATATATATATATATATATATATATATATATATTTAAACATTAATTTAGAAAGCTTTTTTACACAAGGTAAGTTGATAAATACTAGCGTATTACAATTAATCAGATGAAATAATAACTTAGACTTTTTTGTGCGAAGCCCAACTGATCATTTCAAATCGAGCTAGTAATTGAAAGAAGGAAAATATAAGGTCTTGAACAGGATTTGAACCTGCATCTTAGTCTTGCCGGGACTATGCGTTTACCAATTGCGCCACCGAGACCGCTGATTATAAGTGGAAAATTTTGCAAATCTAAATCGTGTACACAACCATACATAAACCTAACTTTCAATTACGTTTAGCATTTTTGTCAATCATAACTGACATTGTCAAGTTTTTGACTTATGTCAGTTATAGACAGGAAGAAACGCTCAAAATTACGGCTATAAACCAAGTATTAAATGTATAAATATTTTAGGTAGTTTTTTTTACACAAGGTAAGTTAATAAATACTAACGTATTACAATTAATAAAATGAAATAATAACTTAGACTTTTTTGTGCAAAGCCCCAATGATCATTTCATATCGAGCTAGTAATTGAAAGAAGGAAAATATAAGGTCTTTGGACATATATATATATATATATATATATATATATATATATATATATATATATACTCAAATTTAGACCAGGGTAAAAAATTAATTAATTTTCATCAAATAATTTTAATCACCGTGTATAAGGAATTTTATTAAATAATACGCTTTATTAAAAAAACCGTGGAGCATAAAAATTCATTCGTTTCATTAAAAATAAGAGATTTAAATTATTTACAAGACGCTTTCTATAAAAAGAAGCAGTATTAAAATGCTCAACGTGTAGTTTAACTATTCCAAGTAAAGAAACACATGGAAATTACGTGCAAAATTTATATTAATTAATTCAAGTTTAAGTAACGAGTATTAAACAAAATGTACAAATAATAATTGAATATTTAATTAGGATTCACTAAAAATTAAAGGGTATTATTTTAATCGGAGTTAATTGAACCATTAGTAACATATAATATGCATAAAAGCTTGTAAAAACCCAATAATATTCAAATCGTAGAAGTGTTAGTTAGAAGTAGGACGTATTTTTAAAAGTCTCGTTCTGCGTAAATTTCGCAGATAACAAATGGTTACAGAGAATGTTGGAGAAACCGTCGCTTAATATTCACGAGAAATGCTAATAAGGTGGGTTATTTCACAGTACATGTGGACTGAAAATAACCGATACTAAAGAATATCGATTCGTACCACTCAGAACAGGGTAGATAGAGACAGATAATATGCGCAAGACAGAGACACATATAATTAAAGGCGTGGGTTGAGCAACGTCACTGGGTTGCGATTGGTTGAAAATAAGAGGTAAACATGAGAGGTGTAAAAATAACATTTCTATACAAAATTGATTTGTTCTCAGACGTTGCGTGCCGTGTGTAAAATTTCTGAGATTTAACTGGTGCGAGTGAAAATTTAATAAGAACCGCGCGCCGGGCGGTCGAGATGAGAACATAGTATGCGAAATTCTAGAAACTGTCCGTTTTGGGGACAAAAGCGACGTACAGGCTGGCGGTTATATATACCCGTGTTAATATGAGTTTCTCTCTCTTAGCTTGGCGATTTTGATTGAATAATTTAAACAGTGTGCTGGTATATTTTGGTGATTATTTAATACTTTAAAACAGTTTGTTCTTTACGTGCTACAATGAAAGTAATTTAGTGCACTTAGAAAAGAAGATGCAAGGTAATAAAGTCTAGTTATAATTGCGAAGTACTGTACCAATTATTCAAATTTGCAACGACAAATGAATACACAAAAGTATGCAGTTTTGGCGTATAGCGTGAAAGAAGTATGAATTTCTTTGCAATTTTCGGGGGTGTTAATAATTAAATGATTCGTAAACGTGACTGGATCCACAAAACAAGGTACAGATATACACAGATGAGTTCCGGAAAAGCACTGAAACAACTTTAGATGAATGGTGGTGTAGAAAATTTTAAAGGCGACCAGTAATCCGAGGACCTAAACATAACCCAGTTGGAATGGTGTGATTAACAGAGGACGATGTACATTGGAGTCACGAGTGCATTAACCTTCAGGTAACTTATGCTTTGTTGTTCGATTTTTGATGTTTTGGTGTGTGTTGAATAACTTTATAATTTATTTACTTAAAATGGACAATAGTGAATTTGTACTAACAACAAATTATTAATTTTAAGGTGAAATTTTCTTGTTTAAGTAGAAAGGAGTATTTAGTATTTATGGTCTTGATGAAAATTTGGGTATGTCTTTGAGCTCAATTAGACGAACCTGGTTAATTAATGTAAAGGGGTGGGAGATGCTCCCTTTGTACTCAGACTCAGGTCTGCATATATTGTTATATTAATTAGTAGACATCCTACAAGGATTTTAATTCTGGATGCACATTAAAATGATAATAAATTTAATCTTGAAGTTTTCTGATACTGAAATTTATGCTGAAATTTAATTTTGAAATTTTAATGTATTATGAATATTGATGTAAATAGAGGTAACGTTGATGTTTGTGGTAGGAATGTATTTGTTTTTTTTTTGAATGAGGATGAAAGTTTTAACTAGGTGAGCAGCCGAGGCGGAAAAGTGTAAAGAGGCGATTAACAGAAGAAAGTCAACGGACCAGTTAATTTAAAAGGTTTCACAGCATTCTTGACAAACAATCTGTGGGGCTCGAATGTTTTTTTTTTTGAAAGGGCCAGTTCCTGCAGACATGAGAGGATTCACAGCATTCTTGACGCCCAATCTGTGGGGCTCGATTTGAAAACCTTAGTTTAGGATTAATGGAGAGGCTTTTGTACATTTCACAGCAATATATATATATATATATATATATATATATACAGACATTTTCTCATAGGGAAAATTATTGAAACAACCAATATAAAAACGGCCTTCCCAAATGATTAGTCTTACTTGACAGCATAATTTAAGAATATAATAGGACTCGCTAATGGCAAAGGTAGTAAACCAAACAGTTGTCAACATAAATTACGTATTGAAAGCAAAAAAAAATTTACCTTAGTGAATATCAGATAACAAATTGCACCCATATATTTCCTAAGCCCTTACCTGATATCACAAGGTCGAGAATTTCTTATTAACAATGAAAGCCTATGGTAAAGTTGGATGGAAAACAGTTTGAGAAAAAGAAAAACTCTTTAGATATAAACGGTTAGTAGAGTGTTAGCTCTGGGTAGATCATGAGCTTGGGTCATGGGTTGTCAAATGACCAAAAATATAAATAATGAGCGCCACCGTATTTTTCAATACAACAACCTACAAAAATTATCTGTGCTTGTATTAGGGAAATGCGGAAACCTTATATAACACCACTAATATAGCCATAAAACCTGAATTTCACTTTTTTAAAACACTTACCAAAATCTCAATTACCAGATGTCATACAGATGTCTCAACTTAACCTGTGAACAAACAAATGCACAACATGGACACCGTTTGTGTCCTTAAAAATATTTACCAAAAATAATACAATAGAATTGAAGTTCCAAAAATATACACCCAGGGTATTTGTTATCAATACACACAATGTCTGATCATGAATGACCTGTAAGTTTTACTTGTATTTTGAATAATAAATGAGTTATGCAAAAATGGAATCTATTTGATTAAATTCCTTGATTTGTTTCAATATAATCTTTTTCTACTATTAATTTTATAGAACAGAAAATCAATAAGGTTTTGTATTAAAAAAAAAACATAATAATCTAAATGGAATATTTCATAATAAATTTTCTAAAAAGTCTTAGTTCACTGAATAATTCATATAACACATTTTAATTCCCAGCCATGTGTAGTACTACATTGACTTCACAATTTAATTTAATTATTTAGGATCTCATAAAATAGCATTTTTCAACATAGAGTTAGTTTTACTTAATATGTATAAAAAGAATTCATCACATTGTTTAACAATCAAAGTACATGACCTCAAAATTATTAAATATATTTTTAGATTAGCGTCAAATAAAATGTGATATTTAAATTTGGACAGCTGAATATTTCTTTGACATCATATGTCACTAACAACTTTTTCAGTTTAGTTAACGTTATCTGTTTGTGAAATAATTATGATAAGCAAACAGCATAGCCATCTTTAAAATTTGTGCAAGGTTACAAATTTATTACGGAATTCTTTGTTTCACTAAATAATTTTTAAATTACTTTAATCTAGGTAAAGCTTCAACCTTGGATTTTTCGTATTATGATTAAATAATTATAAATGTGATTAAATGCTAAATATCACTCAAGTGTGGAAGTACAGTACGACCAAAGGAAATCGAACTATGATCTCAGCTGTGGGATATTCCATTAACATCTGCGTTCTGCGATGCACAAACGGGAAACACATGAATACGGACGAATTTATCGCTGGAACTATAAGAATTTTTCTGAACAAAACATTATTTAACGAAACCAATTCCTCCATAATTACATCCTATAGAGTATAGTATTCCAAATCCCAAACTAAATTTTCTAGATATTGCTTCCGAGATATTGCATGTTTTAACGATGAGGGGGAGCTTCTATCTCCTTTGGCCTGCAGGAATCAACTGAACTGCTCTAGGTGGAAGATAAAAAAATCATCACGCTAAAGCCGCTAGGAACAACATTCATACACGAAGATTCAATCAATTAAACCTTATTGCGGACTGTGTTATAGGTCACGTGCCTGGATACCACCATCTTGGCTTTACTACGCCGCTGATAGCAGCTTACCTGTTCAGACGCCGATAGAAAAGTGATACGAAATGACAACTTAACGAAGCTTATTAATGAAACTTAGTCCTCAAGAGCAAAGGAGTCTATATGCTATTATAAATTTTATGAATTATTTTTATTGTACGGAAATTTACAAATTATATTTTTATATTATTGGGGTATTATTTTAGATTAATAATCGAAATGTAACTACGTAAAAAAATACGTTACAGTATATATAAAAAAAATTAGCTGTACATGGTGTACTGTTTATGATTCAGTACATAGGGATCGATAAAACTGTAAGAGATAGTTAACTATGCGGAAGCTTAACACTAATAAGAGCGCCTTAGATCAGATTTCAAAATTTCAAAGATATTTCTTGACTACTATACATATAAGAAAAATCACAAAAGTACGGTTTTCCTTATTTGCGCATAACTAAACAAATAATTAAAATATCATAATAATCCACCATTACATTTAGATTATATCTAAGCTACCTAGATTTTGCGTAACAGTATTCAACTTCTTATTTTCTAGTAGCCACCATATTGGTTCAGTACATTTTTGAAATACTGATAAAATGTTTTTTCCATAAATATATAACCTGGCAATGGTAAAATGAACATGTAGGAGTATACAACTAACCGTAAGTCCTAACTAACTGAACAATAAGCACGCAGCGTGCACGTATATAACACCACAAACCTCGAAATACAAATAGAACCGTCCGAACGTATAATACTGTTGCGAGCTACTATTAGGCAACCCGTCAAACACACAAGCGTTGTAGGGTCTGCATAGTTTCCAGGATTCTAGAATGCTTCTAGCAATCAAACACACAAAACGCCGCCAGCACTGTTCATTCTTGCCAGACCTGGAAGCTTCTCGTAATTACCAGAAGATGAGTCATATCTTTAAATCTGAGTATATATAAGACCGCTGAGAAATGCAAAGAGCAGTCTATACTAGAATGTCTAATATAAATTATAACGTTGTAAAGTAATAGTAGTTTGAGCTTTTAGAAGTAAACATAAATGTTATATGCTGTGTCTAATGTACATGCAGCTTGTAGTATACATAAATAAATAGAAGTGTATAAACAAATAGTTGTGTTAGTGTTGTTAATGGACCTACGGTAAAGAAGTTAGTTTAAGAAGAAATTAGTGTTTGTAAATTCATTAGTGTAATAGTGCTTCATTGTTAAGTGGACTGAAAACATATATGAATAAGGCATATACTGTTAATTAGACTTGTGAATAGTGAGTAATAAAGACCTTTATTATTACTTGTTTTAAATTAAAGAAACGCGGTAGTAGTAGCCCGTTACAATACAAACAAACCTTGATACAAAAGGAGCTCTGAGCGTTATAGCAAATCACTTTTCTTTGTTGTTCTTTTAGAAAACCATAAAACTTCTTGAAGGGAACTTAGAATAGTGGAAAAAGTATGTCACCAAACTCCGCGTAGACAAAGGGTTTTTCTTTGAATTATTTCATTGTGTCACCAAATCTAATGGGATAAAATGTAGTGAACTGTCACAACACTACGGACAAGATCCCGCAAAAACTTAAACCTATTCACTTCTGAATTCATCACTGCAACAGAACCATATCCTAGCGCACGTGACGCCAACAAGCACGTCCGGATTAGGAACACTCCGCTATTATTCCGATTGAATTTCTACCAATCCTAGGAAGCCGCCGTACACCAGCGTCAGTCAAACAACTTAAAGAACTCAAAAATAAAAACCCAAAGTATAAATAAACAAATATTGACAAAGGATCAAATGTACAGATTAAAATTGCAATCAGTTATCAAGTAGTACGTTACTTAGCTAGTAAATTAACGTAAAGGTTTATTAACAAAAGTCAGTAATACAATAAACTATTACTACACTAGATCACGAAATTCTAATAACAATAATGAAAATACGGTACCTCTACAGCTTCAAAATACACAACAAAAAATAAGTACAGATGGTTGTGCCTAAAAAAGTGACAAAAGCAATGCTCTATGGGATTGGAAACAAAATGACTACCTGTTTATTCAAGTCTTCGTATTTGCGTGAAACATGTATGTAATAAGGTATCTGTAATCAGTTTATTACCTCAACAATGTTAACATCCAGCTATTAAATTGATAAGTGAATTAGCACTTACAGTTTTTCCATGCTGTTACTAATGCTCGTCCTATTTCAAGCACTTTGACAGTAATATTAGTTTCTGAAAAGTTTTAAGCTCTTAAACATAATAATTACAATTTGCTTTTCTACAATGAATAAATGACACAAGCCTAAACAAACACGTTTTTAGGAGGCAGAATTGAACGACTTGCACTTGGTGTTTCATCCACATTATGCATAAATTTATAAAATAAACATTAGGTAAAGAATAATTAATTCTGACAAGAGATGTTTTATAAATCAATATAAATAGAAAAAAGCGATTTATAATAGCAAGCAGACTGAATTAATCAGCTATTACAATAATTATGGCCAACCAAATATATGCTAAATAGCATACGAGTAGGGTGTTGGTACCGGTCCTGCCGCCTCATTTTCCTCCAGCATCCTCATTTTCCTCACACATTTACATGTAAATTCCCATAAGGAAAGAAATGAGGAGGGATCTTTCATTTCCTCACATCTGGACCAAATAATTTTCTTCGACTAGCCATCGCATCTTTCGAGATAAATATATCTTGCATTTTTATCTTAGCATCCTCATTTGCTCCCACATCTGAACCAAATAGTTTTCTTCGACTATCCATTTTTCATCTTTTGAGATAAACCTATCTTGTTTGGTATCAATTAATATTAGATTTTTCTCATCTACCCAAATCTCTAGGAGTTTTTTAGATTGCATCATCCCCCAGAGAGCTACCCCAATTTTAAGATTTTCTGCAGGCAGCGATTTTTGCTCATCCGCATAAATTTTTTTAGCCATGCGATACATCAAATCAGTCTAGAATTTTATGGAAAATCCGAATCTGCAAACATATTTGCAATAGGACCACCTCCTGTAAAGTTATACTTTTAAAGTCCTGAACCTCTAAACTTTGCTCTTTGCTCCCACATCTGAACCAAATAGTTTTCTTCGGCTAGCCATTGCATCTTTCGAGATAAACTTATCTTGTTTGGTATCACTTAATATTAGATTTTTCTCAGCTACCCGAATCTCTAGGAATTTTTTAGATTGCATCATCCCCAGGCAGCTACCCTTATTTTGAGATTTTCTGCAGGCAGCGATTTTTGCTCATCCGCATAAATTTTTTAGACATACGACACCTCAAACTAAGCTAGAATTTTACGCAGAATTTGAATCTGCAAACAGATTTAAAATCCAACCACCTCTTACAAAGTTATACCCCTTTAAAGTCCTGAACCTCTAAATTTTGCTCTGCTCTATAACCTAACAAATAGTTTTCTTCGATTAGCCATTGAATCTTTCTAGATAAACCTATATTATTTTGGTATCAATTAATATTAAAATTTTCTCAGCTTCCCGAATCTCTAGGAATTTTTTAGATTGCATCATCCCCCAGGGAGCTACCCTTATTTTAAGATTTTCTGCAGGCAGCGATTTCTGACCGTCCTTATAAATTTTTTAGACATACGACACATCAAACTAACCTAAAATTTTACGCAGAATTCGAATCTGCAAACAGATTTAAAATAGGACCACCCCCTGCAAAGTTACACTTTTAAAGTCCTGAACCTCTAAATTTTGTTCTTTGCTCTATAACCTAACAAATAGTTTTCTTCGACTAGCCATCGCAACTTTAGATATAAACGTATCTTGTTTGGTATCAATTAATATTAGAATTTTCTCAGCTACCCGAATCTTTAGGAATTGTTTAGATTGCATCATCCCCCCAGAGAGCTACCCCAATTTTAAGATTTTTTACCGATAGCGATTTTTGACCGTTCTTATAAATTTTTTTAGCCATGCGATACATCAAGTTAGTCTAGAATTTTATGCCCAATCCAAATATGCAAACAGATTTACAATAGGACCACCCCTTACAAAGTTACACATATACCCTCTGCGAGATAAATCTTTCTCCACATTTCCACCCACGACATAAATCTATATTGTTTGGTATCAATTAATATTAGATTTTTCTCTACTACCCGAATCTCTAGAAATTTTTTAGATAGCATCATTCCCCAGGGAGCTACCCCAATTTTAAGGTTTTTTTTTATCAATGTCGATTCTAATCATCCATCCTTTTTAATATCTAGAATCCTTTAACCAAACACTTAGCGGTAATATCACAAAGAAATTAAGCACGCAAAAATTTAATAATTTATTTTATCCGATTTACAGTTTAATAAACTAATTGAATACAATATTTACAAAGTATAACATTATCTTCTTAGTGCAGCCGAATCCAAGCAGGTTAAAGTAACCTGTAACAAAAAAAACATTAATGTGTTTAAAAATACCTATAACAAAATAGAGATTAATGTGCTGTTTAAAAGAGAGGAAACGTGTTTCGGTCAATAAGACATATCGGCGTTAATCTAACAATGTAATGTGTTTTTTATATGTAAATGGGAGGGTCGAGTTTAACGTCATCATAACCCCGAATTACATGTGAAAGTGGTGTATAATAATTTTTACTATTACAGTTTAAATTTTGTAAACCATTTCTAAATACATATTCACAATTATTTATTCTTAACCTAGGCCTACCTCTTTCGCGGTTCGAGCACTTCATGGTCGACACTAGCGTTCTTTATGCGATAGCTAGCCATACGGTTGTTAAACGCTATGCTAACCATTTCTACACTATCTTCGCCAGTAGCGGTTTTCCAGGTATAGGGAGCACCGCAAGAGTTGCATTTAAAAACGTTTGCAGGTACCATTTTAGAACAAAACAAAATCCGCACTATAGGACTTTGGTTAAACTTGTAACAAAATGTGGACCTAGGTTAGATAAAAGAAAATTGATAGGTTAGGTTCAGAAGTCTTCGGGACTCTTCGGAAGGTTTTGGAATTTATCTGTGAGCCCCAGTAAGAACTTTAACAGGGATAGTTAGAAAATATGTACAGTTTTAAAAGGCTCAGACGCCTTCGGTGGTCTTCTGAACTCTTCGGAAGGCTTCGTGTTATTCTTGTGAGACAACGTGAGGGTATGAAGAATTGTTGTGTGGACGTATGTGCAGTTTGGAGGAGTTTGGAGTTCGGAGGTCTTCGGTGATCTTCAGAACCCTTTGGAAGGTGTCGTGGTAGTGGTACCTTAGGTTTCGTCGAGTGCGTCGCCGTTGAACTCTACGGGGGTGTTGTCCCGGAGGTAGAGTTGACAGACGCAATCACAATAACGACTTGTCGGTGATAGATGGAACGGAGCTTAACGCCCATACGTAGTTTATTAACTATTGATTGATGAATTACAATGACGCAGGCTATGGGGAGCACTAAGTAATGTCTTTCGGAGAATTTGTAATTATATTTATACACTACCATTTCCTATGCTTCCTGTGTTGAAAAATGTTAATGATGCCTTTAACCAATGAAATTGTGTGTTTCAATTTTCGAGTGTAAAAGAATCTCCAAATTTTGTTTGACCAATGAGCGTGCTAATTTTTGGGTACCACAAAAATGAGTTGCAAATTCTCGCGATTCTTAGTTTGTTCTGTGTTCAGCTCGTGTACTTTGATATAGTCAACAGTGATTCTTTAGTTTGTTCTGTATTCAGCTTGGGCCTGGTGATATAGTCAACACCCATTAATTTTAACTTGTACATCGAAGATGCAATGGATACTGTCAAATGCCGGGAAATGTATGGAATGAATATGCATGGACAAAATATTGACATGCCTAAATTTGCAGCTGATATAGCAGTAATTGCATCTAGCTAAGAAGCGTTAGAAGCAGCTCTTTATGTACTAGTATATAAAGGAGGGCAAAGTAAATTAGAAATTAGAATACAATTAGGGAACGAGAGCTTATAAGAGGTTAAGAATTTCTGCTACATAGGAAGCCAAATAACGCTAGATGGGAATAGTGCAAAAGGTGTAAAGCAAAGATTAGCACAAGGCCGTGCTGCATTTATCAAGAAAAGGCAACTACTATGTTCAAAGACAACAAACATAGAAACAAGGAAAGGACTGCTGAAAGCGTATGTGTGGAGCACAGCGCTATGTGGCTCTGAAACTTAGACAGTAGGTAAAGTGAACAAAAAAATAAAGATAAAAGGTTTGAAATGTGCAGCTACAGACGTATTATGAAGGTACCGTGGACAGACAAAGTTAAAAACAAAGAGGTTCTAGAAATGGTAA
This sequence comes from Platerodrilus igneus, assembly GCA_036346225.1. NCBI lineage: Eukaryota > Metazoa > Arthropoda > Insecta > Coleoptera > Lycidae > Platerodrilus > Platerodrilus igneus. The sequence continues at coordinate 1,167,185 of JARFIW010001282.1, read as the reverse complement.
GGAAAGAATATGTGGAAAACGGTAATAAATAGAAGAGGTGTGATGATAGGACAGTAGGGTAAAATCAAGAAACCCACTACCTCATTTCCTCCAGAATCCCTCATTTCCTCACTCATCTGGACCAAAAAGTTTTCTTCGACTAACCATTTTTCATCTTTCGAGATAAATATATTTCATCTTTCGAGATAAATGAGCATCCTCATTTCCTCCCACATCTGAACCAAATAGTTTTCTTCGACTATCCATTTTTCATCTTTTGAGATAAACCTATCTTGTTTGGTATCACTTAATATTAGATTTTTCTCATCTACCCAAATCTCTAGGAGTTTTTAGATTGCATCATCCCCAGAGAGCTACCCCATTTTAAGATTTTCTGCAGGCAGCGATTTTGCTCATCCGCATAAATTTTTTAGCCATGCGATACATCAAATCAGTCTAGAATTTTATGGAAAATCCGAATCTGCAAACATATTTGCAATAGGACCACCTCCTGTAAAGTTATACTTTTAAAGTCCTGAACCTCTAAACTTTGCTCTTTGCTCCCACATCTGAACCAAATAGTTTTCTTCGGCTAGCCATTGCATCTTTCGAGATAAACTTATCTTGTTTGGTATCACTTAATATTAGATTTTTCTCAGCTACCCGAATTTCTAGGAATTTTTTAGATTGCATCATCCCCAGGCAGCTACCCTTATTTTGAGATTTTCTGCAGGCAGCGATTTTTGCTCATCCGCATAAATTTTTTAGACATACGACACCTCAAACTAAGCTAGAATTTTACGCAGAATTTGAATCTGCAAACAGATTTAAAATCCAACCACCTCTTACAAAGTTATACCCCTTTAAATTCCTGAACCTCTAAATTTTGCTCTGCTCTATAACCTAACAAATAGTTTTCTTCGACTAGCCATTGAATCTTTCTAGATAAACCTATATTGTTTTGGTATCAATTAATATTAAAATTTTCTCAGCTGCCCGAATCTCTAGGAATTTTTTAGATTGCATCATCCCCCAGGGAGCTACCCTTATTTTAAGATTTTCTGCAGGCAGCGATTTCTGACCGTCCTTATAAATTTTTTAGACATACGACACATCAAACTAACCTAAAATTTTACGCAGAATTCGAATCTGCAAACAGATTTAAAATAGGACCACCCCCTGCAAAGTTACACTTTTAAAGTCCTGAACCTCTAAATTTTGTTCTTTGCTCTATAACCTAACAAATAGTTTTCTTCGACTAGCCATCGCAACTTTAGATATAAACGTATCTTGTTTGGTATCAATTAATATTAGAATTTTCTCAGCTACCCGAATCTTTAGGAATTGTTTAGATTGCATCATCCCCCAGAGAGCTACCCCAATTTTAAGATTTTTTACCGATAGCGATTTTTAACCGTTCTTATAAATTTTTTTAGCCATGCGATACATCAAGTTAGTCTAGAATTTTATGCCCAATCCAAATATGCAAACAGATTTACAATAGGACCACCCTTACAAAGTTACACATATACCCTCTGCGAGATAAATCTTTCTCCACATTTCCACCCACGACATAAATCTATATTGTTTGGTATCAATTAATATTAGATTTTTCTCTACTACCCGAATCTCTAGAAATTTTTAGATAGCATCATTTCCCAGGAGCTACCCCAATTTTAAGGTTTTTTATCAATGTCGATTCTAATCATCCATCCTTTTAATATCTAGAATCCTTTAACCAAACACTTAGCGGTAATATCACAAAGAAATTAAGCACGCAAAAATTTAATAATTTATTTTATCCGATTTACAGTTTAATAAACTAATTGAATACAATATTTACAAAGTATAACATTATCTTCTTAGTGCAGCCGAATCCAAGCAGGTTAAAGTAACCTGTAACAAAAAAGACATTAATGTGTTTAAAAATACCTATAACAAAATAGAGATTAATGTGCTGTTTAAAAGAGAGGAAACGTGTTTCGGTCAATAAGACATATCGGCGTTAATCTAACAATGTAATGTGTTTTTTATATGTAAATGGGAGGGTCGAGTTTAACGTCATCATAACCCCGAATTACATGTGAAAGTGGTGTATAATAATTTTTACTAGTACAGTTTAAATTTTGTAAACCATTTCTAAATACATATTCACAATTATTTATTCTTAACCTAGGCCTACCTCTTTCGCGGTTCGAGCACTTCATGGTCGACACTAGCGTTCTTTATGCGATAGCTAGCCATACGGTTGTTAAACGCTATGCTAACCATTTCTACACTATCTTCGCCAGTAGCGGTTTTCCAGGTATAGGGAGCACCGCAAGAGTTGCATTTAAAACGTTTGCAGGTACCATTTTAGAACAAAACAAAATCCGCACTATAGGACTTTGGTTAAACTTGTAACAAAATGTGGACCTAGGTTAGATAAAAAGAAAAATTGATAGGTTAGGTTCAGAAGTCTTCGGGACTCTTCGGAAGGTTTTGGAATTTATCTGTGAGCCCCAGTAAGAACTTTAACAGGGATAGTTAGAAAATATGTACAGTTTTAAAAGGCTCAGACGCCTTCGGTGGTCTTCTGAACTCTTCGGAAGGCTTCGTGTTATTCTTGTGAGACAACGTGAGGGTATGAAGAATTGTTGTGTGGACGTATGTGCAGTTTGGAGGAGTTTGGAGTTCGGAGGTCTTCGGTGATCTTCAGAACCCTTTGGAAGGTGTCGTGGTAGTGGTACCTTAGGTTTCGTCGAGTGCGTCGCCGTTGAACTCTACGGGGGTGTTGTCCCGGAGGTAGAGTTGACAGACGCAATCACAATAACGACTTGTCGGTGATAGATGGAACGGAGCTTAACGCCCATACGTAGTTTATTAACTATTGATTGATGAATTACAATGACGCAGGCTATGGGGAGCACTAAGTAATGTCTTTCGGAGAATTTGTAATTATATTTATACACTTCCATTTCCTATGCTTCCTGTGTTGAAAAATGTTAATGATGCCTTTAACCAATGAAATTGTGTGTTTCAATTTTCGAGTGTAAAAGAATCTCCAAATTTTGTACCACAAAAATGAGTTGCAAATTCTCGCGATTCTTAGTTTGTTCTGTGTTCAGCTCGTGTACTTTGATATAGTCAACAGTGATTCTTTAGTTTGTTCTGTATTCAGCTAGGGCATGGTGATATAGTCAACACCCCATTAATTTTTAACTTGTACATCGAAGATGCAATGGATACTGTCAAATGCCGGGAAATGTATGGAATGAATATGCATGGACAAAATATTGACATGCCTAAATTTGCAGCTGATATAGCAGTAATTGCATCTAGCTAAGAAGCGTTAGAAGCAGCTCTTTATGTACTAGTATATAAAGGAGGGCAAAGTAAATTAGAAATTAGAATACAATTAGGGAACGAGAGCTTATAAGAGGTTAAGAATTTCTGCTACATAGGAAGCCAAATAACGCTAGATGGGAATAGTGCAAAAGGTGTAAAGCAAAGATTAGCACAAGGCCGTGCTGCATTTATCAAGAAAAGGCAACTACTATGTTCAAAGACAACAAACATAGAAACAAGGAAAGGACTGCTGAAAGCGTATGTGTGGAGCACAGCGCTATGTGGCTCTGAAACTTAGACAGTAGGTAAAGTGAACAAAAAAATAAAGATAAAAGGTTTGAAATGTGCAGCTACAGACGTATTATGAAGGTACCGTGGACAGACAAAGTTAAAACAAAGAGGTTCTAGAAATGGTAAGGAAAGAATATGTGGAAAACGGTAATAAATAGAAGAGGTGTGATGATAGGACAGTAGGGTAAAATCAAGAAACCCACTACCTCATTTCCTCCAGAATCCCTCATTTCCTCACTCATCTGGACCAAAAAGTTTTCTTCGACTAACCATTTTTCATCTTTCGAGATAAATATATTTCATCTTTCGAGATAAATGAGCATCCTCATTTCCTCCCACATCTGAACCAAATAGTTTTCTTCGACTATCCATTTTTCATCTTTTGAGATAAACCTATCTTGTTTGGTATCACTTAATATTAGATTTTTCTCATCTACCCAAATCTCTAGGAGTTTTTTAGATTGCATCATCCCCCAGAGAGCTACCCCCATTTTAAGATTTTCTGCAGGCAGCGATTTTTGCTCATCCGCATAAATTTTTTTAGCCATGCGATACATCAAATCAGTCTAGAATTTTATGGAAAATCCGAATCTGCAAACATATTTGCAATAGGACCACCTCCTGTAAAGTTATACTTTTAAAGTCCTGAACCTCTAAACTTTGCTCTTTGCTCCCACATCTGAACCAAATAGTTTTCTTCGGCTAGCCATTGCATCTTTCGAGATAAACTTATCTTGTTTGGTATCACTTAATATTAGATTTTTCTCAGCTACCCGAATCTCTAGGAATTTTTTAGATTGCATCATCCCCAGGCAGCTACCCTTATTTTGAGATTTTCTGCAGGCAGCGATTTTTGCTCATCCGCATAAATTTTTAGACATACGACACCTCAAACTAAGCTAGAATTTTACGCAGAATTTGAATCTGCAAACAGATTTAAAATCCAACCACCTCTTACAAAGTTATACCCTTTAAATTCCTGAACCTCTAAATTTTGCTCTGCTCTATAACCTAACAAATAGTTTTCTTCGACTAGCCATTGAATCTTTCTAGATAAACCTATATTGTTTTGGTATCAATTAATATTAAAATTTTCTCAGCTGCCCGAATCTCTAGGAATTTTTAGATTGCATCATCCCCAGGAGCTACCCTTATTTTAAGATTTTCTGCAGGCAGCGATTTCTGACCGTCCTTATAAATTTTTAGACATACGACACATCAAACTAACCTAAAATTTTACGCAGAATTCGAATCTGCAAACAGATTTAAAATAGGACCACCCCCTGCAAAGTTACACTTTTAAAGTCCTGAACCTCTAAATTTTGTTCTTTGCTCTATAACCTAACAAATAGTTTTCTTCGACTAGCCATCGCAACTTTAGATATAAACGTATCTTGTTTGGTATCAATTAATATTAGAATTTTCTCAGCTACCCGAATCTTTAGGAATTGTTTAGATTGCATCATCCCCCAGAGAGCTACCCCAATTTTAAGATTTTTTACCGATAGCGATTTTTAACCGTTCTTATAAATTTTTTTAGCCATGCGATACATCAAGTTAGTCTAGAATTTTATGCCCAATCCAAATATGCAAACAGATTTACAATAGGACCACCCCTTACAAAGTTACACATATACCCTCTGCGAGATAAATCTTTCTCCACATTTCCACCCACGACATAAATCTATATTGTTTGGTATCAATTAATATTAGATTTTTCTCTACTACCCGAATCTCTAGAAATTTTTTAGATAGCATCATTCCCCAGGGAGCTACCCCAATTTTAAGGTTTTTTTTATCAATGTCGATTCTAATCATCCATCCTTTTTAATATCTAGAATCCTTTAACCAAACACTTAGCGGTAATATCACAAAGAAATTAAGCACGCAAAAATTTAATAATTTATTTTATCCGATTTACAGTTTAATAAACTAATTGAATACAATATTTACAAAGTATAACATTATCTTCTTAGTGCAGCCGAATCCAAGCAGGTTAAAGTAACCTGTAACAAAAAAGACATTAATGTGTTTAAAAATACCTATAACAAAATAGAGATTAATGTGCTGTTTAAAAGAGAGGAAACGTGTTTCGGTCAATAAGACATATCGGCGTTAATCTAACAATGTAATGTGTTTTTTATATGTAAATGGGAGGGTCGAGTTTAACGTCATCATAACCCCGAATTACATGTGAAAGTGGTGTATAATAATTTTTACTATTACAGTTTAAATTTTGTAAACCATTTCTAAATACATATTCACAATTATTTATTCTTAACCTAGGCCTACCTCTTTCGCGGTTCGAGCACTTCATGGTCGACACTAGCGTTCTTTATGCGATAGCTAGCCATACGGTTGTTAAACGCTATGCTAACCATTTCTACACTATCTTCGCCAGTAGCGGTTTTCCAGGTATAGGGAGCACCGCAAGAGTTGCATTTAAAAACGTTTGCAGGTACCATTTTAGAACAAAACAAAATCCGCACTATAGGACTTTGGTTAAACTTGTAACAAAATGTGGACCTAGGTTAGATAAAAAGAAAAATTGATAGGTTAGGTTCAGAAGTCTTCGGGACTCTTCGGAAGGTTTTGGAATTTATCTGTGAGCCCCAGTAAGAACTTTAACAGGGATAGTTAGAAAATATGTACAGTTTTAAAAGGCTCAGACGCCTTCGGTGGTCTTCTGAACTCTTCGGAAGGCTTCATGTTATTCTTGTGAGACAACGTGAGGGTATGAAGAATTGTTGTGTGGACGTATGTGCAGTTTGGAGGAGTTTGGAGTTCGGAGGTCTTCGGTGATCTTCAGAACCCTTTGGAAGGTGTCGTGGTAGTGGTACCTTAGGTTTCGTCGAGTGCGTCGCCGTTGAACTCTACGGGGGTGTTGTCCCGGAGGTAGAGTTGACAGACGCAATCACAATAACGACTTGTCGGTGATAGATGGAACGGAGCTTAACGCCCATACGTAGTTTATTAACTATTGATTGATGAATTACAATGACGCAGGCTATGGGGAGCACTAAGTAATGTCTTTCGGAGAATTTGTAATTATATTTATACACTTCCATTTCCTATGCTTCCTGTGTTGAAAAATGTTAATGATGCCTTTAACCAATGAAATTGTGTGTTTCAATTTTCGAGTGTAAAAAGAATCTCCAAATTTTGTACCACAAAAATGAGTTGCAAATTCTCGCGATTCTTAGTTTGTTCTGTGTTCAGCTCGTGTACTTTGATATAGTCAACAGTGATTCTTTAGTTTGTTCTGTATTCAGCTAGGGCATGGTGATATAGTCAACACCCCCATTAATTTTTAACTTGTACATCGAAGATGCAATGGATACTGTCAAATGCCGGGAAATGTATGGAATGAATATGCATGGACAAAATATTGACATGCCTAAATTTGCAGCTGATATAGCAGTAATTGCATCTAGCTAAGAAGCGTTAGAAGCAGCTCTTTATGTACTAGTATATAAAGGAGGGCAAAGTAAATTAGAAATTAGAATACAATTAGGGAACGAGAGCTTATAAGAGGTTAAGAATTTCTGCTACATAGGAAGCCAAATAACGCTAGATGGGAATAGTGCAAAAGGTGTAAAGCAAAGATTAGCACAAGGCCGTGCTGCATTTATCAAGAAAAGGCAACTACTATGTTCAAAGACAACAAACATAGAAACAAGGAAAGGACTGCTGAAAGCGTATGTGTGGAGCACAGCGCTATGTGGCTCTGAAACTTAGACAGTAGGTAAAGTGAACAAAAAAATAAAGATAAAAGGTTTGAAATGTGCAGCTACAGACGTATTATGAAGGTACCGTGGACAGACAAAGTTAAAAACAAAGAGGTTCTAGAAATAGTAAGGAAAGAATATGTGGAAAACGGTAATAAATAGAAGAGGTGTGATGATAGGACACATACCAGGGCAGAAGGGAATAGCGTGGAATATATTAGAAGCAGAGATAGGAAAAGAGAGAGGTATAAGTAGATCTAGATTAGACTATTGCATGCGGAGAGTAAAAGATGTGGGTTGTGGCAATTTCAGGAAAATGTATAGATTATCTCAGAATAGAAAACAATGAAGGTACGCATCTAACCAGTCCCAGTTCTAAAGGCCTAATGATTATGATGATTTCACTAAGTGCTGTTAACATTCAACGCATGTTTTGATGAAGAACCTGCCGGCAATTTCATCAGGAAAGATTGGAAATTTACCAGACCCATGTGAACAACTGCGCAATTCATGTAAGTGCTAGCAATTACGTTGATGTTTATTAGTTCATTTGGTTGTATGTTTATTATAACAAAAGGGTTACATTTACTCTGCGGTGCTTTTAATGTACGTTTGTTTGATATAACTGAAGGTCGAGAACGTTGGTAGTTTTATTTTAGTAAACAATATTGGGGTTTGAGTAACTACCGGCCTATGTAAAACATTTTATTTTTCGCGGGAGCTTCCCAATTTAATTAACAATTATAAAAGGTGCTTCATTACCACCTGTACCCATTATCCTGTGGTTTCCATGTTATATTCTACGAAGTTGACAATTACTATTGTTAAAAAATGGAAGTTAATAGTCAGAAAGAAATCACCGCACCCCCACTCTTCTTAATCACTCCTCCTAATTAAAAACAGACTATAGATCCTTATGAACTGCATCTTATAATCTGCAGCTTGTATGTTTATGTCATTGTTTTGCACTGTATTTACACAATTTTAGTAAACATTTCTGTCACAGAGATTGTTGCTATGTATTGAAGACAAATTATTTTTCTATCATACTTAATCCTGAACAAAAACCGAAAAAGATTGAAATATATTTGTGCATTTAGCGACACGGAACAAATGACAGCATATTTTCTGGTTATCGTTCAGATTCGACACCCATGTTGATAAATTAAAACAAATCCATTGTTCCTAGAGTTTAACAATATCAGTACCATCATACACATTATGAACTGAAGTTACACAAAGTTTCTCCATTGTTTAGAATCGATTCACATCTCTAATTTAGGAAGGTTACTAAGATACTTAAGAAAGATGACAATCACTTCAAAACATTGGCTTTTATGTACTTACAGAAAAGCTCTCAGTAAGATAAAATCGAGAGATTTGGTTTAGCTTGTAAACTTTTGTTGTAACTCAGTTGCTTCGACTTTCATAGGTAATAAGTTTAATCCCTGCAAAAGTCTCTTTAGTAATTTACTTCCATACCATAATGACAAAGGTTCTACTGCTTCGCATTAAAATATTAATATAAAGCTGTCTGTGTGGCCAAAGTTAGTAAATTCGAAATTACTAAGTTAATTGGATGCGTATGGAACGGCGGCATACGTTTGAAGGTTTACAGTAAGAGTAAGGGACCATAAATATGGCTTCTGATTATTTATTTTCCTTTATTTTTTTCGACTATCTGTGCCGAGGGATGCGATCGTGGCCCAAGAAGGTCGCCGAGCAAGTGATATAATGAATGCCTGGATGACAAAAATCGACAATCAATACCAAATGGGATTAATATGGAAATACAACAAGATGACAATACGAGATAGTCGTTTACTATCGAACCCCAAACAAGCAAGGAATATGGATCCAAAGATGAAGGAGTATGAGGAGAAGGGATACATTCGAAAGATGTCTCAAAAGGAGCTTTTCAACCACAAGAAATAGTTTTGTATTTGCCGATTTTTCCCGTGTTTAATCATAACAAGCCTGAGAAATTCCGTATGGTTTAAGGATGACGCCGCATTAGTCAATGGAATTTCTTTAAATAGTATGCTTCTTAAAGAGGAAGACCAATTAAGTCTGCTACTAGGAGTTCCCTTAAGGTTTCTGGAACGTAAGATGGCTGCTAACGGCGACATCAAAGAAATGTTCCTACAAGTCAAAATCAAAGGGAAAGATCAACATGCAATGCGGTTTCTTTGGCGACATTGTGATCAAACCAAACCATCTGACACATACGTATTACAAGTAATGTCGTTTGGTGCTATTTTCTACCCTAGTTGCGCACAATACGTGAAAATGTAAACGCGTTAGAGTTCAAGAATAGTCATCCCCGAGCAGTAACCAATATCATAGACAAACACTATGTTGATGACCTACTAGATTGCACTGACTCTGTTGGGAAGGCCATAAAACTTTGTAGGAAAGTAGTTATGATCCACGCTAATGTTGGATTCGAGATCAGGAACTGGGTGTCCTATTCCAATGAAGTCATGCTTGCCTAAATCTTCAGCCATGCAATACCAGCACTGTGGATATAAGTGTGGGTACAAAACGCTCGACGAAAAAGATTCTGAGCTTATCGTGGAAACTAGATACGGACAAATACACATTTTCACTTTATTACAACAAGAAGGTAGATTAAATGTGGTCGCAAGCCATGGAAGCGTGAAGTTTTGAGTGTCTTGATGTCAATTTATGACCCAATCTGACTAGTGGCCACGTTTGTTGTTTACCTTAAAATTTTGTTAAACGAAATATGGCGTAGTCGTCTTGACTGGAACGAATCAATCCTAGATGAACATTATATCAAGTGGCAAACTAGGAAAGTTTTCTACCAAGAATGTTGAGTATTCCTAGATGTTACCTTTAGCAGCTTGATAGCTGGGATGATGTTAAATTACAGATGCATGTTCTTGTTGATGCAAGTGATAATGCTAGTGCTGCAGTAGCATACTTGCGCATCCAAAAAGTTTCCATTGTAGAGTGTGTCTTACTATCAGCTAAACCTAGAGTCTCTCCTCCGAATCTGATTATCGTGACGCGTTTAGAATTAGATGATGCTGTGCTAGGAGCTGGCTTAATAAGTCATTAAACAAGCTTGTCAGTATAAAGCCAATTAAAACAATTTATTGGACAGACTCCGAAACTGCACTAAATTGAATAAGAAATGAAGACCCTCGTAAATTAGGCAAGTTCGTTGCATATAGGGTTGCAAAAATTAAGGACAATTCTTGTGTGGCAAACTGACGTTATGTGCCATCCACACTTAATGTCGCTGACGAAGCCATAAAATGATCACCGACTCCGAAATTAAACTATAACTGCCGCTGATACAAGGGCCCAGACTTTTTGTATGAATCTGAAGCTACTTAGAACCACAATAAAAAGATCGACGCAAAAAAGGAGACAGTTCTCATGCATACAGTAGCTGAACGGCTTATCGATCTAAAACGCTTTCATAGCTTCAACAGATTGCTAAGATCTGTAGCATATGTTTTCCGAGCTGTGAGGAACTTTAAAGCTAAACGTTTAAATGATTTGTTAACGGTAGCTTAAGTGGTGCTGAATTATTAAAGGCAAAACAATTGTTTACATCAATGGCACAAAAAAGCATTATGGAGAAGATATTAACAGTTTGTCCCAGAAACCACCGAATCCTATGCTTAAGCCAACAGTATTACCTTCGAATCCGTTATATAAATTGTCTACCTACTTGGGTGAAAACGGCATCTTGAGACTACGTGGAAAAATTGACACTGCTGTCTGTATTAAGTTTGATACAAAGGCAACAGTAGTGCAAGTTCGTAAACGAGCAGACGAGCAAGTAAGTAGTAAAACTGGAAGTGGAAGTCCCAAAATAATTGTGCACTCATAACCGTTAAAATGGTGAGGGAACGGTTGGGATTTGTTAATTTATCACATTATTGCTGATAGTTGTACGTGTTTTGTAATCTAGAGGGCAAAAATGAACTTTGACATAAGATGGACAAGTTGTGTTTTTAAGAGATTTATCCTGTTTTTGTTGCAATTTAGCTATTAACTTGAAATTATTTAAGAAATGCTAGTTTGTACGTTAGCAAGGGATACAGTAAGTGATTTTAAATATATTACTATTATTCACCTAAAAGTACTTAGGAACTTGAGCTGCTGAACAAAGAACCCATTGTTGTGTTTCTAATCTGAGCATTGAGTGACAAAGGAAATCTTTAGTACTGCTACAAACAGCCCTTGTCAGTTAACAACAGGTAATTGACCGCAACCCCAACAAGTAGTTTTACTAGCCCAATTAAGCCACTAGATGCTCTAGTTAGAGGTTTCAAAGTTTTGCGGGCATACTCAACGAACAATCATTACTTTTAGCAACGTTTCTTTAAAGTTACAAATCAACTACAAATACTTTTTTACGTCCAGTTCCAGCTGATAAAAATAAATAGATATTTCACTGAGAAACTCAGTAACGTGCCTCGTCTAAATTCTGTAATCCCGAAAAATGCCTGCATAGAGCACAGGATTATTGTCGGGAAATACCTGTTTACTGTGGCAGTTAAACTGGAGCTCTTTTTATAGTAGCTCAGGATGGAAAATGTAGACATTACCAGGACGTGAAATCAGGAAAAAGAGTCTAACAGATTTACTGGACGGTAATGTAATTAAAGACACTTAATGTGAGTATGTATGCTCCAAACCGTGATATGTAAATCGTAGAATATCATTAATACAAATTTGGAGCTTTTGTCCTAATGAAACACTAGCAATGAACTAACGCGCCTATGTAGTCACAATGCTTATAATTGGGTACAGCAAATTGAAGTTAAATTCTGAACGCTTCAGGCCTTTAACTAGGGAAGAGAAAAATTAATATTAGATTATTATAGATCGGTCTGTAATTGTAGATAGGTAAATTATTTATTTTTCTTTTTTTTTCTAAATAGCTTTTGGCATGCTGTCTGACAATTTAAGCATGTCTGACCGAGTTAAAACGATGTCAGCGTAGTTGTATTTTGAGTTGGTGTTTAAATGTGTGTGTCCTTTTGGTGTGTTGTGTGTGTGTGTGTGTGCGTGTGTGTGCGTGCGTGCGTGCGTGCTTATTAATTAAGTGCGGTTATCGCGGTCGTTATAATTTATGTCTGTTGTAAAACGTCGTTCCTTTGTTGATGCATTAAAGCATAGCCATTGTCATCTCCCCTTTGGAGATATTAAAAGGCGTTATCTATTTTATGACTTTTTTCGATAATGACGTGTTCTTTGTAATGGAACCTTTATTCGTTTACAGGAAATAATTAGCAAATCCTAGCGTATTTACAGATGATTTATGACTTTATCGAATTCTCTAGAACGGAATGCTGTATTCTTTCATTAATAATGTAAATGCTCGATCTTCTGGAGTTAATTTTTTTACAATAAGGATGCGCTTAATTAAAACTCATAAAGTGTTTAACGAGAATAAATATTTTATTTTTGTTTTAAATGATATATCTACACATGGAATTTAATTACCTAATTAATGAGAGCTTTGTTCTTATGACTTGTAAATGCAATAAGATTTGTTTACGGTAACTGAAACGTGCTCTACAAATATTTACACACGGAAAATATGTTTTGCTTTATAAACGCGCCAAATTGATAATATTCTATACAATTTACTTTTCAGTAAATGTAGCCTATTAAGATTTCTGTAAATAACGCTTGTTGTATTATTAATTTTTATTCTAGCAAAGTGTGGATTTCAGCTTCGCATATCTTAAAAATAATATCTTAAATTCAAAGTTATTTTTAGTATTTACAGAATAATTATATATACACAGGCTGAAATGAATTAATTTAAAATTTGGAATTTAAGTTTATACAGGATGAAAAATTCATCATCATTAGGTCTTCAGTCCTAGAACTGGTTAGACGCGTACCATCATTGTTTCCTATTCTGAACTAACCTACAGATTTCCCTGAAATTTGCACAGTCTGCAACTATCACTATCTGATCTAGGTCTACATCTACTTCTTTTTCCTATCTCTGCTTGTAATATGTCCTATACTTATCACCAAAAATGCCTTAGAACGTATTTTGCCCTTCTATTTCTCTTTTTCCCCAGATATCCTTGTTCCCCTACTATTTATATAACCTACTTGTTCTTATCTTTGTCTGTCCATGCTATCGTCCTCATACATCTGAAGCACAGCATTTCAAAAAGCTGCTACCGTTTTTCTGTCTGCGTTTCAGACTGCCCGTATTTCATAGGCATACTGTGCTTTGCTCCACACATATGCTTTCAACAATTTTCTTCTTGTTCTATGTTTGTTGCCTTTCCTCATAGGCGCTGTTCTTTCTTGTTAGACGCAGTTCGATCACCTTCTATTGTTTTACAGTTATATGCCTTATATCTCCGACCTTCAGTGGTTGTGAAGGGAGGTAAGCAACCTGTGGCTGCCAAGTTCCCCCAACACTTAACCATTTAGCGATTTAATATATTTTCCAATTTATCTCTTCGCACAGCCAACATTAGTTGCAGATATTTCGCAATCAACAACTAGTTGTTTATACTAATCATCAGATTTATTTGCGCTTATTTTTTCGTCATTAGGTTTTCCGTCTCAAAACTGGTTGGACACGTACCTGCACTTATTTATATTCTGAGCTAGCCCACATAGTTTCCTGAAATTCTTACACAGCATGTGTATTCAGCTCGTTCCCCTTCTATTGTTTTCTAATTTTATGCCCTATTTTTACCGAGATTCAGTGAAGGAGGTTAAGCAACCTGTGGCTGTCAAGATCCCCCAACACTTAGACATTTGCCGAAATAATGGTTTTCCAGTAAATCCTTTCACACACTTAACATTATTCGAGAATATTACTCAACCAATTCTTGTAGTTACTTATAATAATCATCATGTTTAAGCACAGTTATCTTTTCGTCATTAGTTTATCAATCTTGTGATTGGTTGGATGCGTACCTCCATTGATTTCTATTCTGGGCTAGCCTACACATCTCCCTGAAACCACTACAGCCTACATCTTTTACTATCTGTGTGCAGTAGTCTAACCTAGGTCTGCCTCTTCTTCTCTTTTTCCCTATCTCTACTTCTAATATATTCCGCACTATTCCTTCATGCCGTAGTATGTGGCCTATCATCATATCTCTCCTATTTTTTACCGTGTTCCATATATTTCTTTCTTCCCCTACCATTTTGAGTACCTCTTCGTTCTTAACTTTGTCTGTCCATGATATCTTCATCATACGTCTGTAGCACCACATTTCAAAGGCTTCTACCTTTTTCTGGTCTGCTTCTCCTACTGTCCAGGCTTCACAGCCGTACAGTGCTGTGCTCCACACATATGTTTTAAGCAATCTTTTCCTTGTTTCTATGTTTGTGGTCTTTGAGCACAGTAGGTGCTTTTTCTTGTTAAATGTAGCACGACCTTGTGCTAATCTTTGTTTTATATCTTTTGTGCTTTTTCCAACTTGCGTTATTTGGCGTCCTAGGTAGCAGAAATTCTTAACCTCTTGTAAGTTCGTGTTACATACTTGTACTCTTGTTTTTGATTTATTTTCTCCACCTTTGCATACTAAAACTTTAGTTTTAGTTTTGTTAATTTTCATACCGTATCTCTCTGTTAGAACCGTTTCCATTTCATTATGAGCAGCTTCTAACTCTTCCTTGCTAGATGCTAATACCGCTATATCATCTGCAAATCTAAGCATATCAATTTTTTGTCCCTGCATAGTAATTCCAAATGTATTCCTGCATTTGACAGTATTCATTGCCTCTTCTATGTACCAGTTAAAAATCAATGAGGATAGGGCACATCCCTGTCCCACCCCTTTCCTAATGTTTACTTCTCTACGTTCCTGCTCTAATTCTATTACTGCTGTTTGCTCTTTGTATAAGCTATGTACTATTCGTCTATCCCTATAACTCATTCCAATCTTTTTGAGTATTTCAAACATTTTTTTCCATTTTACATTGTCGAATGCTTTTTCCAGATCTACAAACCCCATATACACGCTTTCCCCTTTTTCTATTGTTTTCTCCATTATCACTCTCAGAGCTAAAATAGCCTCCCGTGTTCCCCTGTTTCGCCTAAACCCAAATTGGTCTTCTCCTAGTATTTATTCCGCCCTTTTTTCCATTCGTCTTTGCACAATTCTAGTTAATATTTTTGGTACGTGCGCTGTCAAACTTATTGTTCGAAAATTTTTGGTATAGTTACTATGATGCTACGTTTGAAATCTTTGGGTATCTCGCCTGTCTCATACATATAGCTTACAAGTTGGAAGAGACGTTCTGTTACTGCTTGTCCAGCTGCTTTTAGAGTTTCTGCTTGCACCTTATCTGTACCCGGCGCCTTACCATTTTTCAGACTCTTTAATGCTAATTCAAACTCGTCTCTAAGTATAGGATATCCCAAGTCATCATTTTCAATGTCTGATTCCTGTTCTAATGCAGTTAGTTCCTCTCCTGCATATAAATTCCCTATATATTCTTCATCATTCTTCATCTACCCACTTTCTCTACGTTTTGTATGATGACGTTTCCTTGTGCGTCCCTTATATTTTTGCTATACGGTTTCATATCCCTAAAATTCATTCTAATTAATTTGTATGCTTCGTCTGTCTTTCCTATTTCCATCTTTGTTTGTACCTTTTTGCACTTTTCATCAATCCATTGTCCTTTAGCTTACCTACATTTTCGAATAATTTCCCATTTTATGGTTTTGTATCTCTGTTTTCCTTTTTCGTCTGATTTATTTTTGTATTTTCGTCTTTCTTCTATTAAATTCAGGATATCCTTTGTTATCCATTGTTTCTTTTTTTTTGTTTATACCCTAGAATATCTCTGGCCGCCATGTCTAGGCTGGATTTAATGTTATTCCATTCTATTTCTACTTCCTTAGTATCAGATATTTTCCCGATATCATTCAGCAATTCATTTGACTTTTTTTCGAATCTTTCTTGAATATCTTTATCTTTTAGTTAAGTCCAAGTCCCTTTTTCCGTTCCTTTTTTTCAGATTTTTAAATTTAAGTGCGGCCTTCATAATTACGATGTTGTGGTCAGTATCTATATCTGCTTCTGGGTAGCTTCTACAGTCTTTTACTTGATTCCTAAACCGTTGTCTAACAAGAATGTAATGTTTTTGATATCTTCCTATATCTCCTGGCATCTTCCACGTATATCGTCTTCTAGCATGATGTTGAAATAATGTGTTTGTGATGATTAAATTGTTCTTGTCGCAAAATTCTACCAGCCTATTTCCCCTGTCGTTTCTCGTGCCTAAACCAAATAAACCTACTACCGCTCCTTCTCTACCCTCACCTGCCACGGCATTAAAATCCCCCATAATTATTAAATTTTCATGTCCTTTTACGTATCTTAATATGTCTTCGATATCTTTGTAGATGGCCTCTACCTCTTCGTCACTGTAGCTAGAGGTGGGCATGTATACTTGTATTATTACTGTGTTTATCGGTTTAGATTCTAATCTAACCATGAGTACTCTTTCGTTCTTTTGTAAGTATTTTTCTACACAGTATCCTATCTTTTTCCGCATAACTATCCCCACACCCAAATTTCATTCCTGTATGAATTACCCTAAAGTTTCCACTCCAAAAATCCCCCGCCTCTGGCCACCGAACTTCGCTGATCCCTACTATGTCTAGTGATAACCTATTCATTTCGATTTTTAGGTTCTCTAGCTTACCTACTTGCTTCATACTTCTATCATTCCACGCTCCGACTTGCAGAATGTTCCCGATTCTTATTTTTAACTTTCCGATCGCATCCTCCGAAGTAGTCCCCTCCCGGAGATCCGAATGGGAGACTACTATAACTCCGGAATCTTTTACCCCAGAGAATGCCATCATGTTTGTTACAATTTAAGTACGCTGTGTACTTGGGAGATAATGTGGTGGTTTCCCGTTGCCTTCCACATCGCGGTAGTGTGTCTTAGACTGCCATACCAACCCCTATGGTCTCTGCCAATCTAAGTACCGAAAGAGCCGCTGCCCTCTTTCGGGGACCTGTCTTAGTCTGGTTCCTCACTAACGACCCTACTACTTTGGTTGGACCTGTAGTTTGGCTCTTTATCTCATTAGAACACGCAAGCCATTTCACCTATTCTAGTAATTTAGAACTTTGGCAAGGTGCAGGTCCATTCGAAATGGATGAAAAATTCAATAGAGGAAAATTTTACTTTTTTCGTTTTCTTCTCTTTGGCAGGTAATTTTTCATAGAATTTGGTATTCAAGAACATCTCGTAACCTCTGTGACCTTATTATCACCTCAATCTATATATACATACATACGCATATATATGTTATATATATATATATATATATATATATATATATTGATGTGATAATAAGGCAACGAGAGGTCACTGAGCACCAAATTCTATGAAAACCTTATACCAAAGAGAAGAAAAACGAAGAAAACTAAAGTTTCCATATATTAAATTTTTTACCCTGCAAGTGTATCAAAAATCCCTCGTGAATTTCAGATAGCAAATTGGACTTCCATATACCATAAACGCCTACCTTACTTGATATCACCAGGTCGAGAATTTTTTTTTTAATGAGGTATGTCCAAGGTAAGGTTGGATGGAAAACGGCTTGAGGAAATTAAACACTTATTAGAGATAAGCGGCTAGTAGAGTGTTAGCTCTGGGTGGATCATGAGCTTGGGTCATGGGTTGACAAATGACTAAAAATATAGATAAAGAGCGCCACCGTATTTTTCAATACAACAACATACGAAGATACATGTAATCGTATTAGGGGAATGCGAAAACCTGAAGTCTACGCCGCTTATGTAGCCACAAAAAATAAATACCAACCTTGCAAAGCACTTACCAAAATGTCACTTACCAGATGTATTACAGATGTCTCTGCATATCTTGTGAACAAACAAGTGCACAACAGGAACACCGTTTGTGTCCTTAAAAATATTCACCAATAAATAACATATTTGATTTTAAGTTTCAAAAATATATACACTCAGTGTACTTGTTATCATTAGACAGAGTTAAGAGTTAATCTTTTGCTTATTAAGAACCAAGAAATTTCCTTTAAATTTTTAATAATAAAAGAATTAAGCAAAAAAAATTTTATTCAATTAAATTGGTTTAGCTTGTTTCAACATTAATATTTACAATAAAAATTTACATGGAAAGAAACTAGTATTGTTCTACCTTCAAAAACACGAACATCTTTAAACTTAATATTTCAACATATCCTTACTGTAAGGTATTTGCTCTCTTAATAATTTAAATCTCAAATTTAAATATTGCCTTCAGTAGTACTACAGTCGACTTTATAAGTGAGAAACAAGATTATTTTACGTGATTTTAAAATGTAGCATTCAGACAAAGAATAAGCTTTAACTTTATATCTTTCAAAAATTTATCATGTCTTAAAGTTAAATTGCATGACCTCAAAATAATCAAAGATATTATTAATGTAACCTAGAATAGCATGTGGTGATCATATTGAATAACTAGATATTTTTGACATCAAATGTCAATAACAATTTTTTTAGAGAAGCTAAAACTGTCTGCTTGTGGAACAAATATAATAGGCAACAATGGAGCCATCTTAAAAATTTTGTAAAGTTACGAAAATACGGGATGCTTCTTACAAAATAAATTTCGAAATAACTGAATCAAAATAGAATATCAATCTTTGATCCTACGTAAGACATTAAATATATACAAATTAAATTAAGGTTAAAAATCACTCACGTGCTCGAAGTACAGTTCATTCAAAAAACTTGAATGTTCTTACCAGAACCAAACAACATCAGATGTCGACAAATCTAAGCACATCTGCGATGCACACAATATGAATAAACATACCATTATGCTAAATTTTACGCTGGAATTTTCAAAAACTTTCAGAACAAAATATTATCTAACCAAATAAAATCTCCGTTTCATATGTCCAACAATTTTAATGTTTCCTAAATTTTAAACTAAAGCTTTATTTCTGTGGTATTGCATGTTTTAATGATGGATCACTCCAATATTCTTCGCATCTGCAGGAATCAACTGACTTTACCGATGGTGGAATACAAAATAATCTTCACCAAAAGTTGTCAGAAACCACTTCATGACACGAAGGTATTTGTTTATCAACTTTCTTACGAACACGGCACCAGACCATGTGCCTTAATACCATGTTAACTTTTCTATACTCCGGAGAGCAGCTTACTTCTTCAAGCTCTAATCGAAAAGTGACGTTGAAATGACCGACAAACGATTAGTGTAGTAACTTAGACATCGAAAGGGGAAGGAGCGCATAATCCACTATACACCTTATAAATTATCTTTTGTGATAAGGCAATTATAAATTATGTTTTTATATTATCGAAACATGACATTAGATTTATAAAGAATGTGTAACTAACTTGAAAAAATACGTTACAACCCTGTATAAACATAAGCGTATTCCATTAGCACATAAAATAAGATTCCCATGTAAAAACACTCTTTAAAGACACATACCATTTAAAAAATAAAGCCATCTTCATTAATCCCTGTGTGAATGTGTTCCTTCTGAACAATGAAAATTGTATTGCTTTATTACGGAATTAAAAGATTGTGAAACGAATATAATATGTATATACAAAAGCCCTACGTCTCAGCCGTATGTAAATAATTATTCTATATTTTTTAATAACAAGTTTTTATTCATTTACCGTGGAACGCGTTTAAAAACTATCAATTTTACGCATTTATAAAACAAAGCATATTTTCCGAGCTTAGATATTCTTTAAAAAACGCCCACTTTAAGAGTACTAAATAACGTTGACGTCTATCATTAACAGATGGATTACGTTAATTTACATATATCAGTTTTAAGGGCATTAAATAAATTCGTTTTCGAACTAACTACTTTAAGATATCATTTAAAACAAATTATTATTGCAAAACGAATCTCATACACTTTTAAAATACTAGATAAATTTCAGTGTCAAGATATATCATTTAAAACAAAAGTAATGCATACATTCTCGTTAAAAATACAACGTTATGAGTTTTAATGAAGCGTACTTTTATTTCAAAGAAACTAATTCTAGAATGTTCGAGCATTTACGTTATTTAATAAAAGAGTATGTCATTTTTCCGAGAAATGTTTGCAGAAACTTATTAAATAAGCAAATTAAAAAGTAAACGCCCCAATTCGAGGAAGCGCTACTATCAGAAAAGCCATAATATAAAATAGATAACCCGCTTAATAACTCTAAGGAAGAGATAATAACGACTAGGTTTTAATACATCAACAAAGAATAAAAGACGTTTACGGTAGTCGTAAATTATACCGATCTCAGTTAGCTAATTAAAATGCGAAATCAGCGTAGTTATTTCACCATTCGTGACTAACCATTGGGAACATGATCTAGAATGGAATGAGAAAAATAAGATATTTTTAATTTTAGTATGTAAGACGGAATTTAATTAGAACGGGGTCATTCATACATTATAACGTCAGGTAGCATGTAAGTTTCGACTAAAGATTAATTCTCTAATTCATTTAACGACATGCAATTTGTAACATACAACTTTAAATAATTATGAAGTATAATTATTCTTAAAATACTACGAAAATTAAAAGATCTTCGATAAAAATAATCTTAGTCCAAGATCAACTGCTGATTTAATCCACTAAAAATACATGCACTTTGCAAACTGATGCTTCTACGTCAAGATTGATTGGAAATGGAGATCTGAAATGGAAGCAGAAAGTACTCAATGCCGTTAATTATAATGGAAGTAATATTTTGATAAGCGGTATTTGACAATACCAACTGCAAGTATAATGTTGTTTTTCTTTGTAACCTAATAGTATAATTGAGTAAACTAAGCTAGAATAGGATTTTAATTTTATAAAATTATTTACCAAGTAGATAATTTTCAGTAATTTTCACGTCAGAGTTTAAAGCATTTAGACCTTTTCTAAATTATCTGTCCAGGGTCATTGATGAATTACACTCACACGCGAGGTAATAAGGAGATAGGCTAATCATTCCGAGAATTTTAAAAATAAATTTTGTAACTCGCATAGAAGATGTTTGGGTTCTATAATTGTTAACATAGATTGATCATCATTATTAGGTTATTAGTGCTGGAGCTGGTTAGACGCGTACCATCATTGTTTCCTATTCTGAACTAACCTACAGATTTCCCTGAAATTTGCACAATCTGCAACTATCACTATCTAATCTACCTCTTTTTTCCTATCTCTGCTTGTAATATATCCCAGACTATTCCCCAAAAAATGCCTTAGAACGTATTCCGCCCTTAGATTTCTCTTTTTCCCCAGATATCCTTGTTCCCTTACTATTTCTATAACCTATTTGTTATTATCTTTATTATTCTTACCTAACCTACACATTTCCTTAAAATTTCCACAGTCTGCATCTTTCACTATCTGCGTGCAATATCTGATCTAGGTCTACCTTCACCTCTTTTTTTTGTAATATATTTCATACTATTCCCCAAAAATGCCTTAGAGCGTATCCTGCTCTTCATTGATTTCTATTCTGAGCAAGCCTGTACATTTCCCTGAAATTCCCACAGCCTACATCTATCACTATCTGTGTGCAATAGTCTAACCTAAGTATACCTCTACCTCTCCTATCTCTGCTTTTTATATACACTGCACTATTCCCGCATGCCTTAGTATAAGGCCTATCATCCTATTTCTTTTATTTTTTACTGTTTTCCATATACTTCTATCTTCCCATACCATTTCTAGTACCTCTTTGTTCTTAACTTTGTACGATCATGATATCTTCATTATACGTATGTAACACAACATTTCCACAGTTCCTGTTCGCTTTTCCTACTGCCCAGGTTTCACAGCCTTACAGAGCCGTGCTCCGGACATATGTTTTAATCAATTTTTGTCTTGGTTCTATGGTTGTTATCTTTGAACACAGTAGTTGCTTTTTTTGTTAAATGTAGCACGACGTTGTGTTAAACTTTGTTTTATATATTTTGTGCTCTTCTCATCTTGCGTTATTTGGCTTCTTAGCAGAAATCCTTAACCTCTTGTAAGTTCTCGTTTCTCATTTGTATACTTATTTTTGATTTTTTGTCTCCTCCCTTGCATACTAGTACATTAGTTTTATTTTTGTTAATTTTCATACCATATCTCTCTGTTAGAATTGTATGCCCATTTCAGTAAGAGTAGCTTCTAACTCTTCCTTGCTAGATGCTAATATCGCTATATTATCTGCATAATAATTCCAAATGTCTTCTTGCATTTGACAGTATTCATTGCCTCTTCGACGTATAAGTTAAAAATTAATGGGGATAGGACACTTCCCTGTCTCACCACTTTCCTAATATCTACTTCTCTGCGTTTCTGCTTTAATTCTATTACCATTGTTTGCTCTTTGTATAAGCTATGTACTATCCATCTATCCCTTAAACTCATTCCAATCTTTTTGAGTATTTTAAACGTCTTTTCCATTTTACATTGTCGAATGCTTATTCCATATCTACAAACCCTAGAAACACTCTTTCCCCTTTTTCTATTGTTTTCTCCATTATCGTCCTCAGAGTTAAAATAGCCTCCCGTGTTCCCCTGTTTCGCCAAAACCCAAATTCATCTTTTCTTAATATTTCTTCAACTTGTATTTCCATTCGTCTTTGTACAATTCTAGTTAATATTTTTGACACGTGCTCTGTCAAACTTATTGTTCGAAAATTTTCACATCTATCCGAGCCTCTCTTTTTGATATAGTGACTATGACGTTACGTTTGAAATCCTTGGATATCTCTCCTGTCTCATACAAATAGCTTAGAGGTTGCAAGAAACGTTCTGTTGCTGCTTATCTAGGGGTTTTTAGAGTTTCTGCTTGCACCTAATCTGTACCCGCTATCTTACCATTTTTCAGATCCTTCATTGCTAATTCAAACCCATCTCTAAGTATAGAATATTCCAAGTCATTGTGTTCAATATCTGATTCTTGTTCTAATGCTGTTAATTCCTCTCCTGCATATAAATTCCCTATATATTCTTGCCCTGTATGCACTATCTCTACATGTTCTATAATGACATTTCCTGCCGCGTCTCTTATATTTTTGCTGTACGTTTCTATATCCCTAAAATTTATTCTAAATAGTTTGTATGCTTCGCCTGTCTTTCTTATTACCATCTTAGTTTGTACTTCTCTGCACTTTTCGTCAATCTATTGTTCTTTAGCATTCCTGCATTTGCGAATAATTTTCCATTTTATGGCTTTGTATCTCTGTTTTTCTGTTTCATCTGATCTATTTTGTATTTTCGTCTTTCCTTTATTAGGTTCAGGATATCGTTTGTTATCCATGGTTTCTTTTTTTGTAAATACCCCAGAATATTTCTGTCCGCCATATCTAAGCCGGATTTAATGTTATTCCATTATGTTTCTACTTCCTTAGTATAAGAAAATTTCCCTATTTTTCAGCAATTTATTTGACTTTTTTCAAATCCTTCGTGGATATCTTTATCTTTTAGTTTCTCACAGTCAAAGTGCCTTTTTCTGTTTCCTTTTTTCTATATCTGCTTCTGGGTAGTTTCTACAGTCTTTTACTTGATTCCTCAACCATTGTCTAACAAAAATGTAATCTATTTGATATTTTCCTATATCTCCTGACATCTTCCACGTGTATCGTCTTCTAGCATGATATTGAAATGATATGTTTGTGATGGTTAAATTGTACTTGTAGCAAAATTCTACCAACCTATTTCCCCTGCCATTTCTTGCGCCTAAACCAAATAAACCTCACCTACCACTGCATTAAAATCACCCGTAATTATTAAATTTTTATGTCCTTTTACGTATCTTAGATGTCTTCGATGTCTTTGCAGATCGCCTCTACTTCTACCTCACTGTAGCTAGAGGTGGGCTTTTATACATGTATTATTACTGTATTTACCGGTTTAGATTCTAATCTAACCATGAGTAGTCTTTTGTTCTTTTCTATGTAGTTTTCTACGCGTTGTCCTAGCTTTTTCGCATAACTATTCCCACACCCAAATTTCCTTCATCATCCTGTATAATTTACCATAAATTCTCCATTCCAAACATCTCCCGCCTCTGGCCAGCGAACTTCGCTTACTTATACTATGTCTAGTGCTAACCCATCAATTTCAATTTTCAAGTTCTCTAGGTACCTACTTGCTTCATATTTCTGACATTCCACGCTCCGATTTGCAAAATGTCCCCGGCTCTTCCTTTAAACTTTCCGATCACATTTTCCAAAATAGTCCCCTTCCGGAGATCCGATTGGGGGACTATTTTAACTCCGGAATCTTTTACCACAGAGGATGTCATTGTTTTACTTACAATTTAACTACGCTTTGTACTTGTGAGATAATGTGGTGGTTCCCGTTGCCTTCCACATCGCGGTAGTGTGTCTTAGAATGCCATACCGAGCTCTATAGTCACTGCCCCTCTAAGTATCGAAAAAGCTGCTGTCTTCTTTTAGGGACCTGTCTTAGTCTTGTTCCTCACTAAAGACCCTACTACTTTGGCTGGACCTGTAGTTTAGCTCTTTAGATCACTGGAACGTGAAAGCCATTCCACTCGTTCTAGTAATCTAGAACTTCGTCAATGTGCAGGTCCATTCGGAACGGTAACAAAGATTAAGTGAGGATTATTTTAAGTAATCATTAGGTAGGGTTTTCTTTCTCAGCTTAAGCAGCAAATTGTTTCTATAAACGTTGTTTATATCTGCTGAATGTACCAGATATTTTAGATAATGTGAATAAAGGATGTTGCTTGAAATTTCCGTTTCCGCATTAATACAATTCGGTTGTACCCATCGTACAAAACCCACGTCACAGCAAAATTTGTGGCTACCAACGTCAAGCTGATCACACAGTTTTCTTAAGCGAATTAAAAATAATCTATCAGGTGCATCACGCGCATACCTAAATAAAAGTTTCCAGACTAATTTGCACACATTATGATAGAAAAAACTTCTGATATATAAATTGAAAGACACACTGATGTGGAGTATGCTGGTTGTAGTATATCTTTCTTCGCCACATTAAATTTATAGTGAATTAGCAACTTTTATGGACTCTATAATTAATCCCAATACACCAGCTATGTAAACCTATGTAAAGTACACAATTAGAGTATAATAACCAATATGAGTTTATTGTGGAAACAATAAAAAGCGTGTAATCCGCAAAATCGAATTATTATGTATGCATTTAAGTATCTATATACAGATATTTCCCGATACAATGCATCGATTTCGCAAGAGAATATGTTAGAAAGCAATAAAAGCAAATAGCCATCCCTAGGATAATGCCCAATCATCTGTCATTTGGTATAATATAAAAAATTACATACATTGTGTTACATGCCGAAAATCGTCCTGTAAACATATCTGGAAGTTTCTAATTTGCAAGTGAATTCGCGCCAATAATTTAAAAGACTTGTGCGTGCATTTCCGTTACTTTAGATAGTTGCGTTTGCGCAAGAGAATGCGCAGACGCGGAGTGAAAAAAAGGTGGTGATTTCCGTCACGTCGGGACCAGTCAAGAACCCGTCGAACTGAGTGGTTATCTCTGTGCCGTTTATCTTGTCTTCTTTTTCAGACATGTATGTTTCCTGCCTTGTACCTGTTGTCGTTCCTTATTCTAGTATCCTTTATCGTACCACTACAGAAGAGAGAAGACAAATTTAATCTGACTTCGACGAGGGGGCAAGGGACGACCCACGCGCACAATGCTCAACTGACGCGAGAGTAGCTGCAATGTTGTGAAGAGTTCCACAGTTTACGTGAGTACCTTTTGTCTTCTACTATAATCAAAATAAACATTTTTGCATGTGATATAGTAATTTGAAACATTTATATGACGTAACACCTTATTGCGCAACATTATGCATGTATTTATTATTGTTACCAACTGTCGTAGTGGCTCTTATACGTTATGCATCGGTACTTTAAAAGTATACCTTAGAGTATAGAGAACCAAAGTATAACAATTGTTCTTTAGTAATGATGCTACATATTTGAGTACATCAGAAATTGGGCTAATCTTTGTGGATTATCGGAACCGTAAAAATTCAAAGCTGAAAAATAGATACAAGTATCTGATAAGAGTGTTTATCCCTAATCAAAATACCTAGGTATGCCCATCGATATCAATGTTCGTTTAATATGCCACTTTAATGAAAATTTAAGTTTAAATTAAGGTTTATCTACTTGCGAACAATTGTGTTTACACAATTGCGCGGTAACTTCTTGCCAGCAGCAAGTTCAAGAAAGTTGAACCACTTTGTTTCGCAAGCGCCTTTCATTTGTAAACTTTTCAAGTATAAATTTTGGGATGAGCGAACAGAATGTTTGGATTCTAACTTTTACACTTAACTACTGTTCTGGGGTTTTCATTTATTTATGTTTCCGCCCCGTGGACCATAAGAATCGCAAATAAATGCTTTTACCTTAGATTCTCAGCTTAACTAAACAAAACGTTATCAATGCCATACAGTTGACGCATACATTAGGAGTCTTTACCTTTTGGACAACCGTTAACTCTTAAAAACAAAGTGAATATAATGACTGCAATCGTTCCTTTCAGAAGAAGCATTAACTAGTACTTATATTTAATATCCGCAAGTTATAAAGCTTTGAGCTAGAAATCATAATAGCATCACATTTATGGTATATGTAAACGATTTCAAAAGTGCCCCTTGAGGGCCGTAAGAGAAGTAGAACAAGCGGACTGCTATTTTTATGAATAATTAGAATAAAATACAGTATAATAGAGAATATTTCTTATTTGTGCAAGGCATATATATATATATATATATATATATATATATTTCTGTGATTAATACAACTAATTCGTGCCTCACCATTTGGGCGACATTATTTCTGTGCTCAATATCCTGAAAGGAAGCCCTAAATCGTGCCCCAATGTTGGGTGACATAATTCCTTTGATTAAGCTGACTAATTTGTGCCCCACTATTTGGGCGTCATTATTACTGTGCTTATTCTCGCAAACCTAGTCAATTACTTCGTGCCCTACCGTTGGGAGCCATTATTTCGATGATTAAATCTGGATGAATTCGTGCCTCACAAATTCTACTAACCTGTCTGGACACCAAACCATCTCCACCAAATTGCTTCTTACTGCTTTCCCAAGCTGATCTTTCTCGGCTAGCTCTGTGCACTACCTCCTATGATATACTTATCCCAACTACAATTCTTTCAACACCTTTATATTACACACAACAAAATACAAAAATAAAATAAAATCCTTGGACAAACCTACACCCTTTTATTCGTATGACATAAATGATAATTGAGACAATCTCAATACTACACTTTTATATTTACAATAAAACATTTCACCCTTTTCTTCAATCTAAATTTTTTGTTGTTTCAAAGTAGATGGGCCTATCGTGAAACCCTAAATTTACTTTTCTTGGTCTATGGTGAGCTCAGTATAAACCTTTTTTCCTGATATGCATAAACTATTGCATGGTTAAATTACTCTAAAACCCGTTGTTTACTCTTTACATCAAAAATTATTATTCCTGTTTTTACCCACTCAAATAATAATAGAAAATTGTTTTTTATATACGATAATCAAATTAATTTTCAGTTCATAAAATTTTCACCACATAATTCTAATCACACATAGTTTTATAACACAATACCAGCACCACAATTCAACAATAGAACAAAATTCTTTACCTGATGTGTTCTTCGGACGCACCACCTCCTTAGATGACCTCCACCAAACTCACATTCTTGGATTTTCCCCAATTTCTCTCTCCTAAATGAACAGCAACTCAATCTCAACTCATTCATCCAGTAAATACTCCCTGTATGTTTGTTGTGGTTCGTTTAGTATTCTTCTTAATCTTCTTTGGGGATTAAACCACTCATAGTTTTTAAAATTATCTTTATTAACGTTTCGATCCATGACCTAGGATCGTTTTCAAAATAATAAAAACTTCAAGTTTGACATTTATGACATAAATTGAAGGTGACTTTGATTTATTGATGTTTGAAATATTTGGTTTGAGTACACTAAGCAAAAATTTTTAAAGTTTAAATGAATGGTTGCCTTCAATTTGTGTTACGGCCTGGGACCGACTTTTTTAGGTAGCCAATACGCTTAACGTGAAATCAGCTGATTAATTTTTATTGTAAAACTTCAATAACTTGGGAATTGGAAAACATTTTTTAACATGTTTCTATTTATACAATTTAGAGGATGGTTATTAAAGAAGTGTGCAATTGCATTATTAAAAGGCTTGAGTAGTCGTTTTTTTATATTTATTTTGAAGGGGAAATCATTATGATTTAGGCTACCTCTTTGGTAGATTTTAACATTGTTCTGAGGTAACCTTATGGCGGGCTTACACTTGTTAGATACCAATGTTGTTCTATGAAGGTCGTATATGGATCTGAGGCGACCCTAAGGCGGGTTTACACTTGTCAGATACCAATACTGTTTAACGGAGATTGTATATGGTTGTGAGAAATAGAAGGGAAGCTAGCTCAGAATATAAATAAGTGCAGGTACGTGTCCAACCAGTTTTGAGATGAAGATCCAATGATGATGATGATGAAGCATATTAACAACCCCTGTAAAACAGCATTGGTATCTGACAAGTGTAAACCCGCAATAAGGTTACCTCACAACCATATACAATCTCCGTTAAACAGTATTGGTATCTGACAAGTGTAAACCCGCCTTAGGGTCGCCTCAGATCCATATACGACCTTCATAGAACAACATTGGTATCTAACAAGTGTAAACCCGCCATAAGGTTACCTCAGAACAATGTTAAAATCTACCAAAGAGGTAGCCTAAATCATAATGATTTCCCCTTCAAAATAAATATAAAGAAACGACTACTTAAGCCTTTTAATAATGCAATTGCACACTTCTTTAATAACCATCCTCTAAATTGTATAAATAGAAACATGTTAAAAAATGTTTTCCAATTCCCAAGTTATTGAATTTTAACAATAAAAATTAATCAGCTGATTTCACGTTAAGCGTATTGGCTACCTAAAAAAGTCGGTCCCAGGCCGTAACACAAATTGAAGGCAATCATTCATTTAAACTTTAAAAATTTTTGCTTAGTGTACTCAAACCAAATATTTCAAACATCAATAAATCAAAGTCACCTTCAATTTATGTCATAAATGTCAAACTTGAAGTTTTTATTATTTTGAAAACGATCCTAGGTCATGGATCGAAACGTTAATAAAGATAATTTTAAAAACTATGAGTGGTTTAATCCCCAAAGAAGATTAAGAAGAATATCATTCATCCAGTTCCCCCACTTATTAGTGGATGCTTTTCATACTACCATCCGTCCAAATCCAAATTTTGCCTCCTTCTCAATTTAACGTGCCACGAGCACTCTCGTTCAAGAAATACTTGGTTCGCTTACCTCAATAGCATCCTGTCTTTACTCGTACAATTATTTATAATAATATATTTTCAGCCCGTTTAACTTGTTAGCACCTACTCGTGCATTTATAACACTTGTAAAAATATACGGCGGACTGCACTATGTCGCGGCTTTTAATTTTAAATTAAGATGTCTTCTCGATGCTACTTAGTGTACTCGAATCAATTATTGATTTTTACATACCATGAAGCTTTAATAATACACATGTTTGCCTGCAATAGTCAACCTTGTCTTACGTTAATATATACAAATTATTGATTTTTACCTAACACGAAGCTTTAGTATTATACATGGTTGTAAACAATAGTCAACCTTGTCTTCGATCCTACTTGTCTTTGCATTAAATTAATGTATACAACTTATTACTTTGAAGCTACATAAAAATGTCATTTAAGTATGCAAATTATCGATTTGAAGTGTAATAAATAAATTATTAATTTCTATTTACAGGGTCGTTATTTTAAGCACTCAAGTTAAACCGGAGAGGAAAAAAGTTATCACAAAATAGATGAAACATCAGATTGGACCATTTTTGCTTTAATCTGCCTGCATACTCAAAAATCACGGAATATCCATCACCAAGGTCTTTATATTTCGTACTTAATGTTGTAGATGCACCCTGATACTGTAATCAAACCTAAACAAGTTGTGTCCACCCAAAGTTTATTGTCATTTCTGATTGGCTTATCATGGATGTATTGCATGCCTCCATGCCTATCTTTATATGGAAACATTGCATCATCTACGCTGTAGTATTCTTCAGCTGAAGAAGACTAAGAACCTTTTATTCAAATGGTCAATCAATGGTCGTACTTTGCAAAACATCAGTATTGTTTAGGACTGTACAAATTTCACACAATATGTTCAAACTGATCTCGTGAAATAGAGTCTGACTTTAATTCATTGTGGCAATCGGTACTTCTGTCCCAAACCATCCTAAGCATATCCGCTAGGTATAAGTATGCCAATGAAGCACTTTATTCCTGTTTCAGTGGCAGTTTGGATTTTGTTTATTGTAATGCATATCGATTTGCTTTATCCACCTACGCTTCAAGTTGTCATCATTAAACTCTCTAAAAACAACTTGAAGGTTCTTCTTCAGCACTATTAAATTCCTCATTAAAGTGTGTTCAAAATACAGCACAGTACAACATCGTACAATTAAATAAATCAAATATCACTAGATAGCTATATCAGTATACACAACCCGTATCACAGGAGTTTGGTTGTTCTGCATGATAAAGTTTTCATCAAATATTTCCAGATATCGTTCGAGGTAATGTCACTTTCGCGCTGTATTTTCTGTTTCATCGGATGGTGCAACAAAGTTATTTAGCAGGTTAAAATTAAGACTTGGCGAAAATAGTTTTCATCAACCATTACTTATGGTCATGGGACTTGAGAAATGAATATCTGAAATTATGCAGTGCATCCTACATGTTAATTCAGATTTAAATCAACGCCTCTATTATAGATTGAAACGGTCAGTTTGTCACAAGATAAAACTAATCCTTAAAATTGAGATAATGGTCCAACTGTCAGGTGCTCGTGGAAATTAGTAAATGTTTTAACGAAAGTAGTGTCTTTTGTTTATGAATCTATTCGAGTTCTTTCTTATTGAATAGGTCAGTGTTCAATCACCAGAATAAGAAAACGTGAGAATGTGCCATGTGGTGTTCGCTTTGATGTAATGGTTTGGGGAGCAGCTATCTCATTTTAGAAATTGTCAACGAAGTTTGGAAAGTTTTTGTTCGGCTAGAAAAGGTAGTTATTAATGGTTACGTTTGTCTCACAAATTTTCGGTGAGTAACTTTTGCTATTTAGTAAAGAATGCAGGACAATGCCGTCATTTATCAAGTGATGAGTTTTTATACTGAATATAAAATTTATATATATATATATATATATATATATATATATATATATATATTGCTTTCGAACTCGGGTATCATTTTTACCAACCATAAATTATTTTCGAAAATTTTATAAAATTTACAAATACGACAACAAACAAATTTTCAAAAATTACTAATTCAAAAAAAATTATCCTTACCCGTTTTCCTCTCTTCCTCGGTTGAACGGCCTTCTCCAACTGCTTCCGGCTAGCTCATTCGGATCTCCTCTTGGGTATCTAGATTCACTCGCATATTCTCATTCATACACACACACTAGCAATAAAACCTCAAATACAACCAACATACAAGCTTTTATTTATAACTATTTACAAATGAAATGCAATATAGTCCATATTCTATTGATCACGTTACACTTCAGAAAAACCTTATTTTAAAAAGTCCAGTATTTTATTTTTAAATCATTAAACACATAAATTGTACCCGGAGTAAATGGACCTTGAATAATGCCTTCTCTAAAATTCCTTCTTTATAATTTATTTATTCATTTTACTCCAACTAAACTCTGGGGTAGGATGAGCTCAGAATAACCCAGCTAATTATGCATTTGCATACTTTTAAAATAAATAATAAAGCAAAGCCATGTACTCTTCACAAAAATTTCACGTTCTGATGGAACGTTTAAAAGCTTTATAGACACCTTCGACTTTCTAGTTAAATACCATACTAAAGTTTTTACACGTATTAAGTTTAATACGTAAATAATACACACTACCTTGAAATTTCACTCTCAAACTTTCTCCCAATATTCACAGTTTAAAAAGTCACAATTCAAATCGTTACCTGGAAATTTATAGTAGATCTCTGCTTTGTGGATGATGCCGTCTATTTCTTCTATCCGTTCTGCAGGTCGTTTCTAGCTGTTACTAGAAAAACTCCATCTAAATTGAACTGCAAACGCGGCCTCCCCGGTGTAACCAATTCCAAATTCCATTTAAAATTATTTGTTCATTAATTAGATGCTTCAAACCACGTTACTTAATGTCCCGCCACGAGTTGATTATAATTATAGATGATATCTCTATTAAAATGTAATTTCGGCATACTTGACCGCGTATTTAATTAAGAGACTATCACCTTGTAATATAATTTAACTGATTTAGTAATACTTACAACTCGTGATACTTAGATACGTTGTTTGGAGCGATCGAAAACTTAAGGGCCCTCACCACGTTCTCTAAAAGCATTTATACACTCGAATGTAACTTCTCCATACCTGCTTAACGCGAAATCCCCTGTTAACACCACACATTCTCGCAATGTTGCACTCAACTCCATTTTCAAATCCGCGAATTTTAATACCTCGTTATAAAATTTTAAGAATACCACGCTCCACTATCCTCGTGCTTGTTTCAAATCAAACTAACATATCGACCAATCGTAGACCTCGTGACGCTTCACAAATACCTCCTATCCTATTAGTGTCTCTTATTTATGCGTTTTCTCTGTCCCTTTCTACTTTGGTCTGAGTGGTACAAAATCGATATTCTTGACTATCTGCTGTCTAAACACACGTGGACTTGCGAACGTGACTTTAAATAACCCCTGTTTAGTATTTCATGCTAAAACATTCAACCGTTTTCAATATACGCAGAATCTGCATGTTTATCTACTCAAATTTATTAGAACTTGACATTTAAAAGTTTGCAGGTGTTCGATTATAATGAACGTTTTAAATACAATTCTCCGAGCTTCATAGTATTCCAACCCTCCTGATATATCCGTTTGTTAGCAACGCGTTTCACTTTGGGTTTTTACAGGCTTTTATGCTTATTATATTTCAATAATCGCTCAATAAAATCCAATTAAATTAATAAATGCATGGCATTGACTTCTACCATTTAATTCTTTGCAAAGCTATTAAATTTTTAATTATTATTTGTACAATTTCGTTAATACCCGTTACTTAAGAATTGAATTAATTAATATAAATTTCGCACGTAATTTCAGTTTGTTCCTTTATACAGGGTGTTTTGAAATTGTTTCGTTTATCTTTATTTTTAACGCTTTAAAACCACTAATATATATATATATATATACATATATATATATATATATATATATATATATATATAAAATAGCGAAGAAGAATAATCCACATGTGGAATGCAAATGCATGTTTGTTAATATATATTAACAGTTATGAGATGAAATGAAAACCCAACTTTTTATGTAAAATTGAACTACTGTTTTAAGTCGAACTGGTAATTGAACACCGCTAAAAGAACAGCTACAGCAGGATTTAAACCTGCGTTTTTTGATTTTCTGGATCATATATACTAAAATCTTAAAAACGCAATGATTATTGAGGTTTATATCGTTACTATGCTTTGTAACATAGAAACAAAAAAAAATTGTTGCACTACTATAAATATTTAAAAATAGGAATGATGTCAGCTGCAATTTTCAAAGACATAAAAATTCTAATTTTTTTAATTCATATGAAGCAAAGATTATCTTCAAGTAGTACAAACGTATAATTAGGCCACTGTTTTGATTTTTAGTTAAGAATTATGTACAGATAAATCAAAGGTCCTAAGTTAACACTCACAAATTAAAGTGAAACTCGAGGATAATGTTAGTCCATATTTTTATTGTATGAATAGTGAATATAATTTTCAAATTTAATGATGAATCAGAAAGTACGAAAATTTATTTGTTCCATCTAAACACTTTCTGTAATTTGTAAAAACTATCCAAAAGCTAAGAAGAATATAATTTAATTTTAAATATATTAAACCTTAACCAAAAAGCAATCTTTTTAACGGTGATGCATGAGTGAATTTTGAGTGCTTTGTTTTAGTGATAATTTTATTGGAACGCAAATTGTGCTTCCTTTGTCATCATAATTATTCATGGTTTATGTACATTTATTTCAGGTGGTGATCTTAGCGCAGTGTTTTGCATAAACCGAACACTTAAACGTTATTAAATTTAAAAATGGCATAATAATCTTCTTCGTTTTCCCTTAAATTGTTTTACTCTCTAAATTAGACGCAGTGACGCCTAGGTTATTGTGCAGTTTTTCTTTGTTTGGTATGGAGTATTTTTTAGTATCGATCAACGCATTCTCATTAGCAGGTAAAGTTAGCCATATCTAGGACACCTTTACCGTCCTTCCACTACCTTTCATCTCCACCTCGCCTATAATTACGTTGCTTTGACAACTGTCACTTTATCAGAAGTCACTTTGACAGCTGTCGCTTTAACAATCTGCCATTTTTCTACGTATATTTTTTTAACGAGCACCATTAAGTCACGTAATTCTCAAAAGGTACGCTTTAGACTTTTGCATCAATCAACATACACTTTTAGACTGAACAATTTGAGGTTTAACATTTTTTAATTACCCCACTTTTACACCGACGTTTAATTAGGAACATTATTTTTCTGTCAATACTTCCCAGACACCATTTTTAACTATGCCATCTTTCAACTACCTAAGCCTTAATTTTTTTAATGTGGTACTTATTAACCACAAAATGCAATAAAGATATTAAAATTTATTAAATGTATTATGAACATTTTTGACAATTGTGATAATTGTTCGTTACATATAGGTAAAACAAACTTTATGAATCCCCTTTACGTAGACTGTAACATATGTAAGAATCATCTCTTGTAAATATATACTCAAAAATGGTGTCTTTGAACTATTGGTAGAGGGTGTATCCCGTTGCAATCCGTGTATGTATTATCTGTTTCCCAAAATCTTTATTCAAAAGCGTAATATCCAAAAGTATTTGTACAATTTAGCACCATATTTTACTATTTTTCATGTTAAATACGTCAATTTTTTTAATAATTTTTTTTTTTTAATATTAAGGTAAAAGGCATGTTTTCTCTTTGAGGTATTAAACGTCTACTCTTTCTTTTTTGTTTATAAACGTTTTCTTAGCGTGTAGAGCATTCGATGTGTCCATATTTTCTTAGAAGTTCGAATCTTCAATTAATTTAACATTTGACAAACCCGTAGCCAAGAAATTTTTATTTACTTATAAATATATAGTTTACACTACTGGCTATTTACAGTCACCATCTATTTTTATACATACATATTTACAGACAGAACTTTTCTAACCTAATTTAGGTATAAAAAGCAAATCTTTATTATGGTCTGGCATAGTTTTTCTTTTTAACCTCTTGGATAATGCACACTGGGGGTCACATCGGATTATACTTGTTAATATTGATCTCAAGTAAAGCACCTTCTGTAATGCCACCCTTGCCCGCGGTGCTCAAATTCTGCTGATTTCTGTGGAATAACATCGCCCAAGTTCTCGCCTTGTTTTGCCGATTACTACCAGATTTGATAATCACATTTTTCGCGTGAAACGATTTTACATCGGTAGTCTTCGGATCCATATGCATTTAGGTACAGGAGCCATAAAACTCGCAATTTAAGTGTATCGCCGTATGCTTGTTTAACATTGGGCGGACTAAACGAATAATTTGCTGCTTTTGTAGATGGAAAAACTCGGATACTCTGCGCCGCCGGTGTCGACGTTCTTTACGCGATAGCTAACGAGGTGGTTCTTAAACGTCGTGCTAATCATTTGAATGGCAACATCTTACTCGATGGCAGTAGCGACTGAATTCTTATGTTTATTGCTCCGTAGGTGACCACCATATGCAGGCATAACTACATTCACATCGCACACATTGCACCCACCAGATCTGTTGTTGTTTGGAAGTAGATTCTACAATCGTCGACAAAGTAGAACGTTTATTCTTTTATGTAGTTGAGGTTACACCGTGCCGCTCGACCAGGTGTATTTGTAAGTTATTCATTCTAGTAAAGGCGATACCGCAGGGTTCGCAGTTATAGTATTTTTCCACCGGTAAAGTCCTACCTTTAAATTCAGGTGCTGATAAGCAGTAGTCATGCCGCGTAACATAATGCATCCGTAGGGCACTTTTCCTGATAAAATGGGCGTATCAGGGTTTGCATTTAAAAAATTTTGCTATATCCACTTTATACGAAACAAAAGTCGACCTATAAGATTTTGGTCAAGCTTGCAAGAAAAACGGATTATAACTAAATATTTACTCTCGTGAGAGCGGGATTACATAGAACATATAAGAAACCGAAAGTTTCCAAAGACACCCGACAAAGTTAAGGATTAAGTGGAGAGAAAAACAAAAGCGATAGGCAGTTTTTCAACAATTACTTATTGAATTGTCATATTGTGACTAATTTACAATAAATATAAAATCAATAGTTTGTTACGGTATTTCGTGCGGACAAGAAAGAAAAGTAAAGTAAGCAAAGAAAATCGCCCGCACCGAATACCGCCACAAAGAAAAGGAATCCAAAGAAGACCATGCTAGCTATAAAGTCGTAGAGTGGTGTGGGTCACACAGAAAGAAAGGGAAACTTCCAAAGAGAAAAATTATTTTCATGTGCTTAAGAAATCAACATGTTATAAAAGAAAAACCAACTCTGATAGAAAACAACATTGGTCTAAAACATATACCGAACGATTGACGCAGTATAAGAATCTATGCAAAAATAATTTATACATTCCTGCCTTACCTTACCAAATGTTACCCTATAATATTTAAAACACAAAAATTAAAGTATATAGTGAATCGTTTTCAATCACTACTCTCCATCCCAATGTATACATTGCACCCTACCTTTTTACGGGTAGTAAATAGGTAGGTGAACAGCAGAATATAAAAAATATTCTAGCGGGACTAGCATCGATCTTCATCGGCTGCGGTGAACGCAAGAGACTTAAATTTTAGGGTGAGACAAAGATATCTAGATAAAGTTAAATAGAAACAATAACTTAACTTTTGTTTAAATAGTTAAAAACAAAATTATACTCAAGGAAAATTTTGATATTAACGTCCAGGTAAGGCATTTGTTTAAACACATATCACTTCTACGAACGTATGTATGAAGTGCAAACAATGATATCTATTTTAAACATTTCATACGTATGTTTTAATATTTATTTTCATTAATGCTAAACAGATATAGAATAAGACAAAATTTTGACTATCGACATGCATTAAAAGAAAATTCTTATTGTCAATTATAAAAATAGGTTATTATCTTTTCACATACCTAATAAAGTGTAAAAGGAAATTTGATTTCTTTTTAGGTAACGAGATCTTATCACAAGAAATTTCATGAAAATCCTTATGGCACAAAAAACGTGAGCAGTTAATCAAAATTTACATATTATTAGTTTACACAAGTTAAATAAATTTGCATCTTACATGCAAAATAAATACTTTAGAATAAAGTTTTAAAGACAGATGTGATTATTTTCTAACAAAAGCTCAATTGCCTTTTAATTTATATAAAAAACTATTTAATAAAAATTTTTAAACACATACCTGTAGTTTTTTATAACTCAAATAAAACAAATTAGTTACTCAAAGTTTAACAGGTGCTCCTATTGTATCCTCCGGCGGTATTAGTAGATTATGTGAACCAACTTGCAGAAAAAACAAAATATCTCGCACATCTCTATAAATTGTAACAACCAAAACCTGCTAGATTCAGGTAATCTTCTAACGATAGTTTAAATATAGTAACTGGGCGATACATACACAAAATTTAGACGGTAAGGTAATTTAAAATATTGTTAAAGAGGAAATGCATTAAGCGAAAATAAATGTAAATGTCCAATCGAAAATTCCAGGCTGGTAGAAAGTCCCTAGAAAATCAAACGTGTATGAAACTAACATAATCTTAATCCGTAAACAACTTACCACGTTTTAATTGTAAAAGTGGGTAACGTAGGTATTCTGGTGCTCTCGGCTCCATATTCCAAAGCTAAAACGATATTTCTAGGAAATAACGAAATATGTAATAATAATTTACATACCAGGTACAAATTGCGAGGTAATATTAGAATTCTCAAGAAAAGCTCTTGAAGGCAGTCAGGTAAGGAAAGAATAAAACTTTGACTTATCAAACCAAAAATAACCAACGAAGATTGTTGGGGAAACGAACACTAACAAACGTCTTGATTAGACTACAATTCAGATTCACCTCAGATATGCTTTTATAAAAGAGTATTGATAAATTTACCAATAAGGAAATTACTTATATACGTACGTAATTGTACATTAGGAAACATAATTTATAAATAAGGCATTTATAAAAAGGTTATATAGCGTGTTATTTTCTGGAATTTATATTAAATGTAGGAAACTTAAATTTGAGTTGGAATATTAACAGAATTCACTGTTATTTATTAACAGAAAAGAAATTTATGCATTTTAGTGCGAAGCACGCTGTAACATGTTGAAGCGTATCGAAAAGGCATGTTACACTGCCTCGGACCAAAGAGAAAAAAGTATGACATTAGGAATATTTTTTTAGTAAACATATACAATCCACAGAAAAAATTTTAAAAATTTTGAACAAGAACAAAACAATATTGGGTGATATATTTTGGGAAATACTTAGAGAGTTTTATGAACGAAATGCAAACAGAAAATTTGAGTGATATGATATCTAACGTGTATCACCCATCCCAAGTAATAAAGAAATTCAGTATAGACTAATATCGATATGAACAAAATTTGATAAAGACAAAATCGGTGAAGACTAACTACTCATAAAAAAAATTTTTGGGAAAAAGAAAAAAAATACAACAAGGTAAAGAGAAATATTTGGACACTTTGCAAACTTGGGGTAGGAAGGGGTAAATGAAACCAAAGCACGATATGGCCAAAGAAAATTTATTCGTTTCGTTTTATATTAAAAACGACGAAAAAAGAAAAAAATATTAGGTATTTAGAAATCGATTCTTTAAATTTAATGCATTTAGTTAGATGGTTAATTTCTGTGCCAGTATATGGCTTAAGATCTCTGATATGCCAATTATGTGTTTTTGACCCATCAGGATTAGTTAAGTTATACACTACGTTTGACAATTTTTTGTTAACTATGCATAATATATATTTTAGAATTAATTTTGAGGTAAAAGCGTCTGCTGCTTTAGACAGAACTTTGTTTAATCTCCATGCTTTATCACCGACATTAAAAGAAATTTAATTAGGTAAGATATGATTTATAACTAAAGGAAATTTAATATTTGAGCGCCAGATTCATACAGAAACAGAATATAATTGTTTTATTTTTTACTAAATGTAAACGTAGGGAAATACAATTTTTACTGATAGTTCCGTGTAAACGTAGTAAAAATTTAAAATTACAACTTGGTTTAATATGAGAAAAAATAACTACTTTACTTTTAAAGTTTGGTGAATGTGTTAATGTTGATTCAAAATAAAGTTTTTATAAAAAACGGTTGGACACCATATGTAATATGATTCAATAATAAAATGATGAAGAAAATAATAAGCTTTGCACAGCATATGTGCAGTGCAATGTATAGAAAATTTTTTAAAAAAGGCGTTGGGCGTCAATGTTCATTGTGGTATATAGAAAAATTTAAGAAAAAAAACGACGTTGAGCGCCAATTGCATTGTCGCTGTATACAGAAATTTATTAAAAAAACAGACGTTGGGCATCAAAGTGTTGACTATTAATGTAAAAATTTAGAAAAAATAATGGCGTTGGGCGCCAAGTGTTGTACGTTAAGGTGAAAAATGTAGAAAAAATAATCGTTGAGCGTCATGTTGTTCCCTTAAACGCTGACCCCACGTTGTACGCTAAGTTCACTCTTAGGCGTTGTACGCCATGGTGCTCCCTTAAACGCTGGCCCCACGTTTTAATTGTATAAGTGGGTAACGTAGGTATTCTGGTGCTCTCGCCTCCGTATTCTAAAGCCAAAACGGTATTTTTAGGAAATAACGAAATATGTAATAACAACTTACATACCAGGTACAAATGGCGAGGTAATATCAAAATTCTCAAGAAAAACTCACGAAGGCAGTCAGGCAAGGAAAGGATGAAACTTTGACTTATCAAACAAAAAATAACCAACGAAGATTGTTAGGGAAACGAACACTAACGAACGTCTTGATTAGACTACGATTCAGATTCACATCAGATATGCTTTTATAGAAGAGTATTGGTAAATTTACCAATAAGGAAATTACTTATATACGTACGTAATTGTACATTAGGAAACAGATAATTTATAAATAAAGCATTTATAAAAAGGTTATATAGCGTGTTATTTATATTAAATGTAGGAAACTTAAATTTGAGTTGGAATATTAACAGAATTCGCTGTTATTTATTAACAAAAAGGAAATTTATGTGTTTTAATTCGAAGCACGCTGTAACATGTTGAAGCGTATCGAAAAGACATGTTACAACATAAAACAGTAATTACAAAATTATATTGTGATCTGGTTTCAGTCACTTGTTCAACCCACTATTAAGCCTTTGATAACAAAATAGTCATGCAAACCATACTTGCATATTGTCCACAAGTAACTCTTGATAAGTAAATACACAAAAATGCAACGATAAACTGAAACAATATAAGAAAGAAATTATCTACAGGTCTAAACGCCTTTCGATGTAGTTGAAAAAAATTATGAGGAAAAAACTTCACACTTTAAATAACAGTGTACTTTTAATTTTTATATAGAAAATTTCTATAGTCAGTCAAACAGTAACGGATCAAACCTTCGGTATTTCAATATATTCCGCGCAGTTGGAGGTTAATTAGGGTAGCCTTTATTGCTAAACCTGGTCGTACGGACCACTCACAGGCAAAATCCTACAGGCCCATCAGTCTTATGTCCTTTTTTTTTAAGACGATGGAAAAACTGCTTGACAGGCATATCAGGGGGAGTGTTTTGGCAACTATCCCATTACACCCGAACCAGTTTGCTTTTAGAGCAGGACTTTCAACAGAGTCAGCTATTCATCACCTGGTTTCCAGGGTTGGAAAGACTCTGGCTAACAAAGAGATCCTTCTATGTGCCTTTTTGGACATCGAGGGAGCCTTTGATAATACATCCCTCAGCTCCATCTTGACGGTCACAAGATCAGTTGGGATAAAGGAAACTTGCTGCAGGTATATACACTGTATGTTAAGTGGAAGGGTGACAGTCACAGAACTGCTTGGCGAAACTATGGCAGTTCAGGTGGCTAGGGGATGCCCGCAGGGGGGAGTCTTGTCTCCCCTGTTGTGAATCCTAGTAATGGACGGACTGTAGTGGGAGCTGAGCAGAGAAGGGTTTACCCCGCTGGGATATGCTGATGATTTAGCAGTCTTAGTGGAGGGTAAATACAATAATATTATCAGGGACCGAATGCAAGAAGCCCTGAAAATAATACAGAGGTGGGCAATGAGGGAAGGCCTTTGAGTAAACCCTCAAAAATCCATCTTAGTACCTTTCAGCCGGAGAAGGAAGATTGAGGGCATTACACCCCTCTTCCTTTACGGTAACGAAATCCGCCTGTCAGCCGAAGTGGTGTAATTGGGAGTCACTCTGGACTCCAAACTCACATGGAACCTGCAGATCGATAAGACCGTACGCAAGGCGGAAACCTCTTTACCAATAGTTAGATGCACTTGCGGCAAAATCTGGGGCTATGACCAAACATGGTACACTGGTTGTACACTAGCGTGGTCAGACCAGCAATAACATATACAGCCTTGGTATTGGGCAGGATCCAGAGACTGGGCTGTCTAAGTATTACAGGGTCGATGTGTTCCACGCCCACTGCTGCTATAGAGACTCTCCTTGACCTTCCCCCACTACACTTGGTGGTGGTGGGAAAAGCAAGCCTTGGACTATACAGACCTAAGAACCTTCAGTCTAGGATTATTGAAGGTACGGAGCATACGAGATTGCTTGGGAGAATTTTGGGGCATCTGGTTGATATGCGTTCAGACCAAATGACTCCCCAGCATCCGCCGGATACACTCTTCAAGACTGTTACCCAGGATGTGGAGTGGGATAAAATGAAAGGTAGATTACCTCCAGGCAGCATGGTCTGGTACACAAATGGCTCTAAGGGCGAGACCGGGTCCGTATCTGGACTCTTTAGGGAGAGACCGGAGGTACGTTTAAGCGTCCTCTTAGGAGCAAGCGCTACCGTTTTTCAAACGGAAATATACGCCATACTGCAAAGTGTGCGGGAAAGTATAAGAGATGCCTTTATTAAAAAACATATCTATATTGTGTCTGACAGCCAGGCGGCACTGAAGACTCTAACAAGTCAGAAAGTGTCATCTTGACTGGTGTGGGAATGTATTGAGGCACTTAATGGACTGGCGCAACAAAACTCTGTCGCATTACAGTAGGTGCCAGGCCATCAAGGACCCAAGGGAAATGAAATTGCAGATAAACTTGCAAGACAGGGGCGCAAAGGACATTTATCGGTACCAAACCTGCCTTGGGAGTCACCAAAGCTGCCATCTGTAGCTATATTAGAAAATGGATGTGCAGCGAACACCAAAAAGACTGGCAGAAAAGACCAGGACTAACACATAGCAAGGCGCTGATTAAGGGGTCTAGCAAAAACAGAATCCAGGAACTGCATCATTTAAGCAGGGAACAACTCAGAATCACTGTGGGGTTTCTGACCGAACATACTTCTGTCAAGGTTCACCTCCAGAGGATGCATAAATGTAACGGAGACCTCGAATGCAGACTCTGCCCAGAGGAACCGGAGATTGCAACGCATGTACTGTGCAGATGCGAAGTGTTGGGCAGAACGAGACAGCGCCTATTCCGGCGACCAAGGCTAGACCCGAAAGATCAATACCCTTTCATTAAGGGACCTGTACTCTATGATTTGGGATGCACGCTTTGCAGATTGAGTATAATACATAACCAGGGTCAGCACAATAAGCCTTTTAGGCTGCAGTGCGGCGGAACCGTTTGGCCTACGCACACGTCAGGGGGAGTGGTTTTAGTGGGTATGCCGCTTGGAGAGTCCCACACTTTGGCTATAAAAGCTATCCACTATACCGGGTTCGGATAACTATCCAAAAAAAAGTAATGCTCTTTATTCGAGGTAACCCGTAGAACTTTACTGAAAACAATTCAGTTGTGTTCTCTCAAGAAAGGTGTACATAATTAATAATAATTTCCCGCCTAACTTTTCTTCAAAACATTTCTCTTTAGATAATCAACCAACCACCTGAATGGTATTTTCCAACAAGCGAACTACGATCGACAAATGGAAAAACCCACGTTTAACGTATGCTCTCTATAATCAGTCGCCGCGCTTCGAAACAATACGAATATCCGTCAAATTCAAGGATTTATTACGTACCCGTAAAAGGTGTTGCTTACGGTTGCGTATAGAATTTTAGAAAACCACTTAATAACGTTATATTAAATACAGTCTACAGATAAGCAGGCCCAAAATAACCTTTCAGAAACAGGTACATAACACATTATAATCTTTTCAAAACCAATTATTCTGAAAACTAAACTACGTTTTAAACTTATTATAATCTTCTAATAGTCTACTCACGTAAGTAATTAGTATGCTCGACTCAGTTCACGTTTTACAAAATATTGATATATTTGATAACACACAAGTTTGTAAAACTACTGGGTAGCGCAAAAACTAATTTGCACAGGGACTGTAAATGACCCAGTGGCGACCTGGCGACAGATTTATGGCTTCCTGAATATAAACTTACATTTGAACAATGTTCTAGCAAGTTGCAATTGCTAACAGAATGATTCATGTGTTTTTTATATAAACTCGTATGAATATTTTAACTGTGTTAACTTTCCTCGACTTTCCATACAAGAACAGTTTTTTGTAGCAAATATTTCTGAAATCAAATTTCTCAAAGTTCTCTGCAAACCTATTTCTATTTGCGTTTTAAAATTGATACAGCGTGAAGTGTTTGTATTTCATCTGGGATCAAATTGAACCTAGCAGTTCTGAATCAATCCTCTGTT
This sequence comes from Platerodrilus igneus, assembly GCA_036346225.1. Lineage (NCBI taxonomy): Eukaryota > Metazoa > Arthropoda > Insecta > Coleoptera > Lycidae > Platerodrilus > Platerodrilus igneus. Next base: position 1,122,691 of record JARFIW010001282.1, on the reverse strand, counting down.
ATTGTTGCTAGCGACCCTTTTGCTTGAACTGAAATGTTTGTAGTGCATCCTTCTTGCTTTTACAGAACAAAGTCAGAAAGGCATGTGATATAAGGTCAACAAGTTCAATTGACCAAGATTTCTACGCTAAGATTTAGTACAAATTCATTCGAACGGTTGCGGTAAAATCTCCCGGTAATAAAAATGATTTCTTTTGTATTGCTTCTCATAGAGGAACAATACTTATGATGCAACTTAGAATTATGAACTTTACACGAAATTGGAGAGTAGTACATTTACGGTTTTTGGTTTTTTACTCCGTACATTCTAACTTCTAACCAAAGTTTCTAACAATTATGGTTTTCATCTTCACCTTCGATAGAAAACCTGAAAAGAGATATTTGCTAATTAGTGTGGAGAATTGCTGAATTACAGTGTCCCGCATATCGTTATAATTAGAATTTGTTGTACTGCTGTGATTATAGATTTATTAAACTAATAGTTAGCCATTTGTTCAACGCCTTTGTTGGAAACAGCTAATCTAGATTCGTGGTTAGCTATATAGAATTTGGAATTATACGACCTAAATTCTCAATTTTGTTATAAAAGTTGAACTGCGGTTTTGGACAAGCATCTGTATTTTGAGACATAGCATTGAACTGCATGTAGTTTGCTTAGCTGTAGTAGTCGCAAATACAGGTTCATTCCGATTGTAAAACATCGACACGCAGTTTGAAGTAAAGCGGATTAAGTTGTACAGAAGGAAAAGTTATCCTATACAGACGTTATAATACTGTGGGTGGCCAAGCGTATTAGTTAGATCTTTGTATTCAACAGACGGCAACCACATCTAACCGCCGAAGTAAAATACAAACTCGCCAAATTGGATAAAGGCATACTTAATTTGAATCAGTCATTTTAGAAAAAGCCCATGTCAATTCCACAAAATTTTACAGAAAACAAGAAAATATACACTCTTTAGAGTATATCCAAAACCTGTACTTTCTGAACATTAAAAATCATACAAAGAGTGGTCATACACGGAATTAGTACAAAAGGTTAATAATCTACCTATAACAAACTAAAACAAACAGCAACATTCAAACAAGAAAATTGCAATTTTCTAATAAATCTTTATTTACAGTGAAATTACTAACAAAAACATTATGTGCTGTCGAGGCATTAATAAATTATCAATTTTCTGTTGTTAGACATGTAGTGTAACGTATTTTTTTTACGCAGTTACACTTTGCTTATTAATCTAAAATAATATCGCAATAAAATAAAAATATAATTTATAAATTTTTGATCACTAAAAATAATGCATAAATTTTCCAATAGCATATGTGCTCCTCCGCTTTATAGGCCTAAGTTCCTACAATAAGCTTCGTCGAGTTGTCATTTCGTGTCACTTTTCTATTAGCGTCTGAACAGGTAAGCAGCTATCAGCAGCATAGAAAGTCAAGATGTTAGACAGGCACATGGCCTGTAATACGGTCCGCAAGAAGATAGAATTGTTTTAACCTTCGTGTCGGAATGTGGTTCTTGGCAGTTGTAGCGTGCAGATTTCATTTTGTGTTCCACCTGTAACTGCTCAATCGATTCCTGCTGGCCGAAGGATTAGAGGTTTCCCCATCATTAAAACATATAATATCAAGGATGCAGATAATATCAAGGATGCAAATAATATCAAGGAAGTAAGTAATAGTATAGATACAGTTAAAATCATAGAAGTAATATTATGGATTTAGTTAATATCGTAATTGTCGTATATAATGCTGAAAAGAAAATTTAGTTTGAGATTCGAAATACAAGAAATTTATAGGATGTACTTAAGGAGGAATTGGTTTGGTTAAATAATGTTTTGTTCACAAGATTTCTCATAGTTCCAGCGATAAATTCATTCGTAATCATGTGTTTACTGTTTGTGCATCGCAGATGGTTATGGAATATCCCACATCTGATGTCATCGTTCGATTTCTTTTGGTCGTACTGTACTTCGACACGTGAGTGATATTTAGTCTTTAATCACATTTATCATTATTTAAAAGTTTTACGAAAGATAGAAGGTTGAAGCTTTACCTTGATTTAAGTAACTTAAAAATTATTTAGTAAAAGAAGGATTCCGTTATAAATTTGTAACCTTGCAAAATTATTAAAAATGCCTATGCCGTTTGCTTATCGTAATTATTTCACAAACAGTTAGCGTTAACTACACTGAAAAAGTTGTTATTGACATATGATGTCAAAAATATCTAATTACCCAATTTAAATATCACATGTTATTTTACTCTAATTTAAAAATATATTTAGCAATTCGGAGGTCATGTAATTTGATTCTTAAACAACGTGATAATTCTTTTTACACATATTAAGTAAAACTAACTCTATGCTGAAAGATGCAATTTTATGAGAACTTAAATAATTAAATTTAATTGTGAAGTCAACGTAGTACTACAGATGGCTAAAGATTAATATATGTAATATGAATTATTAAGAGAGCTCAAACTTTTTAGTAAATTTATTCAGAAATATTCAATTGAAAGATCTTTATATTTTTTTTGAATACAAAACCATATTCATTTTCTGTTCTATAAACATATTAGATGAAACAGATTATGTTAAAACAAATCAGGTGAATTTAATTGAATAGATCCCATTTTTGCATAACTCTTTTATTATTAAAAAATTCAAGTAAGATTTATTGGTCATTCATGAGCAAACATTGTGTGTAATGATAACAAACACCCTGGGTGTATACTTTTGGAACTTAAATTCTATTATTTTATTTTTGTAAATATTTTTGAGGACACAAACGGTGTCCATGTTGTGCATTTGTTTGTTCACAGGTTAAGTCCAGACATCTGTATGACATCTGGTAATTGAGATTTTTGGTAAGTGCGTTACAAAGGTGAAATTCAGGTTTTGTGGCTATATTAGTGGTGTAGATTTAAGGTTTCCGCATTCCCCTAATACAAGCACAGATAATTTTTGTAGGTTGTTGTATTGAAAAATACGGTGGCGCACATTATCTATATTTTTGGTCATTTGACAACCCATGACCCAAGCTCATGATCTACCCAGAGCTAACACTCTACTAGCCGTTTATGTCTAAAGAGTTTTTCTTTTCCTCAAGCCGTTTTCCATCCAACTTTACCTTGGGCTTTCATTGTTAATAAGAAATTCTTGACCTTGTGATATCAGGTAAGGGTTTATGATTTATGGTGGTCCAATTTACTATCTGATACTCGCGAAGGAAATTTTTTGTTTTCAGTAGTACCACAGCATAAAAATCCTTATGTTCTTCTGGGACATAGATAAGCAACTGCTTGATATTTTCTAGTTTTTTAAATGACAAACTTGTCCTTTTGGATAAGCAGAGCTTATGCAGGCAAGGCTAAATTTATGACTCACAAATCCGTTATAATCGGAAATGCTTCAACTACTTCAGGCTCATCCGAAAAGTATCGAAAATCGTAGTGTGTGACTTAAAAAGATTGTTTTTGGTGTGTAGGAACTTCTATGCCAAGTGATTCAATAGATAAGGTGGTTCGTTTATCGAATCTTGGTCATCATGAATTAAAAACGGCCACTTTTTGACTGTTAACAAGTTCAACAAAAAATTTTGATATTCTTGATGAATTTACGATCATTCAAGTGTATTCCTTTATTGAGTAAATTCGACCTTGTCTTCCTATGATCGTTTTGATAGTGGTAAAATGGCGGTTATTTGGTAAAGAAGGTTGTTCTTTTTGTGGAAAATACTGATTTATTGTTTCAAATCTTTCGGTTTGAACCAAAGCCATAAGGAATCTTATTATAGTGTGGTTTCGATTTTGACCGCCACAACTATCAGAAAATATATATAAATGCTTAACAGCAAGTGATATTTTATTATTTATAAAATTCATAACAAATGAAACAACCTCGTTGGGACCCTTATTGCCACACCTTCATAATAAACGAAGAGCATACCTTGTTGTTTTCCAACATAATTTATTCTGTTTTTTGCACTGGTATAACAGGTAACTGACGATTCTGCATGTAATCGAATGTTAGAATGGTCCTGTCAGAATTAGTTAGATTTTCACATAGTTCAGTTCAATTCTTATGTTTATTATAAAACTTAACAGCTCTACGTATGTGGATTATTAATTCTGCCGCATTTGTGCGTTTAGTAGTATCATTTAATGAGCAAATGTTCAGTTATTCGCACTTGCAGCATGTGTCTACTTGCAGTCGTCCAAATCCAAGATAAAACCTTTCTTTAAAATTTTTTAAATGAATCTTATACTTAACTTTAGTGGATAGGTATTTCTATGTAAACAATTCAAACATAATTTTTACATTAAGTTTTTCATCTAAATAATGTTTTTCAGTAACGTAACCAGAATTTTTTGTTGGGAAGCATCTCATGTGGTCTTCAATTTGGAGAACTATATTTCCAGGAATGGAGTTTCCAGAAACGCATTTTCCACATTTAGCAGCGGGTTGAATTTTTTCTAGAGGAGATTATCTAAACGTCTAACTCTCGAAGCCGTAGTTGCATGGATGTTAATAAAGGCTTTTTTGCAAGCCGTTATTTGGCCTGAAGAAGAAGTTAAAAAATATTGAAAAGAACATTTTTTAGGCTTCGGCTGTAACGGATTTCATGGCCTTTTTTACCTGTATATGGTGCTACATCCATTAAAGTTTGTAAATAAGCATCCTGCTTATTCTTTGTTAACCGAGATTCAAATTTTTGTAGTATTTCTTGTCTTTCACCATGCGTATACCTCTCAAAACATTTAAATTTACAACTAAAAGCAAAAACACATACTAATACCTCCATTCTAACCTATAAAATATTAGCAACATTTACCCACAGTATTCTTCTTGTTCTCTGGCTTCCACTACAACATCTTTATAATTCAGGTATTTTTTACCCTTTAATTTAACCTCTTTTATTTTCTCACATTTATATAGATCGTTTTTCCATTTTATTTTCTGGATAAATGCCTACAATTTTCAGCATCACTTCCAATAGTAGAAAACATGAATAAAATAAGTGACAGTTATGCAGTCTGTGCAGAAACAGCACATGTCACTGACTTGTGTTGTTTTTAAATACACTCACTTAGTGTGCTATGTGTAAATTCGACTAAATTGCAACAGACAAATGCTGTTTCTGTCTGAAATTGTATATGTACCTCTCAAGAATGGCTTTCTCCAATAAAGTCAATGTGGGTGAAGAAAGTGACATGTGCTCCTTCTAAAATGACCGATTTACTTGTAACACGATCTCGTTTTTGCACAGGAATCTCACAATCTCAGGATACGTTTTAAATGAAACCACTTGCTTTTAAGTGTGCAAATTAATTGGAAGTAATAGACAGAGGTTCTAGATGTGCTACGTCAAACTATTGTCATTAACGTTTGCTAACGAAGTGGCTAAACTTAATAAACCAAATGCTACGCAATGACACGTATAAGATTCCAAAGGTTACCTGAACATTCTTGCAGTGTCTTATTTTCAATCTTCGGGTCCTGTACAGGTTTTTATAGACAAAGTGACGTACTGTTAAGTGCAGACAATGCTTTTTTGGGTCGTTGTGAGGAACAAATGCCACGATCACATCTAGTCGTTACTTTTGTTAATACTGTGGTGAGTGTTCTCACAACTCTCATTTGCATTATTACCACACAATGCGTACTATTAAATGAGAATATCGCCTCAAAATATCACTTTTTTAGAATAGTCATTTAAGGTATCTGCCGGTGCTAGAAAGCCACAGAATGTTCCTTTTCCACGTTGTCTGTCCCGGTACCAGCAGCATTCACCTTGACCGTTTACTTCTAACTACTGTCTGCACAATTAGCGTCGTGTACCTGTTAGGTACTGATCTCCTTATAGTGCATACTTCAGGAAGAGATAGGATTCTGTATGTTGAATATACATCTATAAATTACTGCGATACATTCTCTCCCCAAATTGAATGTCGATAAGCCCAGAAGGTGCTTTTAGATAATCAATTTTACCGTTAAATATTACGTACAAAAACACGTACGGATTATAAAAATCTAAGATTACACATTGGAAACGCTGCTTAAACCTATGCGGATTCTGAAGCATATGTTTTCAAATTAATTACGTTTTGCGAATCAACCAGATTGTCAGCATCAGCCATTGCTAAATAAGATTTAGGATGAATTTGTAAGTAAATTGTGTAAGGCTCTTCAAAAAGTAAGAAGAACTTACAAATTTTTGCATTTTCCGCTGAAGATAACGAATGGTTTTTAACTAGTACCAAATAGGCTTTTTGAATATATACCACCGTTTATAAATTTTTTGCTCGACTGCTATTTGGCATTTCAGCCTTGAACAACATACGATTATTAACTAATTGCCAACATTCAACTAGTGACTTAGGAGGAGGAACCCTTTCGACAAGGTATTCGATAATATTTCCTACATTATTTTTTTCTATTCTACGTAATTGCAAAAATATTAGAGTAAACCCTGTAGATAAGTGTATACAAGGATTAGGACAAGGCTCGACATCACTTAAAACGTCCGCCCATTTGCTATGTTGGTCAAAGCATATCGCCCTAATAATTTGACGTATTTCACGGATTGGTTCTCTCTAGGGTCCGTTTCACGAATCAGTGTAGTGGCGTCATAGACAGTAATTTTTGTATCCAAATGTATTCCAAAACTATGTACGTGTGATATGTAGGAGAAAATAAATTCTGCCCGTTGCTATCAGCACTTTGATAAATTTCATTTAGTTTTGTATTCATCGGTTATTTTGTTGTACGAAGGTTCGTTAGAAAATGCATTTATATGTAATGTATGTCAATTAGACGTCACTACACTGTTTCGTAAAATAGATTATAGCAAAATCCCTTAAGGAAATATGCTTTACTCAAGGTCCGAGAGTGTAATTAAAAGATATTTTTGCTGGCTTTCAGAAAAGCATAAATTTGGTAAATGTAAATATTTTTATAAAAGAAAAAAAATTGAGTATTGTACATATTATCAATTATTATATTGTGTGTTTTAGAACTGCTTTATTTGAATTCATTTAAAGGTTAAAAATAAGATTTATTCAGTGAGCTAGTCGGGGTAAAATCCTAAAGTAAATATCATAACAAATAAAGATACCATAGCAATAAAAATGGCACCCATTGCAGGGGCTTAATAAATTCATTTCACAGCAATATATATATATATATATATATATATATATATATATATATGTTTCTTCGAATTTCACCTCCTGACTCGTGCTCCTTACTTTAAATTGATCATAAAAATGCTACGTACTCACCTATTAAATCGTTTTACTAAGGAAATTGTGCCTCTCTTTACGGTGCTATTATTCTAGCTGAAAATAAAATAAAACTCCACCAAATTTTGCTTTAAATAAAATTGTGTGTCCACGCTATGATTATGATATATCTAGGTTGAGTATCTTTTGAAAATGCTTTCCCAGTTGATAATACCACGACTAGCTCTGCTCACTGCGTCCTCCGAGATACATACCACAACTGCTCATTCTTTTAACGCCTTTGTAATTAATAATAAAAAACTTTAAAAATCTTTCGACAAAAACATACAGCCCTTTTATTCTGCCAACACAAATAAATTCTCAAAATCTCAATATTTACAATTAATATTCAAGTTAAAACATTTCATACTTCTGCTCAATGGTAAAACATCAATCTAAAATCCCCGTGATTTTTATGCTCCTCTACATTTCATATTTTTATTTAAAAGTAGATGGGCCTATCCTGCTACCTTAATTTACTTTCCCTAGGTCTATGTAGAGCTCATTATAAACCTGTTTATTTTCTGTGCATAAATTTTTGCATTGTCACATTATACTAAAGTCCCATTTATTTCTTACATCTATAACATATTATTCAAGTATTTACACCCTCAGATTAATAATTGAAATGGAATAGAAAAATTATCAGCATAAATAACTCAAATCACTCATAGTTTAAAATAACTAAGCACCAGCACAACAGTATCAATTAAAAAAATATCGTTACCTGGAGTGTGTTCTTCCAGATCACCATCTCTGTAGATGACTTTCAACCAGACTGCTTGTCCCTGAATGACTCCACCTTGCTGCTTTCCAGCAATTCCATCTCATACACGTTCATCCAAAACATTAACAATCTGAAGATTCCTTCTACCAGACTGCACGTACAACATCCAAACCACACCTCTCCTTCTACTTAATGTGCCACCAGCACCTTCCTTCAAAATGTAAATAATTGTTTTACTTAAGTAGCATCCTGCTTTAATTATTATAATTATTTATTTCAGTTCGGCCCGTTTAACAACTTTGCACCCACTTGTGCATTAACAAAACACGTAAAATTTTCCATCGGACTGCACTGTCAGGCGGTATCAAAGCTAGGATGTGATTCTAAATAATTCAAATTATAATGGAGAAGTCAAAAAAATAAACGAAAAATAAGAGAAAAATAAGAGAGCGAATCTACCACTGATAGTTGCTTATATATTCTTAGCCCCACTTACGCTGCCCAATTTTCAATATACATTCTATGAAATGTTGTCAACTGCCACCACAATTCCACAAATTCAGTCCGTACAAACATGCAGCAAACTTTTAAAACTCAGAATTTATCCACTCCAACATTATTTTACCACGAAAAGCCCCGTAAAACTTCTAAACGTTTAAGTTTCTTTGAAATCCGTAGTCTACTATTACCCCCAAACAAATCCAATCACGCCTTTTATGTGCGCATCTATACTGTTATCGCAGTCATGCTTTCATAGCAACCTTTCCCATTTTTGTCTTAATTTCCTACTTAACTTGTTGACGTTATTTCCACTCTTTTGATATCTTTGTCTGCCACATGTTTTCTGTCTTTCTTATTGTTCCACTATTAATATGTAATTTGCTGTTAATTGTCCCTTCATATGCGTGCGCCTTGAAAAATCGATACTGTCCACAAACATGTTGCATCTTTATCCCACTTATTGGTTATTAAAATATACTTGTCTGAAACGCGCTTGAAAATGTTTGTAATTTAACCACCTGTTATTTTGCATCTTACTCTGTTACATACTAAAGATTTTATGTCGCCTAAATTTATTGATCTGTTTTTGAAATAGTCGTCTATTATTGTTTACCTTGTGTCTTTCCGTTGCCACAATACTTCGAATTGTTTTCTCAACGTTTTCTAGCCTTAGCAAGAATTATTTATCTACCCCAAGATTGTGTTCCTTGAAATCCTAAATATATTTTAACTTGTTTGCAATTTTAAACCTTGTAGCTTTCTACGAATGCTTTAGTTTATGATATTAAATAATTGTACCTTGCTTAAATTAACATATACAAATTAAACCTGCATTATAACATGTAATTTTATTCCAATCTAACTATACTAAAGCTTAATAAATAAATTATTGATTTGTTCAAACCGAGTCTCCAAATAAATAAATGCTTGTTCTATTTACACATGTTTACGCTTACCGTACACAGTAATATATATATATATATATATATATATATATATATATATATGTATTAAATTCTCGCAGCAATGTTATAGTATGCATTGAGAACTTAAGATCGGTTCAGAGTAAGATAAATAAACATAAGCGAAGTCTCTGGAATAGTCAGTACAGTCGTTAGTAGTGGCCAAATACTAATGCGTAATCGGCCATACTATCAACTTTGAGCATACAAGATTGGTAATAAAATCCAAAAGAGAGTATTATCGTGTAGAAATAATATAATATTAAAAAAAAATTATAAAATTACAGCAGAGCGCTTTCGGAGTTAGCCATCTTCGGTGCCATGTCAACTTAAAAATTAATATTCCTTCAGACTATTACATTAGATATAGGAAACAACTTTTTTTTTTAATATTATATTATTTCTACACGAGAATATACTCTCTTTTGGATTTTATTAAAAATTTCGCGTGCACAGTCAAGAATTAATTCTTCTCTTCACCCACAGTAAAGAATCATAGAAACCGGGGAAATCGTAAAAATTTCAATAGCATTTACAGGGATGCGCTTTACTAATTTCTTTGTACGTAGAAAGTGGCATTGGATGCATCGAAGCGCAAAGTCATAATTTTAACCAAGCGTGGCTATAATAGGTTTGCATGCTCATTTATGATACAAATGATTTTTCTATTATACTGCTATTACTTTACTAAATAAACTCATTTTGGCTTGATAGCGTGAATGAATTTACGCGGTGGGAAGTACTTTCCTTTGTAACTACTATCATACTACAGACACCTTTTGACTTAATTGAGCATGTAGGTGGTACATGTCTTATCTTGATAATTCTCTTTAGGAAAGTAGACGAAAGGTCGGCTTTATTAATATTTATATAACGCGGTCTAAATCCGGAGCATGTTTCACTGATCATAACTCAGGCCATAAAAGTCTCCGACCAAATTGTTACCAATTTTTGTCAAACAGTTTATTATTGAAAGAATTAACAATTTTTTTCCTCCACATGAAATAGAGGCTGCTTAAGTTAGAATACATGATTACGAAAGCAATAGCGTTTAATGTAGCTTCAGAATATTCCAAAGCAATATGTCGGACACACTCTGAAGCAATATCGTGCCTCTGTACCAGCAAGCACTAAACAAACACTCAATTTTGTCTAACAATAAACTGCTGCAAAGTTGTTTAGGTTGTTTAGCACCTTGTATGAGTGGCTATGCCTAACGGGACGACGACGAAACTTACCGTTAACACTATCTTGCTAGAAATATTGCCAGCGACACTGCTGATGATGATCTTTGCATCGAAACACTCTGTAGTAATATCATAATTCTGTACTGTGTAAGGGTCAAAACAAAAATTTATTTCTTTTCTCTCTAACAAAAACGGAATCCATCTACTCGATTTTAACAATTTAATTTACACACCAACAAAAAGAAGAGATTGGTAGCGCTGAAGAATTAATTGGCTTTGCTTAAAATTAAATCTTATTGTATTGTGGATGCCAAGCTTAATAAAGCTTTGTCAAACAATGTAAACAAGGTTTAAGGAAAGCTTATTCAAATTCATAGAAATGAGGATCGTACTTACAAAGGTTCAAGATAAGTTGAGTCCCTATATTGGCAGATTGTTATTCCCTTATTTGCTTTTCAAAACAAGGAAAACGGGTTTATCTCTCAGTAGGATAAGGATCATGTCAGCGAGTAGTTAGACGTATATGCTATAAATATTCATGGAGTAGTTTCATAAATCCCAAACGTGGTTAAGGATAAAATAGGATTATCGGTTTAGAACTATTACGAATGCAGGGCTCGGTATACTATTTGATCGAATATTATGCTTGTAAGAATTGCAATTAAATGATTAACAATCAAATGGAAGGATAGGGCATCGCTTATATAAAGCACCGAAATAAACGAACTCGTACAAACATTCAGAATACTTACGATTTTCCTGACTTTATCGTAACAAAATGTACAACTAAAAGTGGCCAGTAAAAGCAATAGTTGTATTTTTTAAGAGATCTATCGTTTTACCCAATTCCAGTTAATCGTTTTCACTCCTCAGTGTTTCCAATTATCACGAAAGCTATTCAGTAACAGAGATGAAAAAGTGGAATATAGTTTTTACTGAGATATTGTGTATATATATTTAATTTTATTGATCTTTTTCGTAACTTACACTAATATTAAACGTTTATATGCCGTCGATTAGTTTCTTCATAATAAATTAAATACAGTTCAGTTGTAGTGTTTAAAATTTAATTTGAAGGCGTTAGCTGAATTTAATAAGCAGCATATACGCGTAGAGCTTTACTATAAGCAAACAATTATAATTGGAGTTATGCTTATCGGATAACTTTCTCTAAGTTTTGCTAGGCGCAAATGATCTCATAAATCAATATCATTTAAGTTAAGCAGAAGCAGGGTTCAGTTTATATGTTGACTTTGCTAAGGCTTGCTTTTATGTTATTACATAAAAGCAGGCCTTTATTAAGCTCTATAACTAAATTTGTACAGGTTCCAACTACTTATCATAGATTTAGCAACTTCGGAAATTTGTATTAAAAAAATATAATGTTTACTTATCACTTTTAACAATTATCTTGTTTTTGAATTAATTATATTCGCAGATTTGTAACCTGATCGCCAAATTTTGCAGTTTTGGGTATACCAGGTGCGAAAGATAAAATTGAAAGGTATCAGAATTTTTTATGGTCTTAAAAACCACTTTTATCTTCGTTCATACAACAATGTTTGATAAATATGCTTAACAGTATTTTAGGAACAATAAGTTTTCAAGTATTTGCATGAAATATCCGATTTTTTAAATAAAAATACACCTCCATACGTATAGATTCAAAATCATTTATTCATTAAATTAATTAGCATTAGCATCGATGGTACGTCGCCAATGATTAGACAAATTCGGTTTTGACAACCCAAAAATTTTTCAAATGCCTTAATTCAGTCTTGGTTAATAAAGTGACTTCTGTTAATGGTTTTCTAGGCTTTGGAGAACGTGGTAGTCGGAAGGTGACGAGTCGGTGAAATATGGTGGATAATCAGGAACTTTGATCTTAACCCATAGAGCATTCTCACGATCAAATACGATACGTTTGGTCTTGCGTTATCGTGCAAGCGTATCGGTCCACGCCAATTAACTAGAAACGATGGCTTAACATACAGTTTTCATGCCTAATCTGTAATTCCCTGCGGTATGATTTTGCTCTTATGGTTTCATCGGGTTGCAAGAAGGAATAACAAACTACGCCTTTCTAATATTACCATACTATCACCATAATCTTTTTTTGGGCGAAATCTTGCTCTCGTGTAATAGGTTGTAGCTGCAGTACAAATTAACTATTGTCCAGAACATTTGCGGTTATCGTAAAGTATCCATTTTTCATCGCTGATTATAATACGTTGAAGAAATGATTGTAACGCGTTCGCGTAACTTTAGAAATAAATTATATGGGATGAATAAAATTTTAATTTTGGAGTGGCAGAATTAATATGGACGCATTCTGTATAGCTAGATTCCTAAATAGTTAGTACTAATTAAGTATGATATTTCAATTTTTTGTTTATATATAGAGCTAATTCAGATAATAGGGTATACAATTATTTCTTTTAAATGCAGTGTAAACGTAATAATCAAGAACGATTACTTAATTTAGAACCAGAAGTGAAAATATATGTTACGTTAAATTTCCGCAACCGATTTAATTCTGCGTCTTTTATATAAATATTAAGATGCAACTACTTCGTTTTTACTTTTTATTAAGAAACGCCTCATACAATTTCCTACTTAAGCGATTCCACACTTCCTATGTTATTTCGAGGCATTTAAATATTTATTAACGATTTTGATAACATTCTAAATTTAAATCACCAGTATCAGTTACAAATTTAATATTTTGAATCTTTTCTATTTTTATAACGTGGAACCTAGAATTTTTTTAGAACAAAGTATAGAAATTTATTTTATTTTGGTTACAGCGAAAGCTGGTAGTTACTTATCAAAAACCCTTCTTCGAAAATATTATAATAGCGTTTCGAATCTGGTATTTGGTGTCAAAACTTGTGTTCTTAAAAATTGTAAGGTGATTCCGAGGGGGTTAAATATATGCGTTTCTTCAATATGTTTGATTATCAAAGCATTTATTTTGTCCTAGAAACTACAATGTTATAATGTATTTTCTACAAGGTCGATTACGAACGTACTTCAAAAATAGTAAATAGTAAGGGTCTCATACTGGATGTAAGTAACCAATGCTACACATAACTCTATGAATCTGCAAAGCTGGTTGCAGACAGTTTTAGTTGTTTAGGCACGTGTTGACAGCCAACAAATTACCGACTTTTCATGTTTATCGATACAGTTCACTCTGTCCTCTTGTCAACAGATGATGTTTTGGAAGTTATTGTTCATGTGGGTGTTTCGTCGACAGAGAATGTTTTTGGTAAAACACTTTTCTGGTAAGCTTTATCGAAACATGGACGTGCTGCTAGCTGTAGCTTTATGTACAAGAAAATACAAAACGTCATCTCCAGTGGATAAATTCTCTACAGCGGTCAACGACTTCACCAGCAATAAATTTGGGTTGCATTTTTTTATTCCTTTTTAAAATTTTGTAAAGGTATTGGAAATGGATACCACCTCGCTCAAGACCGTCGGAATACAGAACGGTGGCAGCTGTTATTAGTATGATTATAGCAATTAAGTTTAACCCTTACTACCTATAAATCTTTTTTTTACTATATGATTTTTTTAGAAATAACATACGATTCAGGTATAATGTTACCACCAATGCCGGCAGAACGAATGCGTTCTGACATGGGAAAATTGCCTGTAATTACGATTAACATGTAAGTAAACCCATTTTTATCCATTAACAGTTAACAACAAGGATAACAAGGATTTAATATTTGTAAATATAACAGGACCGAGAGCAGTTCATTCTAGATATTGTTTAGGTTTTCCTGTTTAAGGTGCGTAAGGCGTCCGTTTAAATGACTTTATAGAGAATGTTAAAATATAATAATTATTTTTGCTTAACTTTGTTTTTTTGCTGCTATGAAAATTTTTTGGGATAATTTGTAAGAATATCATGAATGTATTAATCATTTTTGCTTCAATTTTTTTAGTACTGTGAAAATCCTTTGGGATAAATTTTAAATATCAGGAATGTAGTAATTATTTTTGCTTTAATTTATTTTTGGTACTGTGAAAATTCTTCGGGATAATTTGTAAAAATATTAGGAATGTATTAATTATTTTTGTTTCAGTTCTTCTTTGGTTCTGTGAAAATCCTTCGGGACAATTTGTACTAATCATTTTTAGTCCAATTTTTTTGTTGCTGTAAAAATTTCTCGGAATAATTTCTAAAATTATAAAGAATATATTTATTATTTCGCGTAAATATTTGTACTATAAATTCTTCGGGATAACTTGTAAAATTACTGTTTTCGTCGCGGTATGGTTTTCCTTTTTTTTTGTAACATGGTTTTCTAATTAGAGGTTTTGTAAATGTTATTTTTGTATTATGGTTTTAACTATAGGTTTGTAAATAAAATTCATTTCTTGAGGGTTTTTTCCTTAGGGTGACACACCTCACTCTACGACGTTTTTAGCTAGCATGACATTAATTCTTTGGTTTTCTTTTGTTTTGTTGTGGTATTTGGTGCGGGCGATTTTCTTTGCTTACTTTACTTTTCTTTCTTGTCTGCGCGCAATATCATAACATTAAAAATATAACAACCCTAGCCTGGGGCTCCGATTTTTGAAACTGTCCCTTTTCTTAACGTTTGACTATATTTGAGAAGTCGTTTTTTTTTATTTAAAGTTTGTCCCCGATTTTTGGAATCCTTTATCTTTACTTACGTTTGGCCTGAATTTCTCTGTAGATTGTGACAGACCCGGGGGCATACCCACCTTTGAGCTAATAAGAATTATTAATTTGATTGTGTGCTAGTACAAAAAACCAAACAATTTTAATATTCCCAGGGCGCCAAATATTAGGGTTCATAATTATTACAAATATTAGTATAATGGAAATAAAACACAACTTAATTCAGTGAACAAATAATGTTGAATTTGATGAACACTCTTTGTTAATTACAATTAAGCAAATTATGCCCCTTACTAAACTAAATTAACCTCTTTTTGCCATAAACCCTATTCTAAATCGTGTAAATAATTCATTTAAGTCAAACGTCGTAAAATCACGACAATAATCTTTTCACTCACCCTTTGACACAATCGACGTCAACGAAATCAGTGAAATACTACTCCCATGATAGCCTGCTTTTTCAGTAACAGATGATGTCGAAGTTAACAGCACGACACCAATGTCTAACACAAACTTCAGAATTCAGATGATATCCCACAATTTTATCTGACTACCGTTACACATATAATTTTAAACGTTAGTATTCGCAACTTTAGCGCGTGCTTATCAAATATTGTTAACATTAATGTTTGATACCCGCTCTAAAACTACTTTCTTGTCACATACACCGTTTCGTACTGATAAACATATCTGTTGCGTTCGTTTTGTTGTTGCGTGTCCAGTTCTTGGTGACATTCTGTAAGTTTTGCGTCCTGTCGAGTTACCAGACTTGCGTTTTCGCTGACAATTGGAGTTTTTGAACACACTGGCGCCCTATTTCTATTAGTATTCCTAGATACTATTTTGTTGATCCTACCGGTATTTCTAGACTCTATTTTTCACTCCTGCCAATTTTGATGTTTGGATTTTGAATTTTTTCCATTGGGTATATTTTAAGTTGTTCTGTGGTTTTCAGTGATTTTTTGTTGGATTTATATTGGGTTGCGGTTAGCATTTAGTTACTTTCTTCAATTTTTTTTGTTATTCTTATCCGGGATGGCACTTAGGCACATACATGTAAACCATTGGCGAAAAACCGAGCTTCAATACGAATTAAATTCTCATGGCTCTTATTCCAATGCCTGTGGAGACAAACTACGCAGGACCGTGTATAGTGTTTATTGCCTGGAATGCGATAAAGCACGCCTTCCTATTCCCATCGTATCCAGTTTAACTTCAGACGATGCAGCAGTCACAACTTCTATACAATAGTCACAACAATCCCTTGCTGAATTTGATGGTGATAAGTTTTCACTTATGTTCAAACTTATTAGTTTCCTGTACATCCACACGGAACGTCGCTCTGCTGAGATGTCTCCTACAGAAGAGAATCGGCAAATCTGTTGGCAATTACTCTGTACTCTGGACGATCTTCGCGTTCCTTTCGAACTAAAATAAAAACATCGCGTCTCGCTACTGCTTTATTGGAAACTCCAGCACCTACTTCTAATCCTGCTCACACGTTTACTGGTGAGCCGGATCTTTCTTCGTTACTTACTTCCGAATCGGAATCGGTCCCTGCTTAAGCCAATCTCTACATTCCCTCATACCTCCAGTTATAGACAACCAGCGTCAAACTGGAATTTGAAATTTAGTCGAAATCCTAATGTACTAAGTTGGAAATTTGAAAATTTTTTTTATAAAATGTTTACATAAACTAAATAAAGGAAAGTGGTTATATTAATGAATCCAGAACCGACTTCAAACACATAAAATAGCTAAGTATTTTCATCAGGACAATGCACTGCAGGACCCCTGGCAACGTAAAATAACCATGGTTGATGACCCAATCAGCAAATGTTGCGCTGCAAAAAGACGTCCTACTATGATAAACGTACTGGTTTCACGTTAATTGTAAATACTGTTTTCATTACAAATTCAATCAAACTTCAAATCTTGTATTAAAAATTTTCATGTTCATAAATTAATCACCATGCGGCCAACCACACTTCAACCAGCAATAATCAGAAATCTAACCACTCCAATTATTCGGAACGTCGTGCTTGACCGGCACCTAAAACATATGGGAATACGACGACTCAAAGTAAAACACCTTGAAGCCATTTTCGAGTAATTACCGCGCAACCATTATAAGAAAGAATAAACGATCTCGTCCATCTGCATACAACTGAATATCACAATGTAATCCACGTTGACGCTACCTGTTGCATGACCAGGATCGCATTCACTTATACACCAATAAGCACGCATTAACCTTGAAAACCTTCAATACCATCTAATGCTTTTACTAAAAGAACGTATGGATATAGTCAAATGTAAATCTACATTGGTAACAATTACTTTCTCAAACAATGGGTATTTAAGTTTGGATTATAAACGAAAAGAGAATATTACATATACTGTATATACAATAATTTTGCTTAGAAATAGCATTGGAAAATCAAAGTTAGAAAATATTAACACATTACGTCATGATATCCTCCTGGACAGTTATAAACGAATAAACCATTTTTCAATACTGTCAAAAATTTTGAAGAATGACGTCTGGCTCCGTGTAAAGACGAGTTAACCTTAAAAATAAAGAGAACGAATCAAGAGTGTGTCTTTTGGAATTACGCTTTTAACAAGATGCCAAAGGTTTACATACATTTGGCCCATGGTTCGATCTTGGATAAATATGCTTCTCTATCGAGTGGTTTTCTGGATCACAATTTTCAGAAAACCTTGAAACCATTTTGCCTCAAGACAATGCAAAAGATGAAGATCCCGAAGAACCTACGGATATGTCGTCTGCTGATAAAGACCAAGTTTAATTTTTTTTATTTATAAGGTAAATTATTAAGTTAACATTTTTAAAATTCTACCTGCCGAATATAATATATAATAACACTGTAATGGCTATTTAAATTCAATAAAAGTATTAACAATCAAAATTAACAAAATTAAGGTAAACATGCTTAATGAAAGAGTTTTAAAGTTTAGCCCGTGGTTGGTCCTTTTCTATCTGACATCTGACTCAGCAATTAACACGTTGGAATAAGTGAGAGCACGACGTCAAAAAAGGCGGCTGTCTCAGCAACACTGTTGTTTGCTCGAAATTAATTTTTATATGCGAGACATACAAATTTTTCTGCTTCTTTGGGCACTAGTATCCAGCTGGAATATCGTAATTCAAAGTAGCACATTTTTGAGTCACTTTTGTGAGTATCTGCAGTTGAAACGCTGCTGTCTGCCGCAGTAATTCAAGTGTTTTGGGTACCTTCCATCTATCTTAATTACTGTTTAAAATTTCATCCTGGAATTCTGTCATTCGGTTTACGGAGAAAACTCACCTCTTACCCCCAACCCTGAGTTAACTCTTCCTCTTAGCACCGGCAGACCATAGGATTTACAATTATCACTATAAATACTAATATGTCAGAATAGTTATATTTTGGAATATACTTATTCGTCATTTTTGCAGTAAGGTCTCGGACTAAGACTATGAGTAATAGAAACACGGCGTTGAATATATAGTTATACTGTAATTACATTGAGTTACCACAGTTATATATTTATATACAATGTATAATTTTTTATAAATACAGCAGGTAATGGAGCTTGCAACAAAATTTATATATAGACAGTTTAAAATACATATTTAAATGGCAAACCAAATTTTCTTATTCATAAATTTTAGGGTGTACGAAACATCGCATCTATGGAATATCTACCTGTTCTTGCTAAAGAATGCGTTTACAAATTTTAACAAAAGTACAAATTATTACGTTTTACCGGCGACTTCAATTATTACATGGTTATTTATTACGCCCCAAATTTGGTTGCAATTATTGGCGTCAAACGGGTAAAGCTACAGTGTAAAAATAAGCCAGGGGCATACCTGCTTATTAGCTGGAACCAAAGTCAACTTTCGCTCCTCTTCAGGTGGAAACGGGTAGCGTAGGATTAGTTTCTTTTGCGTTTAACCAAATACTGACAGCGAAGTGAGTAAAGTTTCGCGGAACACGAAATGTCACTTTTTTCTATAAGACCAACTTCAACTTCTAATGAAAAAACATTTTCGATAACTTGGCATCTTGTGTATACAATCAGATCGAAACTTTCTCACATATCTCTTAATTTGTTAGTATTTCCCAAATACTTCTACCTTATTACAAAAATAAAATCAAGTAGATCTAATCCAATAATTGCTAAAATAGTTATATTTAGTTTTCAAGTTTAATTTATGAAAATAAATATATTGATTCATAAATAAATTTGTAAACAGTTTTTTTTTAATTTCTTGGCACGATGAATGAAAATCTTGTTATGTAATACATAATTCCAGTTTTAACAAGTTTTAGTAATTTTTTACAAAACTTCAGCTATGCGAATGGTTGTTGACTCCAAAATATGAAAGTCTTTTTTTTTATTTATTTGAGTTTAGATGTAGAACCGGACTCGACTCGGACTCGACAACTTTTCAAAATTTGGAACTCGTACAGGCCGAGTTCTAAAAACCCGAGTTTTTAGAAACCCTACTGTCAATTATCAAAACACAATTTTGCTTGAAACGATTACGCTGAAATACAACGACGAGAGATACCGAATTTTATATCTGAAGAGCGATACGATGATTCTCATATATAGAGATGTCTTGGTTTATGGTGTAACATTTTTAAAAATCTGCTACTCTCTGCTGCAATATTACAGTCTGTTTAGGGACTGTAGTAGCACTGACGTTTGCCTATAGAATAAACGCAATTAGGGTTTGATATTACGCAGTATATAACGCACTAATAATGTTAGGAGCCATATTCCTGGCCATCACTAAGAACCTACTTTAACGTATGGTTCTTATCGTCGGATAAGCCGAGCGAGACATAATGAAAGCAGTCGTAATCAAGCAACAGTCAAGTTAAGCTGGGATTCCTTATCTTGAAACACGACTGGCGAATTGCTTTGTAGTAAGTAGGATGAAGTCCTACAATATACTTTGCTATTCCATTTCAACCAATGCACATTTAAGTAACATTATATATAAAAATAACGTTGTTATTGTTTGACATTATTGGAATTCACAAAATTCAAGGATTAACACCTTTAGAAGTAATATCATCATGGTTTCACATTGATAAAGTATTCATAATTTACGAAATAATGGTTTTATCTATTTAAGCATCAGGCAGTTGTTAGGTACAAAGAGATTTGAAATCTTACGTTTATTCTTATGGAGCTCATCCAGAAGCCTCAAGATTCGTGGAATCCCTGGATTCTATCTGTTTCTGCTATGTTAGGAAAAGGGGTTTTACCAATCGACGGGTAAGTGGAACCTGTTATTTTTTTGTTTGTCGAACTAAAAATAGCTGCATGTCGTCTGATAATCACTAGAAATTTAATATGGCTGAACACTTGTTTTCAAGAATTTTATAACATTCTTAACGTACGCTTATTTAAAACGTTGTAGAACATTTACTATTATAAAACTTTGTTAAGTGTAATTGCACATTACCCTATTCTGTCTGGTATGAAAAGGATATATACACGACAGGGTGTTGAGTTTCACTTTGGCACAGTAACATCAAGCGTCACAGGGCGCGTTGAGAAATACTTACATAAAAAAAATAACTCAGGAAAGTATTAACACAGCTAAAAAAAAATTAAAGACACTAAATGAAATTAAACACTTGATTGAACAAGGCATTAGCTATATAATTAGTTAGTTTCAATAAAAGTGCGTTAAGAGTTTCAACAACAAAAAAATAAAGTAATTGTATATAAATTTCAGCATTGATTATTATAAAAACCAAAGCTATAATTTGATATGTATGAAAAAAAAATTTTATCATTTGATATTAGTCAAACTTAGTGCAATACTTATTAAAGCAAAAGTTGTCGCTTCTACAAATTTATGTGTTTATAATAAAAATGCAATAAAGGCTTTCAATGTACAATAAACAAAACAATCTAAATATTTAAATCTTCCTAAAATTATAGAAAACAAAATAACCAATAGTACCTGACGAAGATTTCCTGAAATTTTCGTCGTATATTATTTAATATTTTTTTACGTTCGATATGTGTTCCTAGTTGAAAACAGAAATAAAACATATCTATATGCAAGGTAACTAAGTTGTAACAAGTGTTACCCTTTATTACTTTCTGTTGTTCAAGTAACAGAGGTACTGATGTGCAATCGCAAAGTCCTCTTGCCAAACAATTATCAACTGGTAGAATTTGCTAATTCTTGAGGAAATAAAATCTTGAAAACAGAATCTACATCAGTGTGGGTTATAAGTAAAAAAAATACACCCAGCTGCATTCCAAATCAATTTGATCCAAAAAGTTTATGTACAAAGTTAAATTTAAGTTTTATAGTCAAAGGTTTATGCTAACACCATGATCTGGGATTTAAAATAATATTCGGCCAAAAAGGTAATCATCCGCGGTGCCTTTAAATATATTACTAAAAATTTGGCCAGACAAGCAATAAACTATCGAGGATTCTTGAAAGAGCAAGTTACAGTATGATGAGAGAAAGCCTACAAAACCATAGACATATTATTTATAAGTTAAAGCAAGATATCGATGGCAATTATAAATTTCATACGAATAACGGTAACAATAGACGATTTTGATAAAATTCTCGTTAGTACAAAATCCTAATACGAATCAGAATTTTTTAAACAAAAAGAAATTCACATTAAGAAATTTAACAATCTATTTATAGAGAAAAGTAACACACAAACTAAAACGTTAAAAGTCATGCTAAACACCGTCATAAATTTGTAACGTATTTTTTTTCCAAGTTAGTTACATATTCCTTAGAAATATAATATCATGTTTCGATAATATAGAAACATAATTTATAATTGTCTGATCACTAAAAATAGTTTATTAAGTGTATAATGGATTATGCGCTCCTTCGCTTTCTATGTCCAAGTTACAATTCTAATCGTTGGTTTGTCAGTTCGACTTCACTTTTCCATTAACGCTTGAAGAAGTAAACATCTCTCCGGAGCATAATAGAAAAGTCAATATGATATTCAACCACTTAGCCTGAAATAGAGTTCGTAAAAGAGGTTAATAAAAGAATACCTTCGTGTCTTGATGTGGTTCCTGACAACTTTTGGTAAAGATTAATTTTATTCTGTATTCCACCATCTGTAAAGTTAGTTGGTTCCTGCAGACCGAAGAATATTGGAGTGTTTCATCATTAAAACAATTAGTATAGATAATTAGATAAAATTTATTAATTTAAAATTTAGAAAACATGAAAATTATTGGACATATGTAACGAAGATTTTATTTGGTTGGATAATATTTTCTTCTGGAGGTTTTTAAAAATTCCAGCGTAAAATTCAGCATAATGATATGTTTAATTCATATTGCGTGCATCGCAGATGTGTAGATTTGTCGTCATCTGACGTTGTTTGGTTCTGGTGATGACGTTCAAGTTTTTTTGTTTGAACTGTACTTCAAGCACGTGAGTGATATTTAACCTTTAATTTAATTTCTATTTATTTAAATGTCTTACGTATGATCAAAGGTTAAAAATCCAATTTGATCTAGTTATTTTAAAATTCATTTTGAAAGTAACGTCCCGTTTATTTTCGTAACTTTACAAAATTTGAAAGATGGCTCCATTATTGCCAATCATATTTGTTCAACAAGCAAACAGTTTTGGCTTCACTAAAAAAAATTGTTATTGACGTTTGATGTCAAAAATATCTAGTTAATCAATATAATTACCACATGCTATTCTGTTACATTAAAAATATCTTTGATTATTTTGAGGTCATGCAATATAATTTTAAGACATGATATATTTTTGAAAGATATAAAGTAAAGCTTATTTTTTTGTCTGAATGCTACATTTTAGTATCATGTAAAATAATCTTGTTTCTCACTTGTAAAGTCGACTGTAGTACTACTGAAAGCTATGATTAAAATTTGAAATTTAAATTAAGAAAGCAAATACCTTACAGTAAAAATATGTTGAAATTTAAAGATGTTCGTGTTTTTGAAGATAGAACAATACTAGTTTCTTTTCATGTAAATTTTAATTGTAAATATTAATATTGAAACAAGCTAAACCAATTTAATTGAATAGAATTTATTTTTGCTTAATTCTTTTATTATTAAAAATTCAAGGGAAACTTATTGGTTTTTAATAAGCAGAAGATTAATTCTATCTTAAGATAACAAATACCCTGGTGTATATATTTTTGGAACTTAAATTCAAATATATTATTTATTGGTGAATATTTTTAAGGACACAAACGTTGTCCCTGTTGTGCATTTGTTTGTTCACAGGGTATGCAGAGACATCTGTAATACATCTGGCAAGTAACATTTTGGTAAGTGCTTTGCAAGGTTGATATTTAGGTTTTGTGGCTACATAAGCGGTGTAGATTCCAGGTTTCCGCATTCCCCTAATACAAATTACATGTATCTTTGTATGTTGTTGTATTGAAAAATACGGTGGCGCTCTTCATCTATATTTTTGGTCAACAGACAACCCATGACCCAAGCTCATGATCTACCCAGAGCTAACACTCTACTAGCCGTTTATCTCTAATGAGTTTTTCTTTTCCTCAAGCCGTTTTCCATCCAACTTTACCTTGGGCTTCTCTCATTAACAAGAAATTCTCGACCTTGTGATATCAGGTAAGGTAGGCGTTTATGGTATATGGAGATCCAATTTGCTATCTGATATTCGCGAGGGAATTATTAATTATCAAATTTATCAAACAGAACTATTAACGACACAGAAAAACTAATTCTATCAAAAGGCCTAAACTTTGCAGTAACACCCAAATCAATACCGATATTTGAAATAATCAGCTGTATTGAGAAAACAGCAAACGAACTCGAAGAACATCAAGCAAACGAATTTAGAGTACGGTGCAAAATCGGAATAGAAAAGATTCACAAAATAAAACCAAATGTAAGTAGTAACGAAATAAAAACAATTCGCAATCTAAAAAACGGTAACTCAATTATGTTTCTACCTGCTGACAAAGGCAACGTAACAGTAGTAATGGATAAAAACGATTACAATGCAAAAGTCAACGAACTATTAAACACTGAGAATTACACTAGTTTAGAAACGGACCCAACAAAATCAATTGAAAATAAAATATACAAAACTCTATACAAATTTAAAAATGAATTCGAAAACAAAGAAAGAAACAAACTGCTCCCACATTACAGTAATCCACCCCACTTTTACGGTCTACTAAAAATACATAAAACAGACATTCCTGTGAGACCTATCGTAAGGGCCATAGATTCACCATGCCATAATTTAAACAAAATTTCTCCTAAAAATTATAAATCCATTAGCAGGAAAAATGAATTCTTTCATAAAAAACAACCAACACTTTTTAGAAATATTATCAAACATCAAAATTAAAAATACACACACAATGGTAAGTTTTGATGTAGTAAATCTCTTCACAAATGTCCCTGTAAACAAAACGCTTAATATTATAAAAAGCAAACTACAAAATGATGACAACCTTAAAGAAAGAACAAAACTAAGTATATCATCCATCATGGAATTACTTGACATATGCGTCAATACCACATATTTTCAAATAAATGACCAATTCTACAAAACAGAACTTCGGAATGGCGATGGGAAGTCCACTATCGCCAATTTTTAGTTATATATTCATGGAGGAATTCGAAAAAGATGTAATATTCACACAAGGATTGAAACTATTAATCTGGTGGAGATACGTAGATGATGTCTATGCTATTTGACCTCATAATACAGAACTGATTAAAAACTTTGTAGATTCAATTAATAAAATAGAACCCATTATTAAATTCACTTATGAATTAGAGCAACAAGGAAAACTTCCCTTTTTAGATATTCTAAATAGCAATAACGGTACAACAATTAATACATCGGTATACAGAAAACCAACACACACAAACAGATACTTAAACTTCGATTCAAACCATCCACTCTGTGTCAAAGGAGGAATTATCAAAACCATGTATGATAGAGCAAAATTAATATCATCAAACAAAGAAATTTTAAATGAAGAGAAAGACCTAATCAAATGTACACTAATAAAAAACAAGTATCCTAAAAAAATAATAGAAAAGGAAATGAATAAAGAAAAGAATAAAATAGAAACGAAGAAAACAGAAACTACGATTCACATCAAAAAATGCTCTCAATACCATACATAAAAGGATTCTCCGAAAAAAATCTAAAAAATAGGAAACAAATTTAAAATCAAAACAGTATTTAGAACCAACAATTCACTAGGAACAACACAACTAACAAAAACAAAACCCAAAAACGCTATACAAAATTCAAAAAACTGCATCTTAAAAATACCATGCGAATGTAAAAAGTTTTACATAGGGGAAAGTTCCAGACCATTTGAAGTTAGATTAAAAGAACACAACTCATACATAAAAAATAGAAAATTTGTAAAATCCATGATTTGTCAACATGCATGGGACTTCAGTCGTAAAATAAAATGTGAAGACGCAAATATTATTGACAAAGAAGAAAACCACCAAAAACGAAAAATCGAAGAAGCTGCTTATATAACCCTACATAAAAATAACTGCGTAGCAAACGAATCTGTAACTTTCAGTAAACAATAGATTCCATTGCTAAAAGAAATAACAAAAAAAAATTACAAATGAAAGTCAAATGCCCCCAATATCTAAGTAGCATTGCAAGTTTTTCCTGGGTTTTCCTTGCGATATTAATATGAAATACAGCCTACAGCCATGATTTCTATTTATACATACAACTAATTACATAACAATAGGCATATTAACAGCCCCCGGCTGCTTAAGCCTTACGGTAACGTAATCACACACTTCTTTAATAACCATCCCTCAACCGTATAAATAGAAACATGTTAAAAATATTCCAATCATCAAGTTTTTGTATTTATATGAAATTTAACTGTATAAAAATTAATCAGCTGATTTCACGTTAAGCGCATTGGCTACCTTAAAAAGCCGATCCCAGATCGCAACACAAATTGAAAGTACTCAATCTTCTAAACCTTTAAAAATTTTCACCTAATGTATTCAAATCAAAGATTAATAAATCAAGGTCACCTTCAATTTGTGTCATAAATGTCAACTTCAAAAATTTTTATTATTTTGACAACGATCCTACGTCATGGATCGAAACGTAAATAAAGACAATTTTAATAACTCTGAGTGGTTTAATACCCAAGAAAAATTAAGAAGAATACAAAACAAACCACAACAAACATACAGGGAGTATTTATAACATAAGTTAATTCTAAGGTAAATTCAGAAATGTTGAGTAGAATAAACTTAGATATGGGAGAAATAGCAAAAGTAAAACTGAAAAGTTTGCTTAGGTGGATCATGGCAATTTGCCTTGGGCAAAATGGCATGTTACATACTAATCGATGCCGTAGCTGCTAAAGAAAAAATACGAGTCCAAATTGTTGCCTGAACTCTATAGATCAAAGCTGAATGTACGTACGCGCTATGAAAGAAAACGAAATTGCTTTCATGCTTTAAGGCCTTGATTGCTCGACGATTTCACTAAAAAGCGAGCGCATAATTTAGACGAAAACAAATGACGTTCATTTATTTGAGAAAGTAATATTTAGTGACAAGGTTTCCTCTTCATGATCATAAAGGTTAATGAAGCGATTCAACAAATGAGCAGCAATTTCAAAATATCGTTAAAGACATTAATTAAAAGCTTAAAACAAACTTTGCGAAACTCTAAATTGGA
Organism: Platerodrilus igneus; assembly: GCA_036346225.1. Classification (NCBI taxonomy): domain Eukaryota; kingdom Metazoa; phylum Arthropoda; class Insecta; order Coleoptera; family Lycidae; genus Platerodrilus; species Platerodrilus igneus. The sequence continues at coordinate 1,095,625 of JARFIW010001282.1, read as the reverse complement.
AGTGAAACATACGTCATCATTTGTCGAGCAGTGAATATGATGGATCACCGTCCGTTTGCAGAAAAATACTTATTTTAATCCTTGCCAACGGGTTTTGTTTGTATAATATTCACTTGTAAGGTGATAAATTAAGGTAATAAGTCTTGATCCAGCTGAACTACAAATTTGTGCTATTTTAAATAAGTATACAAATTAAAATGAATTTGTCATTGGTGATGCAAAACTATCACATACTCAAAAACTTATACCAATTACTGCACGTTTATTTGTACATATACAGTTTAAATGATTTGTAACTTATTGCAATAGTTAAGAACGCTTTAAATTTTATGCAATATATAACTTACATCCATGTTACATGCACTGGTAAAAGCTAAGCTTTCCCAAATTTCTATAAGTCTCTGTTGCAATCCTTATACAGGATGTCTCGTATAAGCGTGTTCAGCATGAAGAAATTAAACGTACAGTGCTGGTTGAACGAGATGAAAGTTGTCTATTCAATTAAGAAAGACTAATTAAAAAGGAAAATCCAGTTAGCTCTTTTAATTTATAAGATATAGCAAAAAATCCAGAAATTGCTTAATTCAACCTTATGCACAACTTCCTTATTTTGTTGCGCTTTTTGGTTGCTCAAGTTTCATTTTAATATTGAGATTGGGGAACTTTTGAATGCAATAAGGGAAAGCTTCTTTTCCCATACTAAATTTAATTAAGTTCTTACATGTACAGTTCTATGATTAATACTTCACACGAACTAGAGGACAACAACCCAAAATGTATTGTTTGTATTCCTGAAAAGCAAATTGCTACGTACCTAGACGTAGCCGGAAGAAAAGTAAATACCAGGCTAACTATCAAACGCGGAGAGTGGTAGGATTCGCTTACATACCAAAAATAAACAAAAAAAGCACATCCCCCACGATTATCTATTAACACATAAAAATAAATAAAGAATTCTGTACAAACAAGCAAAAAGAAAATAAATTAAGTGTTGTTATTTCACAGAAAAACAGTTATATTATACGGTCAATTTAGGAATTTAGATACGAAGTGCGTTTCTTGTATTTCACACAAAATAAAATTAATAAGTAGTAAATAAACCTGCGAGAGCTGTTGTAAAACGTTTTTAAAATTTCACCTAATACTTTTTGTAAAATAACTAATTAGTAGGAAAGAATTAACGCGTGGGAGCTTTTGTTAGACATCTTTTAAATCGTTTGTAAAATAAACCAATCAGTATAAAAGAATAAGCGTATGTCTGTCCAACATTTTTAACAAAGGTACCTCACACCTGTAGAGCGATAATATCGATTAGCAGCAACGAACAGTAGTTCTACAAGGTCACGTAACTACACCAAACGTTGATACGGAATATGCTACTGGCACACACAAAATAAAACGGGTTGCATACCTATATAGGTGTCCAGATACTTAACTCGCAAATCCGTCGGGGGTGAGTCAGCACAGCAACGCTATGGTCGTCAGGATCTGTTTACCCGTTACCATAACTGCAGCAGCGGTCTACGGTCAAAAGCAGTTAGTCTACAGACAAAAGCAATTGGTCTACTGAAAGAAAGAACCCATTTGGCCTCCAGCTAAAAAAGGCAATCCACGCAAGACACCTCTTAGTTGTCGAACAGAAAAAAACATGCATTGCTTTTGAAATACGGTGACGAATAATGTAGAAAATATTTCGACGTACAAGCTGTAGAATCAAATTCAACAATGGTTCAAATAACTCGAATTCGAACTGCAAATCCTCGCTTATCGAAGCGCGATTGAAGCTGGAAAACCCGGGTTTTATCGGATAGTGTGGGACCTTATTTGAACAAGTTTTTACATTGGAACAATAGAGAAACCCATTATACACGGTCGTAATGTATACCAAGATAACGGGTACCTACACAGGATATGAACTATTAATTGTAGCATAAACTTGTCGTTTAGAAATAAATAAGTTCAAAATGAAAATTTGTAGAAAGCGAATTTATTATTAACTATGTTGAAGGATTTAACAGATTACCGGAAACCTAAAACAAGGTATAGACTATTTAATTTATCGAATAAATTTTCTTTTTAAAAGCAAAAGGGATTTGAATTAACCAGGGAAAATTTAAAGCAAAATTGGAACGTAACAAAGTATTTCTCAAGGAAAGGAATATGATGTAGTCAGCGTGGCGAGCTAATGAGAAGCGTTGTGTGGTGAGGATATCCCTACAAGTGATTTTCCAATGCTCCACCCGAAGGTACTACATTGACCAGAAATCGAGTTTTTTTTTAACTGGACAATTTGGAATTTTACCGAACCCTTGCTGTTCCAAGCAAGGTAGGAATCTTTAACGTGCGTGACAGCACTTACACACGGGACCTCCATTTTACCTCTCATCCGAACGAGGAGAGGAGATACCAACAAGCTCGTGAAAACAACGCATTTTAAAACAAGGGTCTTGGAGCGTAATAAATTACCACCGAGATTAAGCAATAATTGAAGTCGCGAATAAAATGTATTAATTTAATTTTTTAAATTTGTAAAAATATACTTTAGTAGGAACGGATATTCTATGCGATGTATCGTACACCCTAAAATTTATGAATCAGGAAATTTGGTTTGACATTTCAATATTTATTTCAAACTATCTGAATATAAATTTTGTAGTAAGCTCCGTTACCACTGTATTCATAAAAATTGTACACTATCCATAAATATACAGCTGTATTACATCAGTGTAATTATGGTATAGCTATATCTATATTCAACACCGTGCTGCTAGAGCTGACTACAAAAAGAGTGAATAAGTTTGTTCCAAAGTTTAACTATTGTAATTTATAAGTATTTATAGCGGTCATTGTAAATCCTGTCATCTACCGGCGTTCAGCGGCAGCGTTAACTCGAGGTTTAGGATAAACGGTGAGTTTTTTTGCGTGAACTGAATGACATCATTCCAGGATGTAATTTCAAACAGTAATTAAGAAGGGTGGAAGGTACCTAAAACACTTGAATTGCTGCGGCAGACAGCAACGTTCCAACAGCAGACCCTCACAAAAGCGGCATAAAAATGTGCTTCGAGGCTTGTTCAATTGAAACATCTTTGGTCAGGTTAGCCTTGGAAACCAATGTAATCACTCAACTGACGCTTTGCAACGGTAGTGGTGTTTGTACACTTCCCACTGGTCAGTTTCTGTCGTATATACTTGACAGCGATTTTAGGTATTGTGATTTTGAAATGACGTTCGTTGTTAACAATCCGACCAAATGTGATCAGCGTGCGATCATTCAATTCTGTGTGCTGAAGGCTTACAACAATTGGAAATTCATACACGAATGCAAGCAGTGTATGAAAATGCATATTTTGCGTATCTAACTGTCAAGGAATGGTGTTGAAAATTTAAGAAAGGACGCGAAGGGACGAATGATAAGCCGCGACCAGGTGCAATGTGTACTGCATCAACAGACAGGAATATGGCTTGTGTGGAAGGTCTGATTAGAGAAAATCGTTGAGTTTCAATCAGAATCATTTCAGAAAATGTTGGTGTGAGTATCCCATCTGTTCATAGCATCGCACACAAACTAGGCTACAGTAAAGTTAGTACGCAATAAGTTCCTCGCCTTTTGTCAGAGAACCAAAAAGCTTGCGAATGGGCTTATCTTTGCAACACCTCACGGAATACAGACAAAATGGTAACAATTTTCTCTCGTAAATATTGCTGGCGACGAAGCTTGGTGTCATTATTTTGAACCATCCAGTAAGCTGTCATCGATGCAATGGAAACGCAAATTCTTCGCCGCCAAAAAGTTTAAAGTTCAACCTTCTGCCGGTAAGGTCATGTTGACATTTTTTTTTGACCATGAAGGACCCTTATTGATAGAATTTACAGAACCTCGGGTGCATATCAACACAAACCTGTATAATGAAACTTTGAACAAGCTTCTTCAAGGAATAAGACGAAAACGTCTAGGGAAGCTTTCGCGTGGTGTCATTCTGCTTCACGACAATGCTCGATCCTCATGTTGCTAACGTAGTGAAAGAAAATCTAAAGCGAAGGAAATGGAGGATATTAGAGCTTCCACCATATAGTCCTGATTTATCGCCTTGCGATTTTCACATCTTTGGGCCACTGAAAAAAGCGTTAAAAGGTAACCGTTTTCAGTCGGACGAAGAAGTACAAAACGCCGTGAAAGAATTCTTCGAGCAGCAACCACAAGATTTCAAAGGCAGGGTATGCTTAGGTTGACGAAACAATGGGATATGTGCCTTAATCGTAGTGGTAATTATTTGTAAATTTAGTTGTCAATAAATTTTTCCTTGACCAAAGATGGGTTTCAATTGAATAAGCCTCGTACTTTGAATGCCGTTATTCTAGGTGGATACTATTGCAAAAAAAAAGCAGAAAAATGTGTATTCCTCTCATATAAAAAATAAATTCGAGTAGACAGCAGTGTTGCGACATGTGCATTTTAAATGTCGTGCTCTCACTCATTCCTACGTATTAACTGCCACATCAGATAGAAAAGGACAAGCAACTGATAAACTTTAAAAACTCCTTTATTAAGCATGTTTTCCGTAATTTTGTTATTTTTGATTGTTAATACTTTTATTAAATTTAAATAGCTATTACAGTGTTATTATACATTTTATAGGGCAGGTAAAATTTTAAAAATATTGACTTAATAATTTTACCTTACAAACCAATAAAATTAAACTTCATCTTCATCAGCAGACAACATATCCTTACATGCGATTTTACAATGCTCCACCCAAAGGTACTACATTGGCCAGGAAGCGAGTTTTTTTTACCTAGAAAATTTAGAATTTTGCAGAACCCTTGCTGTATCAAGCAAGGTAGGGATCTTTAACGTGCGTGACAACAATCACACACAGGACCTCCATTTTACCTCTCATCCGAACGAGGGTGTATTTTTGTGAAAAATGCTCGCCAAACATTTTTCAAGCGGACCGTGTCGGGATTTGAACCCGGGACCTTGGGCGTGGTAGTCACACACACAACAACTACGCCACAGAGCCGCCAGACGACATAGCCACAGCTTCTTCGGAATCTTCAGCCTTTGTTTGAAAAATGGTTTCAAAGTTTTCTGAAAATTGTGGTCAAAAAAACCACTCGATAGAGAAGCCATCTCTATCCAAGATCTAACCATAAGTCAAAGGCTCGTAAAACTTTGGCCTCTAGTTAAAATCGCAATTGCACATGGCATACGCTTGATTTGTTCTCTTTATTTTTAAGATTAACTCGTCTTTACACGGAGGCAGACAACTAGCTTCAAAATTTTCAACAGTTTTAAAAGGATGGCGTATTGGTTTATAAGTGTCCAGGAAAACATCATTCGTACTGTGTTAATATTTTCTTACTTTGGTCTTCTAGAAATTTTACAAACAAATTTTTTCAAACCTTAAAGAACATAATTTTATTGCCTCAAATAGTTACAAATGATACACACCTTCAATTTCATGACGCAATAAAATTTCCCTGGTTTCCATATTGGCAAATAATATTTGTAGGCTATAATCTTTTTCCAAAATTTTAAAAGGAGTTAATTTTCCTTTTTTGGGAAACGCTGCAGGTGTAGTCACAACCAGTGAAAGCATGAAATTCAAAAATTCCTTACACAATGATATATCCAGTGTGGTTGCTATTTTATTATTATCTATCAATCGTAACGTACTTTTTGATAGAATTCCACATTCTATTCAAATATGCACATTAGGTTCTAGATGATGCAGATTTCCAAGAAGTAAAACCAAAATGTCAGTGTCGGATGCCCTAATAACAACAGTTTGGTCATCATATATGTTGTTTAATTGGAAAATGATTCTTGAATTAGCTTCTTCATGTTCAGAGTCAAGTTATTCTGTAATTGCTCTCTGGACATTGTTTTCTTGAAGAGCATATTTGTAGCAAGTATTCCTACAAGTGACATATACCGTTTCTATTCCAATCCTTCGTTAAAAAATTCACTAGAGCAGATTTATAGAAACTGTTCCTTAAAGCTTTGAAATAACTTGCGGTCGTTCCTGTTCCTTACCAAAAATGGTATATATTTTTGCTCTCTCAATTTTTTTGTTCAATATCTTTAAGGGACAGATAGTCTACTTCATCAAATATATCAGCACGTTTGCACTTTAATCTACATAGTCGCACACCCTAAATTAAAACGCGATAGCTGCATTTCCATTTGAAGTTGAGAGGTTAAAATACGCCGCTAATCAGAGATCTCCTCTGATACTAAAGAAGTAGAAACACAATGGAATAACATTAAATCCAGCTTACACATGGCGGTCAGAGATATTCTGGATAACAAAGGGTATCCTGAATTTAATAGAAGAAAGACGAAAATACAAAAATAGATCGGAGGAAACAGGAAAACAGAGATGCAAAGCCATAAAATGGGAAATTATTTGCCAATGCAGGAAAGCTAAAGAACAATAGATTGATGAAAAGTGCAAAGAGGTACAAACTAAGATGGAAATAGAGAAGACAGACAAAGCATACAAACTAATTAGAATGAATTTTAGCAAAAATATAAGGTACGCGGGAGGAAACGTCATTATAGAGAATGTAGAGCAAGTGGTTAGATGGCAAGAATATATAGGGAATTAATATGCAGGAGGGAAACTTACAGCATTAGAACAGGAATCAGACATTTAAAGTGATGACTTGGGATATATTATACTGCAGAAATGAGTTTAGATTAGCATTAAAGGGCATGAAAAATGCTAAGGCGCCGGTTACAGATAAGACGCAAGTAGAAACTTTAAAGGCGCTGGACAAGCAGTAACAGAACGTCTCTTCCAACTTATAAGCAATATGTATGAGGCAGGCGAGATACCCAAAGATTTCAAACGGAACATCATGGTAATTATTCCAAAAAAGAAAGGCGCCGATAAATGTGAAAATTTTTGAACAATAAGTTTGACAGCACACGTTTCAAAAATATTAACGAGACTTGTACAAAGACGAATGAAGAAACGAGCTGATGAAATACTAGGAGAAGATCAATTTCGGTTTAGGGGAAGCAGAGGAACACGGGAAGTAGTATAACTATGGAGAAGCTGGGACAGTCCTTTTTAAAGGGTCATAAATATCTTGTAAAGGGTGTGTGTATTATGGAAAAGAGAAGTATGTATGCGTGAAGGTCATGTATGTGTAGGTGTGTGTGTGTGTTAGTATTAGTTAGGTTTGAGGATAACAATAGTATGGCTATGGAGAAGCTGGCCGGCCCTTTTTAAAAGGATCATAAATATCTTGTAAAGGGTGTGCGTATTATATAAAAGAGAGGTATGTATGTGCAGGTGTGTGCGTGTAGGGTGTAGGGTATGTATGGTTTGTCGGTGAAGTTAATGTGGAAGTTGTGCCGCCCTCATGATAAAAGTGTGTGTAGATATCGATCGTCGGGGGGGTGCGGTGTTGTTGTTGTTTTATTTTCGAAAAGAAAGGTATGTATCGTTATGCGTATAGGTGTGTAGGGGGGCGTGCGTGTTTTAGTCTAAGACGAAATATCGTAAGGGGCGCGCAAGTGGTGCGAACGTGTTTTTGTTTTAAGAGCGTGTTTTCGGGGGGGTTGTGGTCGCGTTCGAGAATAAGTCTGGGTAAATAACCGCCCTCAGAGAGAGAAGATGATGAAAGTGCGCTATTTAATTCGTATACATTGTATGAACGAATGCATAATAGAGACGATGACGGGTTTGTAGTAATTTAAAATAACTAAAAAATTAAATACTAACCAACTTCCCGCCGCCCGGACGTGTCGGGGTAATAAGAATCGTTTATTTATGAGAGGTCGATGTAGAGGTCAAGTATGTGTGTAGGCGGCTACTTCTTTGTATGCAAGTTTGTAATGATTTAAAATAACGCAGAGATTTCAGATCGTCGGCAAAAAAAAAAACGGGGTCACGATTATCTCATCGGACACGTGCAAGACGTTTCAAGTAATCTTTTAATAATTTGAAAAATGGCAATTATGATGAAGTATAAGGAGAATAAGGCTGGGGGGGGGAAATAACCGCAAGGGTTTTTTTTATTACAGATGTCAATAAGAAAAAATTGCGTGCTGCGTTTGTATTTGAAAAAAAAAATTTCTCCCCTACTACGAATAATAGTTTCGTCGTCTTGGTAAAAAGAATATCCAAAATATTTTTCTATTTATTATTGTGTAATTATTCGAACGGTAAACATCGTGTGTCGAAAGTGCAAAAAATGTCTCAAGCTTCGGACGAATTAAAAATTCCAGACGCGCCTACCTCAACGCGTGCAATTTTAAAACAATTGAAAAGTGCTTGCAACGTAGGTCGAAAACGTCACTACGAATCGATGCTGCTAAGTCTGAAATGTAATCAGATTGTTTCTAATGTAAAAAGCAAGCGTGATAGGGCGATCAGAGAGGCAGGTATTAGTAAAAAGAATGGATCCGGCGATAATACTAGTGCGAAGGACGACGACGACGAGGGTTATGCAAACTACGTCGAAGTCGACGATCCTGCTGAAAATTTCGATAGATTAACATCAAAGAAGAATGTCAAAAGACGTAGAACGTCGAACAATATCGTGTGGGTCGATTTGAAATCGGCTTTCGCCCGCAGGATACGTTCGAGTGCTGTGGTCAATTTATATCACATAGATCCCATGCAATTTTTAGAAGATGCATTCGCCCTAATAGAGCGACGTTTGAGAAAATGTTTGAGAAAATTCGGCTCTCTTAAAATTAATTTCGTGTTTTACGGTGAATACGTAAAGACCTACGCTTCAACATCATCATCGTCTTCAGAAGCCGTGGATACATCGTCATCATCATCGTCGTCATCGCTCAGACATTTTACTACTAAAAATTATAAAATTTTAAAATTGAAGACTTTCAAACTCAAGTTAAACCCGAAGCCATTCAGGAATTGAACAATAAACTGGGCGAATATACCGAAAAGCAGAGCGGGTTAGCTCTTTCGAGAATATTAAATTTAGGCGTCAATATAAATCATGCAGGAACATATAGTATGCATTCTTAAGGAAGGGGATAAGAAAATTGTCTACGAGATGATATGTTTATTTTTAATCATATACGTTTGTAATATAGAAGAATGTTGACGGTCGAGGATCTTACGAAATTACCGCTCGAGTATATCGAGAGGCATGCAAGTAAAGACGTCGCCAGAAATTTCGATAAATTACCGGAGTATTTGCAAAACAATTATGGACGCATCGCTATTGTTTAGCGCATGGCTTACAATCGTCGTTGCATGCAGATCAGATAGATGGACCTACTCTGCAAATAAAATCGTGTCCTGAATGCGCATGTTCTACCCCATATGTACGCGCGCACAACAACACATCGCAGCCCTGCAATAAAAACCTATGAATGCAATTAAAATGCTCATTGTTCGAAATGACTCTAAAGACCGCCCGCAGCCGTCGCAGCATATCTCGCCTACTCTTTAATATGTAATAATTACCTATACATATTTAAACCGAGCGTGCCCTCCTGGCAAAGAAATCCGGTTCCGTAGATCCTCCGAATGCATTCGTATGTTTCGAGGTTGTTGAAAATAAAGACGTTTTGGCATTGTCGAAGTCCGAGTCGTCACAACAACAACAAATAATATGCTCTCGCTCTAAAGATTGGAAACGTATGGAATTAATTACCATGCAGCTGCAACAGCAATGGCAGCAGCAGCAACAGAACCATTCGGAAGAGGTTCCCTTATCGCCATCATCATCAGAGACGTCGTCGTCGTCGTCGTCCGCGGTATCGAGAGACCTTTTAATTTATAAAAGTTATCTAGGAGGAGGAAGAGGACGCCTTCAACGACGACGAGAAATAGAAAACGTAGATGGATCCGGCGACGGCGAGGACGGCAACGACGACGACGACGGTGCCGAATGGTTGAACAATGGATGCGCGGGCGATTGTGTCGGAGACGGAGTTGGCATCGATCCTTTTCTGATGTTTAAAATAAGATTTAAATACAATAGCAGTTTTACGGAGACCGAATGGTACGTCATGCCATGGAATCATAAACGAATCGCCTTCGAAAGAGAAAGAGAGAGCGAGAAAAAAAAAAGATCGAGAATTTGATAGTTCAGATGGTGTATGGACGTATTTAGAACACATCGTACTTATGCAATTAATAGGAGCGTGGGCATACTACATCTATTACAAATATAAAAATAAACTATGCGCGCATGAGCAACATCGTTTGCGCTCGAACGAAAACCTACACATGCAAAATAATTTTCAGTTCTAACCGGGAGGTTTCTTCGTTCAGGGTGTGTATGTGCGCGTGAAATTTTGCACTTAATTAAATAGCAATTATGGTGAAGTATATTCAAGACGAAAATAATCATACAAGTGGTGACGACAGTCAAGTATTTTAAATAACGATGATGATGACGTAATTTCGTCATCATCATCATCATCTACGTGTGCAGTATCTGGATCGCCGCAAGTTTTGTCAGGTATTCATGTCTACGATAACGATCAGGCGATGGATCCCTGATATGTAGCACCGAATACCGATTGAATTCCTCCAAGGAGAATGCGCAATGGTGCGCTCACGGTCATACGATCGAAGTGGGCTTAACCAAACGAAAGAGCAATATGGATTTTAGCCCTGTTATCAGACTTATATGCCCCAACAGATTTTGTAAAGAAGGCGAATTGCAAATGGACGAAAACGAGTGGAAAGATTTGTCGTCTATCAATATCGAACATAAATTTAGAAAATTTTTTTCCAAACCGCTCGGATACTGCCAAGGTTGCATCTGCAGGCGCTACCGCCGCCTCCGTAGTCGCAGACGTATGGCACTGGAGGCGTGAAATGCATCGGACGATCGACGGATACTTGGAAGTGGAATTTAAAGACGAATACGAGTCCATTCATATAGTCGAGGTGCAAAAAAACTGCTGCGGCTCTCGCCGCATTAGAATCAACAACAACAACAGGATCCGGATACAATGTTGCGCGAATTTCTCTCTCCCGCGAAGAATTTGCAAAAGTGTTTACTCTAGCTCCTCTTATAATGCTCAAATTAGAAATATTGAAAGGACAAGATTTTCAAGAGTTCTACGATAGAAATATAGAGTGCGTCGCCACTTGCCTTCCCGAAGAGTTCGGAGCTTACGCGTATAACAGGTGCAAGAGCAGTAGCGGCGACGGCGACGACGATGGAGGTGAAGGCGTCCCCCTCCTCGAGGATGCTGGACTTTATTCGAACGTGCAGGATCAAATCTTATGTCGAGTCGAGATGATAAGCGAATACGTATTTGGAAATCCATCCCTAAGTACCCTAAACGTTCTTTACGACATCAACAGACTCGGCTTATTAGAAATCACGCGCCATTTCCCTCACAAAATTGTCGATGACGTATTATGTTTATATCAAAAGAATTTAAATGTCGAAATGAAACCTTTGTATTTTAAAGATAGTGTATGATCCTTTTTGTAAATAAAATTTATTCTGTATGCAGTTATTTTTATATATATATTTAAATTGTTACGTTATTGCAGGAGAGATGTTAGTCAATGTTGGTACACGGGGTGAAGGGTTGTTCAACAACCTCTTAAATAAATTGCCCTTCGAACTGCACCTTCCTGGTCATAACTTCTGCGGTCCCGGAACCAGGCTACAAGAGCGTTTAAACCGCGGAGACAAAGGTATTAATCCTCTAGACGAAGCGTGCAAGCAGCACGACATCGCGTATTCGCATCACAAAGACGTGGAGCGCAGGCACGAGGCCGACAAGGTCTTGCAAGAAGCGGCTTGGCGGCGAGTCAAGGCCAAAGATTCTAAATGGTCCGAGAAGCTCGCAGCGTTGGGCGTAACGGCTGCAATGAAAGCGAAACGCAAACTAGGAATGGGAATAGACAAGAAAATGGCCGTGAAACTGGATCGTCGACAGCGAGGACGACGACGACGACAAAAACGACGACGTCGACTACGTCGATGCTCGGGTAAATTCAAAGACAATAACGGCAACGTCGGCAGAAAATGCTCCTTCAGAGGCGGTCTTATAAGTAAAATATCTAAAGAAATCAGAAAACAAAGCATCAAGAGTAAAGGACACGGAGATGCTTCGCATAATCGTCTCATTTCGAGCGCGATGAATGCCGCAAAAATTATAGTCAACAGGATGGGAGGTCGTTCGAAAATTAAAGTACCGCGCATAATACCGGTGCCCAAGCGAGGAGGCTTATTGCCCTTGATTCCGATATTTGCGGGTCTTTCGGCGCTCGGAGCACTGGCCGGCGGAGCGTCGAGCGTTGCAAACGCCATCAATTCGGCCAAAAATGCAAAGAGGTATTTCGACGAGAACGCGCGTCACAACAGAGCCATGGAAGAGAAAAAAGTCGGCAGCGGATTGTATTTAAAGCCTCACAAGAAAGGTAGCGCCTTGTACTTGAAACCTTATCCGGGGGATTCAAAAAACGGATGACTTCGACGGTGCCGAGGAATGCTAAGCTCGCCACCACCACCACCACCACCACCACCACCCTTACACCTCCCATGCGCGCATTGACCGATCTCGATCTGCACAAATATGCTAAAGGTGTTCCGTATTTTAGAGGCGTGTACATGCGAGACGAGTTGCCGCTAAAAAGACGCGACGGAAGCTTAGCACCGCCGTGGCGAAACGAAAGTGGTATTATAAATTTAGACGATGGATCCGGTCCGGGCACGCATTGGGTCGGTTATAAAAAAAGGGCCAATACGGTGATATACTTCGATAGTTTCGGAGACCTGAGGCCTCCCGAGGAAGTCTTAAGATATTTTCACGGTAGCGATATATATTATAACGTGGAAAGGGAGCAAGACTTTAACACGATCGTGTGTGGTCATTTAGTGTTGAAATTTTTACATAAAGAACCATAATGCCCTCGAGCGCTACAGTCATGTCTAGGACATTCACGATATTCGGGTATGGAAATACCATCAGCAGCGGTACGCTATACCCACCTGTGAGACTGAACGATGGCGGCACGTACACCTGCGGCTTGGTGGGTCTTTACACGTGCAACACCGTTCGAAATATTTACGAGGGAAATAATAAGTTCTATTACGATAAAGACAAAGAAATCACCATCGACGAGGGATGCTACGAAATAGACGAGCTAAACACGTTCCTGAGAAAAAAGATATTTGAGTCGGCTAAAGCCAACAAAGAAATTAATTCGTCCGTAACTTTGGACGACGACGGATTGGTCGACGACTTGTTTTCTTTAAGAGCTAATAATAATACCCTAAAGTGCGAAATAAAATCGAAATACTCCGTAGACTTCACGAAGCGCGGCAACATCGGTCGAATGCTGGGATTTTATGATCGAATTTTAGAGGAAGGTCGTTCGCATACGTCCGATCGCGATGTGGAAATAATTTCGGTATCTAATATTTTCGTAGATACTAACATTACGACGGGAGCGTACCGCAATAACCAACTTTGTCATAGCATTTACGAATTTGGCCTAACCGTGCCCCCAGGCTACAGCATAGAACAACAACCCAGCAATATAATTCGTTTCCCTCTGTGCGTGGACGAATTCGATAACATTACGTTGAGACTGGTGGATCATACGGGTGAAGCGGTTAATTTTTCGAAGGATACGTACCTTTGCGTTCGCCTAGAGCTAAGACGCGAATAATAAAATTATTATTAAGTTAAAATGGGCGTCGTTTACGATGACGAGCGTCAGCATCAGCAGCAGCAGCAACAGACGTTAGCCGCAGTCGTCAATATACCTAAGAAAAATCCGCGCGTTGGGCATTGTTATCGTCGTTGCTGCCGAAGTCTTCTTCTTCTTCTTCCTCAAAACAAACCTATATAAAACGCAAAAACGTTCTCGAAATCTGCAGTCGCACGCAAATCATCGTTAGGCCATAACGAAATAAAAAGCGGAAGAGGTGTGAAAAAGCGACATCATATTAAAAGAAGAGGAAGAAGAACCTCGCTCTTAGTCGCGCAGACGCAAGTTTCTTAAAAGCGCTCGGCTACAAGCTTTTGAATACGAGAAAGAAAAAAAGTACTAGAAATGGCTAAACGTGGCGGTAAAATACGTGGTAGTAGCACGAAAATGGTCGCAGATCACATCTCGTCGGTGATTAGTTCTCCTTTGAAGAAATTACGTTTCGACGAGGTGGCCAAATTAGACGTATTCAAAAGGCCTCGCTACGAAGAGACAATTTCGAAAGAAGATTATTATTCGTATTTACCCTTCACGCGAAACACAGACCACAGCGATAGAGTGATTATAGAAATCCAAAATTCCGATGCTATAACCGCAACCTACGACAGTTACATTAATATTAAGGGAACGTTTTCGGTGAAAACCGAAGGTAAACCGTATACGATAACGAACAACGCAATATTATTCTTGTTCGATGAAATACAGTACAAAATGGGGAGCACGCATGTGGTCGACGTTTGTAAGCAGCCTGGTATAACGTGCACGATGAAGGGTTTCGCTTCGTATCACAAAAAATTCAACGGTTTGAGCAATAGCACCTGGGACCCTCGAGGAGATACAAACGCCGACATTTTTAAGAACGGACGCTTCTCGTGCAAGGTGCCTCTAAAGCATATTTTTGGATTTTGCGAGGATTATAAACGAGCCGTCGTAAACATGCCGCAAAAGCTTGTTTTAATTAGATCCAAGAGCGACGTCAATTGTTACAAGAGCGACGAAAACGAGCTAACATTTAAAATTACTAAAATATCGTGGGAGGTTCCGCATTTAAAGCTTAGCGATGAATCGAAATTAAATTTATTCCATCATTTGCATAAAATCCCAGAATTGTGGTTTACCTTCGTCGCTGGGAGCTTCACGAGTTGCCGTCCTTTCCGTCTTCGAAAATTCACGTTTGGTGTATTAAGAATTCGAACGAATTAGAAAAACCTCGATGGATTCTATTTACTCTTCAGCATGGCAAGTATGATAATGCGAAGCAATCGGCATCCCAGTTCGATCACTGCAATCTGACAAATTTAAAACTATACCTTAATTCCCAAGAATTTCCACTTCAAGATATGAATTCGGACTTTGCCAATAACGATTATTCGACCCCGTTCATGCACTATTCGAAATTTCCGGAAAACTATTATGCAGGCGCGAGCAATTTGAGCTACGCTCTGTGTTGTTTGAACGACTATCAGCAATTTGGCAATTGTCCCGTGTTCGTGATCGATTGCAGTCGTCAAGAAGAATCTATTAAAAATTCGGCCGTCGATATACGTCTCGAAATCGAATCCAGCAACATTTTCGATCAAACCACTAAAGCATACTGCTTAATTTTGCACGACTCTATATTCGAATACGATCCGTTTACGGAAATCGTTACGCGTCATATTAGCGAATAATAGACATGAAGGTTATTAAACAGAAACAATCTCTACCGGTTGCAAATATGGATCTAACGGTCGAACAGGATGATCCTTATTCCTATTTTGGAACGCGCAAAAAGCACGGAGATCTCTTACCGGCCAGCATAAGATGCATCGTATGCGGACCTTCTGCGTGCGGTAAAACAAACCTGATTTTGAGTTTGTTACTGGCACCCAACGGATTGGAATTTGAAAACGTTTACATTTACTCCAAGTCGCTATTTCAGCCCAAATACGATTTTTGAGTCGAGTTTTGAGACCGATCAAGGGACTAGGCTATTACGAATTTAGCGAAAATTCCGAAATAATTTCACCGCAAGATGCTAAGAGTAATTCGATTTTCATTTTCGACGACATTCAATGTCACGAGCAAAACGCGATTCGTCAATATTTTCAATGAGCCGTCATAAGAATATAGACGCGTTCTACCTCAGCCAATCGTATGCAAGAATACCGAAGCATCTTATTCGCGACAATACAAATTTAATTATAGTTTTTTCGCAAGACGAAATGAACTTAAGACATATCTATTCGAGCACATTAATACCGACATGAGCTTCGAAGATTTCAAAAGATGTGCCGTCTAGCGTGGGAAAAAAAGACGGCGATGGCAATAAAGCCGGATACGGATTCTTAGTGGTAGACAAAGAAAAAGCCATAAACGAGGGCCGCTACCGTAAAGGATTCGATCATTACATATGTATTTAAAATCACGACGTTCGAGCGAACTTTCATCAACGCAATGTCTGCGGCTGCGATGAGACGAGGACGACGACGACGTCACTCTACGAATTTAAATCGAGCCGTAGTGCAGGCCACTAAAACGATAAGAAAAAGTTTTAGATTTTAAACGAGATCAAAATCGAGCTCAATTAAAATACGGAATGAAGCATGCTCAATTACTAGAACCGTTAAAATCGCTATCAAAATTCTCTGCAAGTAAAAATCCTAATTATATTCGACGTCAGAATGCGGAGCACGAATCTGATAATGTCGGCGACGGTTCAGATGTCTTACTTAAAAAGTATGCCGACATCCTGTCCAAAAGCGAGGATCCCAATATAGACGATACCGGAATCGGCATTCAATACGACGACCTTTCGAATAAATGGTCTATGGGCAATTCAGAGTTAGCTATTGCAGACGACGGATCTACGATTAATATTAGAAATAAAAATATCCTATTACGGAGGGCTTACTTCGATTGTTAACTTATAAGAAAATCCTTCGAATAAGAAAACGCCTGCTGGCAATCCTTCCGAGCTAGATGTAAAAATTACATCGATATTTTGAAGAAAACCAATGCATATAATAAACTGTTTCGCAAGGATCTGCCTAAAACGCCCAAATATAAAAATTATATCGTTCCGAATTTAACACCGTCGCCCGTGGCGACTACAATATCTACGCCTCCTCCTCGCCGCAGCATGCTTCGTCGCCGTCACCGTCGTCGTTGTCGTCAAGAGAGATGAATACAGCATCGGCGACTCCTACGATTCCCATGCAATTACGATCCAAAATAACGAAGAAAAGAAAGGTCTCGGTATGGATGATTTATCGAAAAAAGACAGCCATCGAGTAATATAAGCAGAATTTGTCGATACAAAAAATTCGATAATTCTAATCATGAGATAGAATACGTTCATTGGGACTCGCCGGCCGAGCTGGTGAGCCGGCTTCGTTTGTTGATGGCCGAACGTTCGGCGGGCAACAATAGCTCTCAGAATCAAAACGAATTTCTTTCTATTATATCCGAATTAAAGGAGGCGAAATTAATCGCCTAATAAAATATACACGTCCTATAGAATAGTCTCAGAAATAAAATGGTCGTCGATAAATTTGGAAGAGCGTATGTTGCCAGAGACTCTGGAGGCGGAGGGTTTGGTAATACCGCTGCGCGCGGGCCTCCTGGTGTAGGCTTTAAACTAACTCCGGAAGGCGATTTCAACATAGAAAATAGAAAACTTTGCAACGTAGGCAATCCCGTGACCGGAACGGATGCGGTAAATAAACGAAGCGCCTTGGTATTGGACGAGGACGAGAAAATAGTTAACTTGAAGGATTTTAGAATAGTGAATTTGGCCGATCCTAAAAAATCAAACGACGGCGTAAACTTAAAATTTTGCAGCGAAGAACTCAATCTGCGTATAGGCAAAGCATTGGAAATATGTTTGACCGCTTCATCTTCGGGAAAAACGCATGCTAATAAGAAACTTAAATTTGACGCCAAGTCGCGATCCATTGTAAATTTGCACGACCCCGCAGAGCTCGGCGATGCCGTTAACAAGAGATACGTGGACTCGACGTTGTCAGAAAAAGCTCAAAATTTTATGAAACTAACCACGATCGACGACGGTAAGGCCAAGAACTTCGACTCTCGAGGCTTGAGAATTGTCAACATAGGCGAGGCCGAAGATGAGCACGATGCCGTTTCTAAGTTCTATGTGAACGCGAGAATACAAAATCTTATCGAAAGTGTCGCCATTCACCGCGATAACGTGATCATTCGAGATGTATTGCAATCGGTCGTTCAAGTGTTGAACGAAGTTGTTTTAAACACGAACTTCCTGATTTTCAACCACTTGAAATTAGACGGGGTCAAGACGTCTGCTGGAGACGATTTACAATTTCACAAAATTAATACCGACGTTATAAGACACCTGCACGTGTTATTGGAGCAAGATAAAGCCTCGTCGTCTAACTCTCATACTCGTGTCAAACCTTAAAATGCCTAAGAAATATAACGATAAGGAAATACTAGTGGATGAACTGCACAGAGGGGTTAGAATAAATTTTCCACGTCGAAGAACGATCATCAAATCTTATCACGACTTATTCCAAGCCGATATTGCTGAATTTATTCCATATTCGAAATATAATAAAGGGCATAAGTATATTCTACTCGTGATCGATTGCTATTCGAAATATTTATGGACGAGACCGCTTAAATCCAAGAATGGCCATGAAGTCACATCTGCGATGCGCGAGATTTTAAATGAAATTAAAAGATCGCGGCCTCCTTTACCGAAAAATCTGCAAACAGATAATGGTACAGAATTTTATAACGGCCAATTTGCACGGCTGATGAAGGAATATGGCGATATTAATCATTACTCCACATATAGCTCAATCAAAGCCGCCATCGTAGAACGTGCAATCAGAACGATAAAAACAAACTGTATAAAGCTTTTAGTCTGAGAGGCAAATGGAAGTGGATTGATATAATCGATTCGATTGTATCGAAATACAACGATACGGTGCATTCGGCCACTAAAGAAAACCCAAAATGTGACCGCGAAAACGCGTCTGAAAGTTTACGATAAATTAAAACTGGCGACTAGAAAACCTCGTTATGCCGTGGACGACTTTGTACGCATTTCAAAATATAGAAGTATTTTTCTAAGGGCTACAATGCAAACTGGAGCGAGGAAACGTTTAAAATATGTAAAGTGTTTCGAGCAAATCCGACTACTTATTTACTCGTCGACATGCATGGCGATCCAGTATTGGGACAGTTTTATGAAGCTGAGCTGCAGAAAACGAGAGTTCCAAATATTTACCTTATCGAGAAAATACTAAGGCGAAAAGGAACCAAAATTCTCGTCAAATGGTTGGGCTTCCAAGAGCCTTCCTGGATTCAAAAAGCTGATCTTATATAGATTGTTACATTTAAAAATAAAACATTTGTTTTTATATTTTTATTATATAAATATGTTACGTTTCAAAAATAAAAATTTGTTTTTTTTTTGTTGATTTTTTATTATACATTTTTTTGATCTTGTAAAAATAAGAAAGATAGAGACGCTACAACTGCGATACTTTGACATGCAGCAGCACTTAAAATGTATTATTTTAGTTTATTTTATACATAATATAAAAAATAAAAATACAATGCAGTTTTTATCTTGGCTTGTTACAATATTTTAATTAATTTTTATAATAAATATAAAAATAACAAAATACAATGCTGTTTTTTTCTTGATTACAATATAACAAAGAGAGCCTCTACAACGGCGCTTAAAATATATTTTAAATTAATTTTATACATAATATAAAAATTTAAAAAATACAATGCGATTTTTATAATATAAAAATACAAAAGACAATGCAATTTCTTTATCGTTACAAGATTTTAATTATTTTTTATAATAAACATGCAATTCACAAAATAAAATATGGTTTTATTCAAAGGTCCTTTATTAGATAGTGCCCATGAGGCAAAGTATCTATTCCGTTAGACAAAATGTATCTTTTATCATCTTGATAACTTAAAGCAATTTTCGTCTGACGTATGGAATATACCTTATGCAAATATGATCGTATGCTATTTTGGTCTCGTTCTATGACTACTTTATTTCGTAACGTATCGAGATAGTGATCGAAACAGATTTGCCGATCGATAATGTACTTTTTAACACCCTTAGCCTTCTTTATTATCTCACGGCCTTCTATTTTTAAAGAGTACATTTTCGATCGAAGGCCTACAAAGTGCGTTAAAATACGGCCTCTAGTTTCGTCTTTCATAAGACCAATGACTTTTTTATTAATTAAAGGAATTTTATAGATGTTATCGGGATCATAAGCGCTCGTATCAAATTTTTCTAGATTCGTCTTTATACACTCTTCATAGAAATCATTGCACGTCACACTATACAAAAGGCTGTCGGTGTCCATGTAGCATAATTCGCAATTATTTGCAAATTTTGCCTTCATGAAATTGTAGTGAAAATCATATAATTCAATTTTTGATAATTCTAAGATGGCCATACCTATGTAGATAGGTTTGTTGAACTCTATCTCTGTTTTGCTCAATTCGATCGCGACCAGATTTTTGTCAAAAATCGTCGCCGAATGGAAATTTGGTTTGGAAATTAAAGATAGAGCGCCATACCGACCGCTCCAATGAGTCACTAATTTTATGACGCGTCTTTTCCTAACATTCTCCATTGTTTTACCAAAAATGGAATTGTTTGCAAATTTATATAGATTTTGTGCAAATTCCGTTTTAGCCTCCGTGCGCATTCTTGTATTTAATTCGACAAACGGTCTCAACCAAGGAGACTGACCGAATTCTAAAATCTTATGAACGCGCGTCATAACTACGCCCGCAGATAAATTAACCTGGAGATTTCTGTAATGCACAACGTAGTTGCACTTTTTCGTGAGAGTGCACATTAATTTTGAAAATTTCGAGCCCGGAGGCGTGCCCTGTTCTGGGCACATCGGCAACTCTTTCTGAGCGTCGTGAATGTCCGTAGGAAATTCCAAGTCGCATTCAATAATATAACCTTTATCGCTCGTAATGCTCACCGTTGTAACATTAAATTTTAATATTTCTTCAGGCGTTAGCCATTTGAAATCCCGTAAGGCAAATAGCAAGATTCGGCATGACCATAGAGATTATTAATATCTCCGTAAAATAAAAATTATTCGGCTTGGATGGATCATGCGTTGGGGATAATATTTATTATTGGATTCCATATCGTTTTACGACTTGAGTAAGGCCCCCGAATGCCTCTTTCGATCATTAAAAACATGTCGACGTCACAAATTAGTTCTAGCCTGATTTTAGTATATAATAACATGCTAGACCACGAGTAGCTCGCCAAAGTCACAAAATTTAAGGGATCCAATTTGTATGTTTCAAGACAATTTTTCTAAAGTCTTGGAATATATCGCAAAGTAAAAGAATGTCGCATTTTAAATATAGGTCCGCGTAGTCGCCTAAATTTTGCATTTAAAAGTGCTCCATACGGTTTGCGCATGAATATATTCCGATTCTTCAATATGTGATTCATTAAGATTGCTATAACAACATTCTATAGGAGGAAGATTTTCTTCGCTTAATTTCAAAATGTCATCCAAATACTCGTAGGAAAAATACCCTTGCGCATTAGCAATTTAATGCGATCCGGGTTTAGTGAACTAAATTCCTTTTTAAAACTTTAAAGTCATCGAAAGACAACTCGCATGCTAATTTTCCAATGACATTGCCATAAAGCGAAAGGAATCTATGAATCTGAACGTCACATTTGCGTCGTTGTATTTTTAGAAAATGTTATGTATTTTCATTATTCAAGGGTATTATATTCATGGGGCCTTCGAAAGCGTTAGCAAGCTCTTTAATAATAAAATGAGCATCATAATTGCTCAAATTATGATAGACTACGGGAATAATTGAAATAACCTAAAATTTAAATTACAGCTGCTATGCGCAACACCTCTTACAGAACCATTCATGTGATCGTGATCGATAACCTTTTCGTCGTCCGGCAAGAAATCGACCTAGCAAATAAAGCACGTTTTTGCCGTCGAGGCATCTATAGAGGACGTAGCAGGCTCGTTTTTAAAAATGCGCTCCCATAACATATGGCAATATGTTTTAATTGTCGCACAAACCAAGAAATGCAGTCTGTGCCTGTGTATGAACTGTAATATGAAAGAGATTCGTCATATCCACAATAAAAATAATATCCTATTGAAAACGGAATATGTTCCTGGTATTTGAAAGTGCGTTCTGATTCGGAAGCTCGATCGGTTTTTTTAATAAGGCATTCTATGTCGGAATAAACCGCCATCGGCACAGGTATTTTATACCTAAAATCTTTAAATTGTAAATATTTGTTTTTTTCGGAAGGTAAAATAACACGACACTCGTTAAGTTTTTCGCATACTTGCTCGTGGACATCGAGACGTTTGCGATCGTAAAAATAGGAGAGACATCTATCGCATACGTAAAAGTGGCCCATATGTTTAGTTAATTGGCCTCTCACAAGTGAGGCTAAATTTTTTATGAGACAATAATGATATCTAACGCCCCGTTTATAATCTTTAATATTTTTTTTTAATTCTTCCAAACTTTTTCCAACTTTATCGGCCTCGTCGCCGCCGTCGTCGTCGTCGTCTTCGCCGTCGTCAGAATTAAATTTTGACGACTCGTCGACATACGCATCTTCAACAATCAACAGATTAACGTGTTTATCTCGTTTTTGGCTAGTTAATTGTACCGGTGTTACGATGTATCGAGCGCGTTTTAAAATAAGAGCAAAAACATTTACAGAAATATCATTCTGCTTTTCGAATTTCGATATATCCGATATAGGCATGGGGCTGACCAAATTTTTCATATTAAAAATTTCTGCAAAATGCGGATACGAAGTTGTGCGATTAGCATGCTTACCTGCTGTAGGCTTAATTATTCCGGCTAAAACGCTCCAATAAAAGCATGAAAAATCATTGTTTCTAATATTTAAACAGGCCTTTTTGTTTTGAATTGCGATAGGAAGAGGCATGAAACAACTCGCGTGAAACATATCATAGCATTTATTAATATTAACATTTAGAAATAATATTTCGGATAGCGTGAATCCTGACCCGTGCATTGCGTCGTTCTCTATTTTATCCAACAAGCGTGTTGCGATATTGCACGCAAACCACTCGTTAAACTTCTCTAAATTGCCGAAACAGATTAAAAAGTTGGGCGTCGAAAAATACCTAGTTTGAAACTCATTTTCGTTACGCGCGACGGAAAATTTGAAAAAATCGCACGCTAACACGACATTAATTTTAAGGTTTACCGAGTGATTTTTAAAAATCGTATACAATTTGGATAAAATTAGTTTTTTACAATCTTCGATAAATAAATTAAGATCTTTATGTGCAACATTAATAATTTGAGCTGTTTGAATTCTCGATTTAAACGCAGACACGATTGGCTTCCAAACCAATTCAGAATGTTGAGGCGTGCTCCGAGAATACATCCATTGTTTAGGAACATTCTGCCGCAGTAGTTTTTAATAGATTTTAAATAGCATTTTATATCTTTTCATATGGCATAGAAGATTTTGAATAGATTCAGATAACTAGCCGAGAGCGAAGAAGAAGTTTGTTTCACCGTTCTTAAAATCGATTCGGTGTTGTGAATGTGTGATTTTAATATTCGAACCCAATTGCGAAATACTTTAGTTTTACGACATTTCGTTAAAATTGCGTGTACTTTTCGATACAACTGTAGCATCTGATCACAACACATCGAAACGCCCGCGTCCGCTTCGATTTTTCTGTTAGTTAACATTTTTTTTTTCGTATTTCAATGCCAACTTTCTGTATTTTGAGCCGTGCAATTTTACTAATACGTTTGGCGTATCGTCTTTGGGCGATAAATCGCAGGACCATAAAATGGCTTCTAATTCGGCATGCAGTTTCCGTTTTATTCTAACAAGTTGTACGAGTTTAAAAATCTTATACAAAAGGATAAGTCAATAGCATATTTTTCGGAATCTGTAATTTTTAGATGATTTTATAGAAAATACATCTGTCGTTCTAACACATTTACTATAGACAAATAAATCGCCGATTTCATGCAAGCGCATGCGGAGGATTTTTCTACAAATCAACAAAGAATTAATAAATTGAGTTGAAAACACGAATTCTCTATTTTTTAAGTACACGTATAGGCAATCGGTTCTTAGAGTTGCATAAAAGAAAATGTCACTTTCACATTTATACTGAAAATTAAACACTGTTTTTAATGGCGATACGGCAGATTGATCTACAAATCTAAATAACCTAATACCGGTCGAGATGCTTTCGCTAATATTATAAAATGCCTTTCGGTCGTAATTACATAAATTAAAAGCTTTTCTTTCATACGAGACACGTCGGTGAAGCAAAACGCTATTGTGTTAGAATACGAATCTTCTAAGCACGTTAAATTGTCGAACAAATTAAACTGCATGCAAAATAGAAAAAGGGCTCGAGACCCAATCAAAAAACCGTCCCGATATTTAAAGTCTTTTAAATAAGCAGGCAATTCCTTGCATGCGATTCTATAAAATTATGTGGATAATCCGCAATTAGCATATCACGATTGTAATGGGTTGCTGATCTAATTCTATATTCAATACTCATAACTTTAAAAAATCAAGATGTAAAAATACTAAAATTATAAAAATTAATTACCATGTATAGGTAGGTATTCTAGTGTGATGACGATACGGATGGCTTGTTTTGCTCTTGCCGTTCTTGATTTTCCTTGGGAAGATCCGTGAGGGCCGTTGATGGATCCTTTTGTTTTTCGCCCATGCAACAGAAGGAAATGCTCGCAGCAGGATTAGGTTTACCTTTAAAATAAACGAATTTCGTATTAGTTTTTTAAATAAAAAATTAAAAAATTAAATACTAACCAACTTCGAACGATCCTAGGTAGTGCAAACAAAGGCATTCCTGTTTATTCAGCTCTTCGATATCTTTGTCGCTAATTACGTCCGCGATTCTCTGCGGAAGGAACACAACGCATTCTTCTAATTCGACGAGAATGAGTCAAGAATTCTTTTTTGACTGAAGAGATTTGATGCTTAAAACCGGATAAGGGCGCTGTAGCTCGAGATCTTTGACTTTTACGGTCTTCTTCCTATCGATGCGGCTTACTGAATTGATTTTTTTAATTAACTCCATATTTTATTTCTAATTACGAATATAATTACATAAAGTTAAAAAATATATTTACAATTATTACCTGTTTTTTAATGCAAGCTGCACGATGACAAACACGTTGTACGACTCTCAAACTTATATTTTACAAGATAAAAAAGCCTTACAAGGGACCCTCTATCTATATCGCTCCGAATGACGTACAATTTATTACGCATCTAATTTGCGATCCCAAGCACATACACGATTATGACATTAACGATAGCAATTCATTAGAATTAAATAGCATTGCCCTTGTCTGGACAAAAAAAAAGCGCTCATTCAAATTAAAACGTCATGTTTTATTATGCGGATATTGAAAACGCATAAAAATTAATGATGCATATTTTTTATTCAAAGATGTAAGTAACTAACACATTTTCCCCGACTCGGCATTGATAAAAGAATATAAAAAATTTCAATCGTCTATATTTCTAGGATTTATAAACCCATATTTGTTAAAAATAATGGGTTCCTATATAATTAATGATTCAAAACGATGTGTACTGAAATTAAAACTTACTCACGAATGATGTAATCATAAACTACAGTATTTTCTTAACGCGTTCAAAGAAGCTATCTTTTATGCATACAATGTTTTAATCAAAAGCGATTCCCCGACTTCGATAATAAAAAATAATTATACAAACATACTCGATCATTTATATTTTAACTTCCGCTTCATACAATGAATGTATACTATACAAAATTTACGACCACTTTTTATTTCTCGGCGAAAATACGATTTCGTCATCGTATATGCTTTGGTTCATATAATGCAAATTATTAAAAGATTACTTAAAACGTCTTGCACGTGTCCGATGAGATAATCGTGACCCCGTTTTTTTTCCTCTTGCCCGACGATCTGAAATCTCTGCGTTATTTTAAATACTTCATCATAACTGCCTACGACATATCGAGCGTAACATTTTCAAATTATTAAAAGATTACTTGAAACGTCTTGCACGTGTGTCCGATGAGATAATCGTGACCCCGTATTTGTATACGAATTAAATAGCGCACTTTCATCATCTTCTCTCGGAGGGCAAAAAATACACGCACACGTCATCGATCGAACCATCTTGAGCAAAAATACGATTACGTCAGTAGTATAGCTATGGAGAAGCTGAGACAGCCCTTTTAAAAGGGCCATCGCAATTTTTTTTCTTATCGATACCTGTAATAAAAAAAAACCCTTGCGGTTATTTACCCAGACTTATTCTCGAACGCGACCCCCCCCCCGAAAACACGCTCTTAAAACAAAAACACGTTCGCACCACTTGCGCGCCCCTTACGATATTTCGTCTTAGACTAAAACACGCACGCCCCCCTACACACCTATACGCATAACGATACATACCTTTCTTTTCGAAAATAAAACAACAACAACACCGCACACACACCCCCCACCGATCGATATCTACACACACACTTTTATCATGAGGGCGGCACGACTTCCACATTAACTTCACCGACAAACCATACATACCCTACACCCTACACGCACACACCTGCACATACATACCTCTCTTTTATATAATACGCACACCCTTTACAAGATATTTATGATCCTTTTAAAAAGGGCCGGCCAGCTTCTCCATAGCCATACTATTGTTATCCTCAAACCTAACTAATACTAACACACACACACACCTACACATACATGACCTTCACACATACATACTTCTCTTTTCCATAATACACACACCCTTTACAAGATATTTATGACCCTTTAAAAAGGGCTGTCCCAGCTTCTCCATAGTTATACTACTACGGGAGGCTATTTTAGCTCTAGAGTGATAATGGAGAAAACAATAGAAAAGGGGGAAAACGTGTATATAGGGTTTGTAGATCTGGAAAAAGCATTCGACAGTGTAAAATGGAAAAAAGTTCGAAGTACTCAAAAAGATTGGAATGAGTTTTAGGGATAGACGGATAGTACATGGCTTAAACAAAGACCAAACAGCGGTAATAGAATTAGAGCATGAAAGTAGAGAAGTACATATTAGGAAAGGGGTGAGACAGGGATGTACCCTATCCCCATGAATTTTTAACTTGTACATTGAAGAGGCTATGAATAGTTTCAACTGCAGGAACACATTTGAAATTACTATGCAGGGACAAAAGATTGATATGTTTAGATTTGCGGATGCTATAGCGGTAAGAAGAGTTAGAAGCTGCTCTTAATGGAATGGAAACAGTTCTAACAGAAAGGTACGGTATGAAAATTAACAAAGATAAAACTAAAGTTCTAGTATGCAAAAGAGGGGAAATTAAATCAAAAACAAGAATACAAGTAGGTAACAAGAACTTACAAGAGGTTAAAGATTTCTGCTACCTAAGTAGCCAAATAACGCAAGATAAGAAAAGCACAAAAGATATAAAACAAAAATTAGTACAAAGTCGTGCTACCTTTAACAAGAAAAAGGAACTACTGTGTTCAAAGACAGCAAACATGGAAACAAAGAAAGATTGCTTAAAACATGTGTGTGGAGCACAGCACTGTATGGCTGTGAAGCCTAGACAGTAGGAGAAGCGCACAAGAAAAAGGTAGAAGCCTTTGAAATGTGGTGCTACAGACGTATGATCAAGATATCATGGACACACAAAGTTAAGAACAAAAAGGTATAGAAATAGTAGAAGAAGAAAGAAACATGGGAAAACAGTAAAAAATAGGAGAGATAGGAAATATTAAGGCATGAGGGAATAGTGCGGAATATATTAGAAGCAGAAATAGGAAAAAAGAGAAGTAGAGGTAGACCTAGGTTGGATGTGGGAATTTCAGGGAAATGTGAAGGTTAGCTCAGAATTGAAATCAATGCAGGTATGCAGCCAACCAGTTCCAATATGGAAAAATTAATAAGGAAAACTATAACTGTACTTAAACATGATTATTATTATAAACAACTACAGGTATTAGTTTTGCAATATTCTCAACTAATGTTACTTGTGCAAAGGGATTTACGGAAAACTATTAATACGGCAAATGTGGAAGTGTTTGGGGATCCTTGGCAGCAACAGGCTGCTTAACTCTCGTGACATAATACCACTGAATCCCGTTGAAATAGGACATATAGTTAGAAAACAATAGAAGGGATATCGAGCTATATATAGGCCGTTGTGGAAATTTCAGGGAACTGTGTAGACTAGCTCATAACATAAATAAGTGGAAGTACGCGTCCAACCAGTTTCAAGACGAAAACCTAATGACGAAGAAATAAGTGCACTTAAATCTGATGTTTATTATATAAGGTTATCATAAAGTAAGGGATATATTTTAAATTATGATAACTTCTTAACAAATTAAGTTAATAACAAGAAATAAATGAAATCTAATTGCTTATGAAATGGGATTTAGTATGCCCAAAACAGGTTACGGCAATTGCTCAATATGACCTCCATTTTGTTGTTGTAAGATCACCATCCTTACCTCCAAATTGTACACAGCATTTCGTAACATTGCTGTTTGAATTGTACCAATTTGCTCCGTAATACTGTCTTTTAATTCTTGCAGCGTAGTTGGTCGTCTTCTAAATACTAAACTTTTTAAATAACCCCACAGCCAGTAATCCGCTGGGTTTAGATCAGGTGATCTTGGTGGCCATGAATTTACGAAATGTCTGCTTAACACGCGATCTTGAAAACGTTGGTTAACAATTCTTTGACTGGTCGAAAATGTGCGGGGTGCTCCATCCTGCATAAAATGATGTTTTCTAGTCCGTAGTGCTCGTTTTGCAGCTGTGGAATAAAATAATTTTGTAACATTTGCAAGTATCGTTCACCATTTACAGTTACAGATACGGCTTGTCATTCTGCATTTCCTCGTAGAAATACGGACCAATAATAAAATCAGCTGTAAAACCGCACCAAACGGTGACTTTCTTGTCATGAAGACCTTTTTGAACGATTTGTTGCGGATTTTCTGCAGACCAGATTCTACAGTTTTGAGTATTGACTCCACCATTCAGAGTAAAATGTGCCTCATCTGTCCATAAAATACGGGATAACCATTCGGGTTCAATTACCATCTGAGCCATTACTCGCAAAGAAGAATCGTACCTAGTAACCAAATCTGCGTCCTTTAATTCAAACAGCATTTTCAGTTTATATGGATACATGTTTAGAATTTTGCGTAAAATTTTCCGAACCGTGGTATACGGCATTTGCAATCGCTTGGATATCGCATTTGCACTGCTGATTGCGAGTGAATTGCTTCTGGCTATGTCTTGATTTTCATGAAGAACCTCTGCAACTTGGACATTACTAATTATTGGTCTTCCTGATCTTGGTAAGTCAGTTACAGACCCTGTTCTTTCAAATTTTTGTATCAAATTGCGGTACGCTTTCATTTGACAGGGTCCCGCTCTCAAACCCATTCTCGTGCGAAATCTTCGTAATCCAGCGGTGTAATTTCTGCCGGATTCATAATAGCACTGAACTAAACCAATTCTTGTTTGTAAATCCATGTTATTACAGTTGAGTCGTTTGAACTCAACGTTTACTTGAGTTTTAATTTCAAAATAAAACTTCAAATTGAATAATTTCGTTTTGACACTAGTGTCAACAATTGTTATGACAACGCTTTTGTTTCTCATAGATACGGTAAAATCCCATTCATTAAGCAACTAGATTTCGTTTATTTTATGTTACTAACTTAATTTATTAAAAAGTTGTAATGATTTAAAATATATCCCTTACTTTATGATAACCTAGTAAACAACTACAGGTGTTGGTTGTGAAATATTTTCAGCTAATGTTGATTGTGCGAAAGGATATATTGGAAAAACTATTAATTTGACAAATGTTCAAGTGCTGGGGAACTTAGCAGCCAAAGGCTGTTTACCCCCTTCACCACACAATATCGGGGAAATATGGTATAAGAACAGCAGCTATGTTCAAAGACAACAAACATAGAAACAAGAAGAAAATTGATCAAAGCATATGTATGGAGCACAGCATGGGACGTATATAAAATAGGGGCAGTAGGAAAAGCAAACAGAAAGTGATAGAAGCCTTCTGGTATGTTGTGCTTCAATTGTATGAAGATGGTAGAATGGACAGACAAAGTTAACAACAGATAGGTTATAGAAATAGTAGAGGTATAAAGATATCTATGGAAAACAAAAAAAAAATATTAGATATAGGACAGGATACGTTCTAATACATTTTTGGGGAATTGTACGGAATATATTACTACAAGTAGAGATAGGAAAAAAGAAGTAGAGGTACACCGAGATCAGATATTCGCAAGCAGATAGTGATAGATGCAGACTGCAAATTTCAGCGAAATGTAAAGATTAGTTCAGAATAGGAAACAATGAGGGTACGCGTCTAACCAGTTCCAGGATTGATGGTGTTGCAACTAAGTTAACAAAAGTTCATTGTTTAACACTTAAGTGCTATTTATATAAATTTGTTTTTCTTAATTAACTTTATTCTTTAGCGAAATTTTGAGTAACTTCAACCTGCTGTATTGTTTTTTACACACCAAAAATAAAAATAACACTAAAGAACATAATTGTATTACCTTATTGATTGACTATACCAAAATCGCTTTTATTGTTTGTCTTTTTTATTCGAAGCGGCAGTTAATGCGCTGGAGCGAGTGAGAACGCAATCTCGAAAAAGGCGCCTGTCTCAACAATGCTGACCTCTTCTGAAATTTAATTTTTATACGCAAAATGTACACAGTTCGTTGCATCTTTGGGTACTAGTATCCAGCTAGAATAACGTCATTTAAATTAGCACATTTTTGAGCCAGTTTTGTAAGCGTATGCTATTGAAACGCTGCCGTCTGCCGCAGGTATTTAAGTTGTCTTAGGTAATTATTACTGTTTGAAATTTCATCCTGGAATAATATCATTCAGTTTACGCCAAAAAATCACCCCATGCCCAACTTCCCAGAGTCAACGCTGACCCTTAGCACCCCAGACGACCGAATCACTATAAATACTAATAAATCAGAATAGTTAAACTATGGAATAAACCAATTCAACCTTTTTGCAGCTAGTTCTTTATAAATAGGTTGGTGTGCGGTAGCACGACCAGACAACAAGCACTTTACTTCCTTATGAAAAATGCAATTGAGATGAGTTCAGTGTGACATCGCTTTCCGTCGAGGGTTTGAAAATTACCTTACCTACATTTGGTGCGGTTTTAGTATCTATCGCACATCGCTGCGCTAAATATTTTACTTCCTAGATTTCTTTGTGTTATTAAGTTGTTAACATTGTTTGTAAGAGCAATCCTAAGTCCTGTAGAAGTTGAAGTTGGTTTAAGTACAATTGTTTTTTTTGTAAAATGGAGAAACATAAATGTGTATAGATGAACTTATAATTAACAAATCTTCAACAAAAGGTTTTCAAGAAAAATTGAAAATTGTTAACGATATAAAGCCTTGCCTGATTTGCCTAAGTTAATTACAAAATATAAAGGTAAAAGAGAAAAATATTCACGGCATGTTAGTGTCCCAATACACATTAATTCCTTGGGCTATTCAAAATTAAACAAACTGTTCTGTTGGCCCTGTTTATTATTTTCGAATGATTATGATGTGTGGACTGAAAGTGAGTTTTCCGAATCTGTCATTTGTCGTCTACACAACAAGATTTTAATTTTATTTTGAGTTTTTCGAATTGTCAAAAGTTGTTGGTCGTTTCTTCAGTGTTGTTTTTATTTAATAAGAGTGTGTTTTGCGTATTTTGAATGATTTGAAACTATTTAAGGATACGTGTACCCAATATTCAGTAAATACTAATGTACTTTAAAAAATTTTTTGATAGTTAATGTTAAATAATTTCAGTTCTGTTTCTTTTTTCTTTACTTCCTTTCCGGGTTAGATAGAACCCTCTTTCTCATAAAGATTGTCTCTATTATTCTACAATCCTTCTCCGCACGACGCTCATGCATCCACGGGCTTGACCCCCAGCTAGCAAATTTTCTCCCAGAGTTTTCCAATAGCTTTCTCCATAAATTTTACCCCTTTTTATCCGCGGGCTCTGTCTATAAGGAGAACCTCCCGCTAACATATTTACGATACTTTTAAGGCAGGTTCTTTTTTCAAAACATTCTGCCTAC
This sequence comes from Platerodrilus igneus, assembly GCA_036346225.1. Lineage (NCBI taxonomy): Eukaryota > Metazoa > Arthropoda > Insecta > Coleoptera > Lycidae > Platerodrilus > Platerodrilus igneus. The sequence goes on along the minus strand of JARFIW010001282.1, from coordinate 1,063,698 downwards.
TACACGCTCAGAAAGAATGTTGTCCACGGTCGTTTAGGGTGCTACATCAAGTCAATGAGTTATGAACCGATAATTTTTGAGAATTATAGTAGTCGCGTTCAGGTCGTTAATTCCGATCGTTATTACCATATGATTCGGACGTTCTTGATACCGTAAATGCAGAACCTGATTGGCTACAACCGCAATACAACAATATGGAGCCACTTCCCTCGTCACAAACAACTCTTAAGCTGCTGTTTATGATCATTCCCTGAAAGAGTGGATAATTGTCTAGGAAACATTAGCTGTCCACAGGGAAGTTTAAATTTAATGCCTGTTGATTTTTCCTATGGGTATATCTAATGAGTAAGGTTTTCAACCAATGCCGCTATAAACATGGACCCAGTGATACTTGTATAAATAGAGACCAACATAGTTCGGACGTGCGTTTCCTACTACTTGCTTTTCAAACTTTCCTAAAAATATGTCTTCTATCTTTTATCTGATTCTCACCGAAAGGAGTATTTCTTAAAAATGGAGGTAATTTTGATATCACTAATGTTTACTTAGACTAACATATACCTAAAAGTCATAATTTAACCTCACTTCGATCTGTGCCGAATGCGTAGTGTCTGATAATAGAACATATACGCCAATAGTGGAGACTGAACCAACGAGGTTATATATGGACACTCCCTATAAACAGTGATAGAGCAAATGCGAGTATTAACTACACCATCCGATGATAGCACACAAACGTTATACCAATTACATATATTGTGGCTTGACCCATTACCACCCAATTCGAATATTTTAAAGCAAATAATTACAGATGAGATAAACGTTATTCCAAAAGAGATACGCCAGCGAGGAATTAAAAAATTCAATTCTACACTAGATGGGTGTGAAGAAGCGGATGGTGCGCATTTACAAATAGTTGTTTGACACAAATAAAAATTCAAAACCTTCTCTTTAATCTAATAGTAATTAAAATGAGTTTGAACTAATTCGGCTGTTTTATTTTCAAGAATCAAAAGCAACGGATATTCTGAGATATCCTTCAACATTAGTCTGAATTGATACTGTGGCAAGGCATCGCATAGTCTACTTTTAACCATAATAATACATCTGGGTATAAGGCTTCATTTGTACATGAACAATAATTGGTGGCTATCCTGGGATGATACATCTTCAGATACGATAATCGACAGGTTACAAGAGGGTGCACTAGAAACTTTATTAAGCTTATAATAGGAACTTTATAGATGTAATGTGCATAATTCTGGTATGTTCTTAGAATAATAATCCAGAACAATTGGTTAAGTATAAAACTCGTAGTATGCGAGTATTAGTTTAGTTCTATTTGAGTCTTGAGCTATAATGTCGTGATATGAAATAGATTAACATAGCGTTTAAAGAGTTAACTCTATGTTATTTAAATCATTGTTGTAATCGACATGAGTTAACAGCAAGTGGTTCTGTAGTTAATTCTAAGTGCATCAAGTAGTAATTAAGAATGTAGCTTTGTGGCTTTAAAGAAATTAGTATTTGTACGGTTAGTGATTAACCGGAGATAAATTTTTTTGAGTACATTAAAATTTTCCTCTAGTTACGAATAGTTGAAAAGGCTTGTGTAATCAATTTAATAATAAAGAACTGTTGTTATTGCAAAAGAGTTTTCGGTACTACACATTTTCTGCATATTTGATAGCATACACCATTATTGCATTATAAGCTTTTAACTGCAAAATGTATTTTATGCTGTATTCATGGTGCTGTTTTACTTTTATGCTTTAATTTCATCGCGCACTCAATTTTCTAACAACTTTTACAAGCTGTCAGTAAACACGCCATCCCAAAATGCTAAATAGAGCGTTGTATGTTTATAACCCTAAAAGTACTTTTGCTCTTTAGGGAAAATTTACTGTTAAAATTTCTGTATTCTAACTCCTTTGGTGGTGTTTATCTTCCGACCCAACCGTTTATTTTGATAATGTAAAATGCTTTGTAGATACCTTTAACTTTTAATTAAATATAAAGCAACTACCGTTAAATAAATGTGGAGGACTTTAAGAAAAGTATTACATTATCAAGCAAAAAGATTAATTAAGCTGAGGCAAAATATTTAGATTCGTTCTATTAGGAAGTTTGCATTTCATCGCACAAAACTCTGATTCACATTATTGCAGCATAAGCATAGTTCTCCGTAGATGTTTATATACAAAGTACTTCATAATTGAGTGGTTAGGTTTAATTATATGACTGATCAACGATTTTAACAAAAAATCTTAATAGAACTTTACGTCTATTATGTTATTTTATCTTAAAATTTTAGATTACAAATCATCAATAGTATTAATGAGCAATATAAATTGCAGTAATTATTCAAAATGACTGGTTGAGAACTAATTCAACCACTATATCGTCCAATTAAACAACCTTAATTTTTTATACGCGGTTGAGTTAAAGAGTAGTGCACCTTGCTTCCAATTCATAATTAAAACAGTGCGCGAGTTACATATCCCTTATACCCCTGTTACATTGTATAATAAAAGGTTAATGAAAGTTCACAAACCAGACAGGAGCACGGAAACAGTTACATTGTATTCCAGACGCAATATGACACTGCAGGTGCAGGTCACAGTAAACAATAAAACAGCAATTATTAGAATTAAGATTATTAAAATGTAATACTTTGTATTGTATCAAGAAATTGCAGACATGGGATCTGCATTTCTCACAAAGTGATGTAAAAGCAGTCCCAGCTTCACAACTTTAACATTGTTGATTGTTCAAGCTACTCGTTTTAGTTTTAATTAATTAAATAGTGAAAGTAACTTTGATTAATTTTATTTTAAACGTTAATGAACATAACGTAATCATTTGTTGAAATCACTTGTAATTTCCGTATAAAGTAAAATACACTTGATAGGAGGTAAATTTGGAAATAAAGCCTTTTTAAAAAGAAACTCCCAAAAGCCCAAAACCTATCTCGCGGGACTTCGCATAGTATCATTTTGTAGCTTCATTTCCCCCTTCTTCACATCTCCCACATTTCTTCAATTCAGTTGAACATTTCGCAGTCAGTACTCACTATCGTTGCATGACAACGCCTACAATATCCTAAGTTTCATCTGCACGAAAAATGGTTTTGCCCAGATAAATGTATTTTGAAAAAGAAAATTTATTTCTTAAACTAAAGTGTTTATTAATATTAAGCAGCGGCAGACGCGCTTCTTGATTCTAAAAAGGCTTGTTACATAAAGTTGTGAAACGATTCGATTAACAGTTACAATTACATAACACTATTTTAACTGAAAACTAACACGCTTTCTCACGATCGTTGCAGAAATAGTAAACGTTCTAATCTTTTACTTTCTTTCTTAAATCGGAAATAACTCTTTTTACCTTCGATAAGTGAAATATAACAACCATAAGCGGCTCAGGTTATAAATAATTTTAGGACACTATTTTTATTTAGCACAAACAATTTTATAAACACATATAAGTAGATAAGCTATGTTCGTACGAGAACAAAAAACCCGTTTTTATGGTATTTAACATGGAAATTCTAAGGTCCAAAAATGCCATTTTTGTGAGTTCCAAAGGTCATTCGCCCCACCATTGACCTGCCACATGCAGACCTCCACCTATGATACCACATAACCCTATGCCGTCACAGACTAAATTATAGCTTATACCTTCCTGTTAGAAACTATAAAGCTTACTTACATATACTTTTCAAAATAAAGGAACATATTACAAGAACCATAAAATGTGTACGAGTTAAATTTTCTTTTAAAACTCAATGTTGACTTGATAATGCCCAAGTAATTTGGTAAATATTCGTTCAAGTTGCCATCTTCAGGTCTAATATCTTTATAAACCAGCAGATTGTATAGACCTCTAGTACCAGGGAATATCATATTGCTTAAGGTGATGTTGTTAGTTTCCGGATTAATCTCCAGCACGCTTTTTCCCAAACTCCATTCGTCTTTTTCAGGATTATATCTTACTCCATAAACCGACTTGTCTATATTTTCGTCTTCATTTTTAACCAACACGTCCGCATAATAAAGATGTACAAGCCCGTCGTCAACTGGTAACTTAGTTTTTTTTAAAGTTCGTCACTGTTTTCAACTTTAATCTCTCTTATAGGTTTCGGCATTTTTTCCGCTATTCCTTGCAACTGGGAAGCAGTGATTTGCAAAGCCTCAAGCAATTATTTATGAGCTTCTTTGAATTCTTGTTGAGAAGTAGTATATCCTTTTTTGTGTTCCACAAACTTCTTGCGTACGGTATCCTGCATAAGATGAAGCTTACGTTTATTTGCAATAAAATCTTTAACGTCCGACATCATGAAACTTCGGATTGGGACTAACCATTAACATCTTGTTCTATATTTATATACTCATCGAAAATTTTCCTATATCGCCCTCTATCGACATCAAAATCTTTTACAATAGTAACAAAACCATGTTTTGAGTCGCCACCATTACAGCATCGTTGATAAATTTATTTAAATTTTCGATATGTCATGTCACCACTTATATGATCCATAAATATATGTCTGAGGTTGACTTCATCCTGCTTCCAGATTGCAATAACATTGACGTTATCTTTAAGCCCATGTTTTACAGCGCTGGCAAACGTTTGTCATACGTATAAGGAATCAATGTTCTTATGTCTACCGAACGAAAAAAACTGCGCGATCTTGTTGTGTTCGTTTGCAGATATATCATCAAAGACAATAATTGAATCATCTTTTGTATCTCCGGGTTCAATCAAATCGTTGTAGTTTCCAAATTCGTAATAACCAATTTCTTCTCTTAAATATTCAAATACACTTTTTAACAGTTAATATTTCGGTTGATACAGGCTTTTAGAGAACACATGCACATTTTGAAATTGAAGTCCGTTTTCGTGCAAAATAAGCTAGATTAAGACGTTTGTTTTCTCGCAGTTAGATGGACCGGCAAATATTGCTCGTATATTAGATGAAAACAAATGTCCCTGTTTACCAATATTGCTAGGTGTAGAAACCACAAATTCGTCAAAGTTCTACACCGGTATTTTAAGTTCATGTCTTGCAGTTTTCATATCCGGGATATTTGATTCTCTAATTTTATCTCAAGCACCAAGTTTATGAAGGTGATCGCGTAGCGTTGTTCTAGGTACATTGTACAACCTACTAGCTTTACATGTATTTAACGCACCTTGCAGGATTTCACTAATTGCTTTCTCTAAAGATTGCTTGGTGTACATCTTTCAAATATACAGCCGAAACTGATTCAAAATTTTAAAAAGCAGTCTTTTATACTAAATAGTCCATCTCCACCAGCCCAACGGCCCGCTCGTAACCCGCCCTCCCAGCCCCCTCCCATCTGTCATGTAATTAGAGCGTCAAAACTTCTGATATTATTAAAACAACATAGATTGTATACAATTTTAATAAAAAGCAATACGTATACAATATTTAATTGTGAATATATCTGTTAACAACTTTTGTGAAAGGATTATATTTAAACATAAAGTCATGTATAATTAAAGCATAAGCCTTCATTGACGCTTCAAAATTTCTTGATGCTTCTAATTCCATTCTTACGTCAACCGTTGCGTCCTTGATGCTTTCAAATTCTATATTATACTCTATATTAATTTAAATACATGGTAATTTAGATATAAGTACTTGATATAGTTATAAATATATATAAAACTAAATAAATATTGTATTAGACATAAGAGCAATGTATATGCATCAAATAGATATGCGTAATAAAACACTTTTATGATTCTTTTAATGCTTCTTTGTTTTGAAAGTATATGTAAGTAAGTTTTATAGTTTCTAACAAGATGGTATGAGCTATAATTTAAACTGTGATATCATAGGGTTATGGTGGCGTGAATGACCTTTGAAAGTCGCAAAAATGGTCTTTTTGGACCTTAGAATTTCCCATGTTAAATCCCATAATAAAACTGGTTTTTTGATCTCGAACGAACATAACTTATTTACTCATATACATGTTAGTTACAGTCAGTTACTCAAACTGCGGTGATGACGAATCCTCAAGAAGGTAATAATTATTTATCAGAACAAATAATAAATAAATTATACCTGTGGAATATCTGCTTGTTTCACCCTTCTAACATGAAGTTCACACACAATAAGGATCGTTACAAAGAGACTGCGGTCGCCCGTGGGTACCGCCTGGAGAACGTAAACGAACAACCCACAATAAAAATGCAGACGAATGGACCTGGATAGTAAAAGTGACACAAAGGGGTTGACCGCTGTAGGAAGGGATGATAGAACGTGTATGCAGGGATGAAACGTGTGGGTGGAACCCCAATAATCGTTTATTATGCATACGTTTCCAATTCTAATTTCTATAAACTAGTCAGTTCACACTAAGTTCATCGGTCTGTGTGATACAATGCATGAAGTATCGAGTGACATTTACAATGTAATAAATTGTTTCATACTTGACACTTATTAAATAAATTAGTTAATACTTAAATTATTATATCGTTTACAAAAGGCATAAATAATCAAAAAGGAGGGGATTTTCTCCTTACAATATGTATATATATATATATATATATATATATATATATATATTGCAATGATAAGGCTGCTGTGGCATCACTAAAAGTATGCTGTAATTACGCCGCGTTAAGAGCATCACTAAAAAAGTGGTGTGATACAGATACAGCAATTTGTAAAACTTGAAATTCTTACTTCCTTCCTAACTTTTCCTAGCTAGCTCAACGGAATTGACGGAGTTTTCGAAATGAAATCAAACACAGCAATATCACAAAGCAATTATACAGTATGAAATATACTCTTTCATACAAAAGCATATAGAACATTTACAACATTGTTTCTTTCAAATATTAAATTATATCTAAAAAAAAAATTTTCCTTACTTTGTTTCAAATTTACAGAATTAATTGTAATATTTGTTTTGGCCAAAAAAATTTTTGACAGATAATCTATTAAAAATGTCAGAGTATTTTGAACTCTAAACACGAACTTTCCTGACAAAAAAATCCTCAAAAAAATATTTTATTATTAACTCTTATTATTCTACCTTAAATTAAATGCAAGTACTCCAATATCAGTTAAAAATAAATCTATAAGTAATACTTGCAGAATCCATGGAAACACTCCTCGTCATTAAATACCCTCTTATTTTAAATTGTCGTCAAATCAGTTTACAAGATTTTCCATATTTAAAATCCTCATTCCAAACAGCAGTTACCAAAGTATATATGCTTACATCTTTCTTTTAATATTTAATAAAAAATTTTTAATGTTGTGCAGTTGAAGAATTTTCCCTCTTCATTGTAAGTTAGTAAATTCCATTTTTTATGTAATTTGCATTTAAAAATATTGCGTCTTTATTCATTGTACCATCGTAGTTATTAAATTACAGTATGCTTACTGCGTACTTCATATGTCATCTTCGCAAAGCAACAGCTCGCGACTTATATCAAAATAACATTTAGCGATCGAATTTAAGAATCAAATGAATCCAGTTTTTAATAAACGCTTCCTTATATATCCAAATTATCTATTTTCTCGAGCCTAGTAGAATTTCGCGATTCCATTCTAAATAATAAACTCCTATCTTACATATTTTTTTTGGAAATCCTCATTAGCGTTTAAATTTGTTGAGTTTATTACCTCGTAATTTCGTTCTACTTATTCGTGACGTGCGCTGCCTCTTCTTTGTTGAATACTTATAGTTAATGCTCGCGGAAGTGAATGCCAAGGTCATAAATATTTCTTATCAATTTCTATTACATATTCTGGGTTTTCTCAATGATCGGGCCGTTTCTTGGAATAAAAGTTTTATTAGACATTTACGTAGTTCTAAATACGTATGACTATTATTCTAGAGAATTCTTTATTTAAAATAAATTCTGTAATCTACAGGGTAATTAATTTAAACTTTAATTGCTGCTTAATGCAAAAGTGGTTGGATTTTATAAAAAATATTTGCTTTTAACATCAAAGCATGTTTTTAATATACCTATTAAGGTTAGAATTGGGGTTTCAAATACACAAAATTACTTATTTTTATCCAAGTACGTAAAGCTAGTACTATTCTATGTTATTTAGAGCAAATTAAAAACATTTTTATCAAATATGTATTGATAATTAATAAGTGAAAATAAATGGCTTTGCATTTATCTTAAAATGATTGATTTGCATTTGCATTTAAATGCATTTTACGCTAGCTTACAGTTAATTATTTTAGATATACAACTTACGTTACTTGCTTTGCATTTACAATGTGCTTATATCATACAGAATGATTATTAATATATGGGAAATTTGATTTTCCGCATGTAACTCAATGAATAAACGTACGCTTGTATTATACAGGGCGTAACCATAAATTTACCGAAATTTCTATTTTTCCGGATTCCATTATATTTTAGTAGGATTTATTTGTAGAACTTGGGTTTCAAGGACCTCTCGTGACCTCTTATCACGTCAATATAATATATATATATATATATATATATATATATATATATATATATATTGTAACGTATCTAGTGACCAAAAGTTTTAATAACAGGTGAGTTATTACCAGGAGGCTCATGTCCACACACAAAAATAAAAACAAATCTTATAAGGAACATTTATTCATATTAACTACACGTATACTTAAAGCTAAGAAGGATTGTATTCAATGATGCAATTACAAGGTTTATTAAGCTCTAGAATAAGTAGAGGTACACTGTCCAACGCTGGTAACAATCCAAGCAGAACATTGATGATGCCAGTAGTTGAATTAATAAAGTTGAGATGCTCGTGCAAAACCGAATAAATGGTTAAATTAAAATTAAAGGTCGAAAACATCTGTAAAATGTCTGTATATATTTGTTAGTTGTAGTATTTATAGAAGTAGGAACTATAGGAGGTAAATATGTAAAAATTAATAGATTGGAAATGAAACTTAAATTATGTTTGTCATGATGCCAGATACCAATAACGTTATCAATGACAGAATTTACATATGCAAACAACTTTAGTGTTTTTCTAGAAGTGATTGCAATTATATTTGAGTGTAAAATACCGAATTAAGGTTGTTTTGAAGTAGTGTGTTTAGAGAATGAACAAAACATGTAATTTAATATTTAAAAGTGCTTTAAAAAAGAATTTTAAGTACCTAGGTGATAAGTTTGTTTATGATTTATGGATTTGATTGATGAAAGTATTAAATAAAAAAGAAAGTGTTCTATCAAGCTCTGTCGTTTTAATTTAAAAGGTTTCTGAAAATTATAAAATTGAATAAGATACTTGCGTTTAAAGGGCCATTTAAAAAGGAGAAACGCAGTACCTCAAAATTAATTTAAAAAGATAACGACAAAGCGGAACCATAGTCATTATAGGAGCATCCAGGTATTTCGACGCAGCACTAGTAACCACGAAGGAGGACCCATACATAAAAACAAGCCGGCAGTAGGACGTGCAGCCAACCTCAAGCGAAGAAAGCTTTCACAACAGCGTGAAACGCATTCAAGGACAGCAGCACCGTATAAAAAGGAGTATCCACCATTTATTTATATACATTTCGTTATTGTAGTAATTCAAATCTAAAACATTTCATGAGACTAAAGCACAATATTTATTCCATAGGTTGCTTATATCAATTGGCATTCCATAAGTATTTAACATCACGGAGAGGAAGCCACCATCAGTTGGAACGAATATCAGATACCAAATTCCATTTAAAGTAAAAGCTTATTCTTGTTTTGATAAATTGCATCATTGAACAAATAAATAGGGTAAGCAAACCTTCAACCATTTTACTTTTGAGTATTGCGGTAACGTCACAACCTGCACAGCGTATGCCGATCTTGCAGAATCAGATGTAGTGAAGGCTTGTACATACGAGAGGGCGTGTAAGTATTCTTGTTGGGGACACCTAGTAGATTTTGTTCTGCAATGAACCCACACAGGACGAAATCGAATGCAAATAGTTGAGTATAGAACCCTGAGATAATTTATTTAAAATAACATATAGCAGGTAGCAGTAGCGGCGAGACAGCAGTAAGAGTGTAGTAATATATATATATATATATATATATATATATATATATATATATATATATATATATAGTGAACGGTCTTCTTAATGCCGAAGCATACCAGCCTATGAAGCCCGATCCAACAACATATCTGGAAAAGACCACAAGAACGAAGATCAGGAAAAGTCCTACAAACAAGAACGGAAACAACTAATTGCGCAAGAAAATTCATCAAGATATCTAAAACTATATGATCTTCCCAATCGTGAGTTCAATAGCATCAGCCTTGCAGCTACTAGCATAGTACTTAGCCAAACATCTACAACCACTTGCTAAAATGGCAGCTTCATAAGTTAAGAATGCTGAACATTTCCCAACTACTGAGTACCGAAAAAGATCATGCACAATTCTTAATCATTAGACGTGCACGTACTGTCGATAATTAAATAATCTTTTCGCACCATTCATAGTTCTGAACGCGTATGGTTTCATAATGTTTAGTTTCATGGCGAAAGCGTCGTCTGCTACGACGACAAATGGAACAACCTCGGTTTTGTAACATTCAAACTATTATTATTTAGTTTCCTTGCCAAGAAATACGTATTAAAAACTCCATCAGAAATTCGGCCAATGCCTCCAACATTAACATATAAAAATTTCTAATCTGCATTGACCAGTGCACTAAGAACAATACTATGTCTGCCTTTGTAATTAAGTAACAGACTTCTGCTTTGTTTAGGTGCTTTTATACGTATATGATTACTGTCAAGGGCACCTAAGCAAGTCAAAACTTCCATTTCTCCTCAAACTGCTGATGAGCTAGCACAGTTTGAATCCACTAATTTAAATAATACTAGATTATCAATACTAGTTTAATAAAGCTCCGATAGAAGACGATACTGGTGGTGGGAATGATGACATGAATCTTTTGCAGTTCTACGAGACAATCAAACCTAACTTGTTTAATATGTAAAATACAAGGTCAATAATAAATTACTTCTGTCAAATTTACTTATATGTAAAATATTAAAAATTGCAACGCACACTTTAGGTATTATTCTCGATATAGTGCATACGCGTATACGAAATAAATACATAAGCGAGTGGTGGATATCTGCTAAAAAGAATGAAAACATATCTGAAATAATGTCAACTATTGAAAATAACAATTATTTATCTGTAACTAAAAATCAAAGGGTCAGTGCTAGTAGCTCAGTTGCTGGAGTCAGATTTCTCTCTATTGCAAACTTTATTTTATTAAATAAATATTGAATACATACATAAAAAATTCTTATTACGTTTCATAAAAAATTCTTCTAACGTTCCTGATCTTCTAGTTCTAATCTTTCAATAGATTTTTCATGATAGTGTGATTTTCTCTTTGCTTTTCATCGCTTATCCAAACTTTGAGAGACATTTTTTAGGAGCTATGGTTAAATATTAATAAGATGCAGCTTTTTTGTAAGCGTCGCTTCTTTCTAAATACGCACGAAAACTATCACTGTGGAAACTATAGAATAAATGTACACTGTGTTTATAGCAAAAATATAAGGGACGCGGGAGAAAACGTTATTATAGAAAATGTAGAAAAAGTGATTAAATGACAAGAATATACAGGTAATTTATATGCAGGAGAGGAACTAACAGCATTAGAACAGGAAGCAGACATTGAAAATGATGACGTGTAATATCCTATACTTAGAGATTAGTTTGAATTGGCATTAAAGGGTCTGAAAGATGGTACGGCGCCGAGTACAAATAAGGTGCAAGCAGAAGCTCTAAAAGCCGCTGGACAAACAGTAACAGAACGTCTCTTCCAACTTGTAAGCTATTTGTATGAGACAGGCGAGACACCCAAAGATTTCAAACGTAACATCATAGTAACTATACCAAACAAAAAGAGGCGCGGATAGATGTGAAAATTTTCGAAGAATAAGTTTCACAACACACGTTTCAAAAATATTAATTAGAATTGTAGAAAGACGAATAGAAAAACGAGCAGAAAAAATACTAGGAGAAGATCAGTTTGGGTTTAGGCGAAACAGGGTGATAATGGAGAAAACAATAGAAAAGGGGGAAAGCGTGTATATAGAGTATGCAGATCTGGAAAAAGTGTTCGACAATGTAAAATGTAAAAAAATGTTCGAAATGCTAAAAAAGATTGGAATGAGTTTTAGGGATAGATGGATAGTACATTGTTTATACAATGAGCAATCAGCGGTATTAGAATTAGAGCAGGAAAGTAGAGAAGTAAATATTAGGAAGGGGTGAGACAGGGATGTGCCTTATCCCTAGTGAGGGATTCGAACCGAACCAAACCGAACCTTGCCCTAGGTACGGTTCGGTTCAAAAACTTTTTAGTCCGGTTCGGTTCGAGGTTCGGTTCGAAAAAATATATTTCGGTTCGGTTCGGTTCGGATCGAAAAAAACGAACCGAACCTCGAACCGAACCGGTTGGACATTTTGATATTTTAAACAACTAGTGCGTTCAACTACAACAATTTAAGTGTTTAATGTAGTTTTTATATTTAGTAGTTTGTCTACTCTTTGGTACGCCTATCTGTAAGGGAGTAAAAAAATATATCTAATACCTCGGGACTGCTGCACTGACTGCAAACTCCGTCTCCCTAGGTATGCATTATCTAAACAAAACACTAATTTTGTTACACAAAAAAACATAGCCTAAGCTATAATAATTTAAGAGCATAAAACGTCTAATAACTTCTTCAGGGGTGGGATGACCTGTATAGCTTAACACAGTAGTGTACCATTTAATGCACTAAGTCACAAACACACCAGTTCAATAAATAAACAATTGGAAGGCAAAGTATTTCTAATGTTTTCGTAATATATGTACAAGAAAAGGTATGTACAAATAAGCATGATTCGCCGTAATTCCTTAAGAAAAGATTCAAGCAGCAAAACTATATACAACTGACTTAACCTTTCATAAGTCAAAATTTTATATACAATTAATGGAAAAAATTAAATTACGTTAAATTATTTACAATTAATTTAAATGCGCCGATAAGTATCTGAGCTCATAACCTCATCAGTCTTACACTGTTTGTTAATACAAAATATTTATACAAAGCACTTTATGTAAAGTTGCTGTATTTTCAAAGTGAAATTCAATTTAGGTAACGGTCATTATAGTTCAAATTTAATTTCAAGTAAATGTGGACTGATACCGGTATTAAAATTATCTAGCAGGCATCAGGTAACTTACTAACAATTTTAAAATAGAATTAATTTAGAACGTCCAGGAATGTTTACAACAAATCATAGGGTAAGTTACGAACAAACATTATTTTAGTTTACACTTTGGTTTAGATAAATTATGTTCCAAACCCGATCAGATAAGAAAGTCATAAATACCTAATTACATGATTTGTAGGAAAACCAATATCATCTGCCTGCAAACAGTCAAACCTAACCGCCAGCTGCGTCCTTGACTCGACTTGACCCTTGCAATGACCATGGAATTAGGAAGTATCAGCAACCTTTGCTCTCCAAACTCGCACTTGTAGCCTCTTCACCTGTTATTTGTTTAAATTCGAATAGTACAGTTGTCTATGAATTTCCTTTTACTCAAATCCAAATTTATGCCAACGCCATTAGATAACTGGGCCACCTCTTTCGTTCAAGACGGTACCTTAGTCATCTAATTTTTAAAATAACTACCGTTATTTGTTTCAGCCGTAAGTGACAGCTAAAATTTTTAATACTTCATTAGCAAAATTTTATTTAAAAGAAATCTCACGTACCACTAGCCTGCTGTAAGTTTCGTTAAGTAAAACTTTTTAAATCGAACTCGCTTCTTTGCAAGAATTCTTCCTCAGAAACCGATTTCTTGAATCACCATCCTGCTTGCAAGTTCAAATCAACAAGAACCAGAAAACCGCGACGACCTCGAGTATCGCCGTCGGATCTCGAATCCCTACTCCGTTCTAACTTGTTCTACCCGCAATAGAACTGTATACTACCATAGATGTATACGCTACGTAATTAGGATTGCCTACCTATAATGATATTAGCAGGATTTTACACTGCTACAAGTTGCTACTTTCAAATAAACCTAACATTAATTTGCTTTAGATTTTAGTAGCTTAAATCATATTAATACTATTTGTCCAGGTTTGATTTTTCAATACGTACTATCTTTAACAAAGCGTAATTACAATTAGGTTAATAGTGAAAGCCACCTCTATAATTTAGAATGTGTTAATAGTTGATGATTTTTACTAATGTCATTTTGCCGTGAAAGAACAATATCACACGATCTTTGCGATTACTTTTATTGTAGTTTTAGTTAGTATAAAAAGAGTATCAAGACAATAAGGTGTTGCTGATTTCTTATACAGTACAAACAAAAAGCTGTTTGTCAGTTTATCTTTATTTTTATTATTATTTATTTTAAAAGACAATATCAGATGGTTCTCGGAAAGAACGTAAATCTACCTCAAACAGCGTTTACGTTTTTCATAATAAAATATAACAGTTTTTATGGCACGGGCATTATGTCTGCTGATTATTTGCATTATACTGTGTTATTTTATGTCATCATTAATTGATAAGTTTATGCCGCCATGAGTCATAAACTTCAACCCTTGGTTTTGAGAGAAAGTTCGGGGTCGTTCTTCTGGAGTATCGGCTACTTCTAAAAACGTTGGTGGTAATGACCACACTAAATAAACGGTAAATATTATGGTACCATGCGTTTTGTAACACCATTGTGTACAAAAGAAAAGAAGATTAGTTTTTGTTACAAGGTCACATTTTTTAATATTAATAGAGAGCTGGTTTTCATACAAAAGTAAAAAATTCAAAATGATGGATTAGTAATACATACTTAATTAAGAATTAAATTGTTTCGTTTATTCTAAAAACTTCTGTAGTCTCTAGACCGTGACCTCGGCTTGTATAAGTATAAGATCGTTTTCAACACGACTTCTGTTCATTAAATAAAATAAGCTTACTTTTAAAACCAAATTTTCAAAATCATTTCGAGTTCTTTTAATATCTAATACTACTTATAAACAAACAACAATTTGAAATAAGGAGCATTAAAAAAATCGAACTAATTTAGCATCTTTTGATCTACTAACGTGCCTCGATGACAAAGTTTATTAGATATGTAACACTAATTGGTACCTATTACATTTTTTACCTATTGGGTTAAAACTCGAGACCATGTACATTAGAAAATCGTTGTATTTCTTATATACTTGCGACTAGAAATTTTTTAAATGTGCATTTGGAAGAAATAACATGTTTTTAGTAAAAATTAAATTTTTGAACTAAATTTTTATTTAAAAAGTTGAACCTTTCGAACCGAACCGGACCGAACCTTGAGTTAGGTTCGATTCGGTTCGAAAAATTTGCCAGTCCGGTTCGAGGTTCGGTTTGAAAATAAAATGTCCGGTACGGTTCGGTTCGAAAAATCGAACCAAACCTCGAACCTGTTCGGTTCGTGTCCATCCTACTTATCCCTATTAATTTTTAACTTGTACATTGAAGAGGCAATGAATACTGACAAATGTATGAAGACATTTGGAATTACTATGCAGGGACAAAAGATTGATATGCTTCGATTTGCAGAGGATGTAGCGGTATTAGCATCTAGCAAAGAAAAGCTAGAAGCTGCTCTTAATGAAATGGAAACAGTTCTAACAAAGAGATACGCTATGAAAATTAACAAAAATAAAACTACTATATTAGAATGCAAAAAAGGAAAATAAATCAAAAACAAAAATACAAATATGTAACAAGAACTTACAAGAGGTTAAGGATTTCTGCTACCTAGGAAGTCAAATAATGCAAAATGGGAAAAGCACAAAAGATATAAAACAAAGATTAGCACAAGAACGTGCTACATTTAACAAGAAAAAGTAACTACCGTGTTCAAAGACAACAAACATAGAAACAAGGAGAAGATTGCTTAATACATATGTGTGGAGCACAGCACTGTACGGCTGTGAAGCCTGAACAGTAGGAGAAGCGTACAAAAAAAGGTAGAAGCCTTTGAAATGCGGTGCTACAGATAAATGGTGAAGATATCATGAACAGACAAAGTTAAAAACAAAGAGGTACTAAAAATGGTAGGTGAAGAATGAAATATGTGGAAAACGGTAAAAAATAGGAGAGATAGGATGATTGGCCACATACTACGACATAAGGGAATAGTTCAGAATATATTAGAAGCAGAAATAGGAAATAAGAGAAGTAGAGGTAGACCTAGGTTAGACTATTGCACACAGATAGTGAAATATGTAGGCTGCAGGAATTTTAGAGAAATGTGTAGGCTAGCTCAGAATAGAAATCAATGAAGGTACGCATCCTATCAGTTCCAAGATGGGTAAACTAATGACGAGATTTTTCTCGTCATTAGCTGTACTTAAACATGATGAGTATTATAAAGAATTGCAGGTATTGATTGGTCTTGCAATATTTTCAAGTAATATTAATTGTGCGAAACGATTTACTGGAAAACTATTAATACCTCAAATGTCTAAGTGTTGGAGGATCCTTGGCAGCCACAGGCTGCTTAACCCCTTTACATACCACTAAATCTCGGTGAAATAGGGCATACAATTACAAAACAATAGAAGGGGAGTCGAGCTGTATATTGGCTGTTGTGAAAATTTCAGGGAACTGTGTAGGCTAGCTCAGAACATAAATAAGTTGAGGTACACGTTCAACCAGTTTCAAGACGTAAAACCTAATGAAGAAGAAATAAGTGCACTTAAATCTGATGATTTTTACAAACAACTACAGCTTTTGATTGTGAAATATTTTCAACTAATGTTGATTGTGCGGAAGGATAAATTGGAAAAACTATTAATTCGACAAAGGTCCAAGTGCCGGAGGGAACTTGGCAGCCACAGGCTGCTTATCCCCCTTCACATACCTTACATGTAATTTCCCAATGCTACACCCGAAGATACTACATTGGCCAGGAAGCGAGTTTTTTTTACCTGGAAAATTTGGAATATTGCCAAACCCTTGCTGTTCCAGGCAAGGTACAGATCTTTAACGTGCGCGACAACACTCACACACACTGACCTCCAACTTACCTCTCATCCGAACGAGGGCATACTTTTGTGAAAAATGCTCGCCTAACATTTTTCAAGCGAATCGTGTCGGGATTCGAACGCGGGACCTTGGGCACCTTCACATACCACTGAATCTCGGTGAAATAGGGCATATAATTAGAAAACAATAGAAGGGGAACCGAGCTGTATATAGGCTATTGTGGGAGTTTCAGGGAACTGTGTAGGCTAGCTCAGAACATAAATATGTGGAGGTTTACGTCCAACTAGTTTCAAGACGGAAAATCTAATGACGAAAAAAGAAGTGCACTTAAATTTGATGATTATTACAAACAACTACAGGTGTATGTTGTGGAATATTTTCAACTACTGTTGATTGTGCGGAAGGATAAATTGAAAAAATTATTAATTCGACAAATGTTCAAGTGCTGGGGGAACTTGGCAGCCGAAGGCTACTCACCCCCCGTCACATACCACTGAATATCGGGGAAATAGGGTATATAACTGTAGAACAATAGAAGGTGACCGAACTGCATCAAACAAGAAAGAACAGCAGCTATGTTCAAAGACAACAAACATAGAAACAAGAAGAAAATTGTTCATAGCATATGTGTGTAGCACAGCACAATACGTCTATGAAATAGGGGCAGTAGGAAAAGTAGACAGAAAGAGATAGAAGCCTTCTGGAATGTTGTGCTTTAGATGTATGAAGATGGTAGCATAGACAACAAAGTTAATAACAAATAGGTTATAGAAATAGTAGAGGAATAAAGATGTCTGTGGAAAACAGAAAAAATAGGAGAAATAGAAGTACAGGATGCATTTTGAGGCATTTCTGGGGAATAGTACGGGATATATTACAAGCAGATATAGAAAAAAAGAGGTAGAGGTAGCTCAAGGTTAGACGTTCGCATGCAGATGGTGATAGATGCAGACTGTGCAAATTTCAGGGAAATGTGAAGGGTAGTTAAGAATAGAAAATAATGAGGAACGCGTCCAACTAGTTCCAGG
The DNA here is from genome assembly GCA_036346225.1 of Platerodrilus igneus. Classification (NCBI taxonomy): domain Eukaryota; kingdom Metazoa; phylum Arthropoda; class Insecta; order Coleoptera; family Lycidae; genus Platerodrilus; species Platerodrilus igneus. The sequence continues at coordinate 1,045,609 of JARFIW010001282.1, read as the reverse complement.
ACTCAAGACCTAATGGTGATGACCCCTAAAGTAGCAAAATGAACTTTATAATGAAATTAAAATAAACATTTATATCTAAGTAAGCACCACAAAGGCTAAGAAATTAGGATCCACATTTGGATTTAAATATAAAACAAAATGGCAAACGTAACGCTTTGTTGAACTGAGCAGTCTGGAATGGAAATTATATAATTTTGAAAATGTAGATACAGAAATCTTAATGTGGATTTAGTCAGTGCCAAACCAGTTAAGAAGAAAAACCCAGCGTGACCTAAAATTCTGGGAAGCATATCATAAGTTTGACTTAAAGCGAGAAAATCGTAAGAGATATTGCAACTTATTTTGATAGAACATATCGTAAATAAGATACAGCGAGCAAGTTCGTTAACAATTTCGCACCATCACAGATTTCTGTGCAAATTCAAAATGGAAAAAATTCAATTTGTAGTTTTATATGTAATTTTCTTGCTTTAAAAATAATATATCGCCATTTGGTCAAAGTCCAATTTTGACATCCCAGATTAGACATATAAAATATTCACTAGGCCGTTTTCTGTTTTACTAAAATTTAACAAAACTAAAACTATATATAGAGATTGTATAGGTGTACTTTGAAAAACCTAAAGAGCTTACAGAAAATTGTAAACCTGTATTGTATTCTTACTCCCTTATTTTAGAAATAAGAGATGTCGTTCTTAAAAGTTTGTATAAACTTTTAACTTGTTCTCAAGTGCATCAATTTAAGTGTCATTCAGTAACAAAGCTTAAGAGGGAAACTTTTCCTGCTAAAACGTAATTTTATTAGGATACCCCATAATGTTGAAAAAAACTTGTGCTAAAACTTTTACAGATTTCAGAACTGAAAAGTTCAGAAAACTGACATCTTCAAAACTCAAATCCTTTTATAACTTTATGCTTTTATGGTAACTACTCGGCATTCTACAAGTTTCATATTAAATTAGATTCTTGAGATCCATGTTTATACAACGAACCCAAGTATCATCTGAAAATTTTATTGGATGTCTTGAATAAGTATATACATTTCATCAAGTCTATTATTTAACCCATGCCCCAATCAAGTTAACTTTACACTGGGAAGAACCATCATAGACGTAAAATTTACACAGCACGAATTTATAGCTTTTTGTTAAGTAAGTGGAATGTGTATATCACTTGTCTCCTCTGTTCCTAACCACTGATTAGATGTGAAGTCGTGACCAGAATTCAGATTTTTTAAGCTATTTGCTTACTGCAACTAAAAATTTGTTTAAAATTTATATGTTTTAATAGCAAGTTAATTATTTGACATCAACTGTTTCAAGTTCATTCCGCTCAATTTATTTTTATGTTTTTTTGAACTTTTCTTATATAAACTTAAAGTATCATAAATTATTATTTAAAATATTCAACCTGTAACGGGCATTTTTATACTTTAACATTTTTACGCTTTTATACTCAATTCGTAAATACCTTTCGGCAATTACTATTTTATATTTTATATTTATTAACTCGCGTGTATTAATTTTAAAAGTAGTTTAATTAAAGATAGATAAATTGAAGTTTGATTCTCATTAATAAAATGTTAAACAGCTTGTAATTAATTATAGATTGCATCGTTCTTGTCTGGCCGTCGTATAAATTTTGTGCCTTATGTGAATATACAAGTCTAGATAATAGGCGATAAGCGGTAATAACAACGAGTTTAAATAAACAGATTAGAGGGCAGAGTCGTAGTTCGTTCTTGATTCCGATAAATTAATTACGTTGAAAAGACTCTTTCTTTTTGCCTTCATGAACAAGCGCGACGGGATTTTAGTTGAGTTTCTTTTGAAATAAAAGTTGTAGAACTTGCTTGCTAAACTTGACCGATTCTTTTAGGATTACTGTGTGCGATCTAGTTTCGTGGTCCTTTTTTTATCAGGGTAAGTGCAATAAACTTGTACAGAATTTTTAAAGGAGCCACTTTAGTCAGGTTTTAAACTCCCTTTTTTTTAACTCTTTCCGTATTAATGATACGTTAAATTTACCTTGCATTTAATAAGTAAATAAAATATGAACGTTCATTTTGTTTTTAAAGACGAGATTGTGAGAGTGATCGTGCTTTTAAATGTTTAACCGTATTCAAACAATGCCTTTACCAACTGAAATTAGCTTCAGAAGCTGACGAAGTTCTTTCTGCTGAAGCAGATCCGCAATACGAAAAATTCTTGACGGATGTTTGGATCTAAATTATACTAACTTTAATTGTTCTTAGTTGCGTGTGTTGCATGTGTTCCTGTCTGTTGTACCACAATTCAACCCCCGCGAATAGACTGTGAATCTTTGCCAAGCTACACCAATGCATCCGGCTTACCAAGCTATCAGGAGGCTTTCGATCAGTTACAGAAAGTAAAAGAACAATCTGCAGTTGATAGTAGTGTCAAGTTTCAAGTTGATAATGGGATGGAACCATGGACACCCCACACTCCACCAACTCCAACTGCAAGGCTATCAGTAGCCGAATTAGTCCAATTCTATAGACACTCTTCCGGTGCTCCTGGTTGTGTAAGTTGAACTATTTCATACTTGTTATTACTTTAAATATCTATCCGTTTGTTTTGCAATATTCTTTGTCGTGTTGATACCTTTTACAATAGAAGTGCATGCTATTTTAAAAAAAAAAAGAAAAGAAAAAAAAAAGAAAAATCAATACTACTGAATTACTCATACCAATTGTGTCTTATCTATTTATTTTTTGTTAACATTTTGTCTGATTTATGTTTAATTGAGGTGTGAGGAAACGTTTCTGCTACTCCCCAATATTACCTCACTTTGTACTAAAAATTTTTATATTGCTTTTACCGTTGTTATATTATAGAGATTATCCAAACAGTTCTTTTTTTTACATTCTACAAGGTACTGAATAATTTTAGACTTATCATTGCTGCTATGCTTATTCTTTTTTTTTCAGGTTTGCTTAACTATTTTTCTTGCAGGTATTGTCACTAACTCCTTACCGCCGTATACATCATATGTTAGTCTGCTTTCTAGAACCCCCCCTAATCTCCGATTGAGCCCGGGTCATTTCTTGACTATCTTTGTGTTACGCACGGCTACGAGCCAACGTAGCATAAATTTGGCGCCCAACGTGACTGCCACGAATAACGTAACATAACAAACCTATTAGAAAAAGAACAGATTTCTTAAGCTTTTGATCCTCTTTAGTATTTTCTACATAAGGGTGTAAGTAGTTTTACCACTAATTTCGCCCTTTATCAATTTGTATGTAAAACTATCCCACCAGCTATACTAGTCAAGTGGATTCAATCTTTAAATATTATTAAATAAATTCATGGACGATAATTTGTTCTGCATGTTGTTAGGTTTTGATAAAACATTTTTATTTAAATTGCTTTATCAGTGACTATTCGTTATTTATACATGTTATGAGTAAAACTGACGTTACGTTATGAATTTTGAATTGCCCTTGAAGGGTTGCGAAACACTTATCAATTTTATAGGTGAACTGGTTAATTTTCAGTGGCGCGGAAGTGAGTTCCTAGGAAAAAATGATACAAAATGATATGATAAGAACATGTAAAGTTGGCTGAAATAGCAAACTACTTTAAAGTACCCACTTACTTTGAAAGGTTTTATTAATTGTCCAAAATTAAGGGCACCAAGCCGTCTTGACTCAGAAATTTCGTTGATATAATTACTACCAGGAAAACTGTTATTCCGGATAGGTTTCCTAGCTTTCAATATTCCAAAATCTCGTCACCTCAGCTGTTACCTTTCGCAACCATGCCTTAAAAACACTGCTTGACTTCCAATCAAATTACAGAGATTTTCAACTAACGGCTCTCTCAATTATGACCTCATCACTGGAGTAATTGGATATCCTTTCGCAGTGATCACTTGTACTTATGTTATAGATAACACAAAATAAAATTTGGTCAAAGCTTAAACCTTATTAACGGAAATTTTCCTTAATATAATTGCAGGTACATTAACCTCAAATAAAGACAAACCTAATCCAACCTCCACTAGGCAGATGTTATTAACAAAAATAACTCATAAGAAAATATTTGAAAGTAATACTACCTTTGCATTGTACTAGATTCCTAAACTGCCTTATAAGATATTTTCAGATCGCGTTAATTTGGAAATGCCCTGAACAACCATACTTAAAAATACATAGCAAAATACCAACTTCTGTTTTCGCCATTCCGAGATCCATTAAAAATATGAAATTTACAAAAAGAAATTTTCTCGCAATAGATCTTTCAATTGAAACTTGTGTTTCACTTAATACGCACCTCCTTCTTGGCATTTTAAAAGTTTTAAACTTGCTTTACAATCATCTTATACTTGAGTGTAAACAACTAATTCCGTCGCCCTACGAACTAATACCACTTATATTTACAAATTTGAATGTACCTATTTATCAAGCGTCAACCAAAATTCGTCAGAGAAAGCTGAGAACAGTACTCGCAGTTTAGTAAGTTAATGGTTGTTTGCAACGCATTAAGCTTTATGGTTTTTTGTTATTCTGTGGTTGCTACGGTTTTTTAAACCCCTTTGTGAATTGAAACAAATATTATTGTGAACAGCAATGTCCCTGATTTATATCGGCAATTTTCCTAATTGAATACGACTAGGGTAAAATCCCTATCGTGATTGCTGTTTATATAAAAACGTACTAGGTTCTTTTTGGTTTATTTACTTGTCATGATTTAACATTATATTGAAATATCCTCTTTAGAAGATGTGAACTTTAAGCTTCTATAAAATTTTGAAGATATTTCCTTTTACAGTTCCTGAATTTACTGAAATTAATAAAGTTTATCAACTTTCATTAGATTTTGATTTTAGCAAAAACTCTTGTAACAAAAAGAAGATAATTAGCATCGCGTACATAAATTTGGTTTCAACAAATCATTTCCTACTCCCTTCAATTCATCCTCTGGGCATTAAGAACAGAAAGATTTTAATTATGAATTGTACAAATGAACTATTTAATCAAACACTGCATTGAATAAACTTCAGGCTAGTTCTGTTACACATTTTTTAGAAAAGCATTGCCAGAAACCTATACTAGACGAAAGTTCTTTGATCAAACAATACGATAATTTAGTTATAGAGAGCAATTACATTTGGTTTAATGATTGTGAAACAACAGACTAGTTGGAAAGACATGTTGCTAATGTGTTTATTAATGTATCAAACGAAGGTATTCAAACTAACAGTGTAACCCACCATTTTGCTTATAGCTTCATAAACTCTTCAGATGTACTACTCTTTATTTTTCTTTTGTCAGAATATATACCACAATATTCTTAATTTAGTTTCAAGATAAACAAATCTTAGTTTCGCTAGTCTTGTTGTGTCTAATTTAGCAAGAGAACAAGTTTTATCTCCGTTTGTTTTGCATTAATCAACATACAATTTTATATAGTTGTTATTTAAGTAGACTTTCTTTTCATTATATTTGCTGCTGTTCATAACATAACCTAGGTGGTTTTGAAGTCATAATAACCAAAGGGTAAATTGTCTTTCTTTCCAATAAAACAAGTTGTCTTTTATACCTTGTCTCATCTGATCTTTTCGATTCCTGCTATGGACGTGTATAGTTTCGCATGAAGTGGAAAGTGATATGCTCTTTAGAAATATCTAAAATTTGCTAACAACAATATTTTAAAAAAATAATAGAAGAGTTTTGCCTTATTCTCTGCTACGTAAGCCTGTCACATAAATAAGTGGTGGTAAGATTTATTAGAATAAAATTATTATCTACGACCATCTCATGTGGTTTTTATTAATTTTTATTAATTAATTTGTTGGATATAGTGTTTATGCGTGCTAGAAAATGAATGGGAGGCTTCGCGTTGTTATTGCCTGACAGAAAATTTATTTCAACTGCTTGAATCACTCAATAGAACCATGTGTGTAGTCAACTTGCCTGTTTTCCTAAATGTTTTAACGAAAATAATAAGTACCAGTCTCTTGTTTATGGTCATGTTCGAGTTCTTTCATACTGAATAAGTAAATATTCAACTGCCAAAATAAAAAAATGCGATTTCTCGATAGTAGTGCTGCCATGTGCAGTGTCCAACTTACAGTAATGGTTTGCTGAACAGCTGTTTATACTAGAAATTATTAAGGCGGTTTTGAAAGTTTTTGTGCAACTGAGATAGGTAGTAATTAGTGCTTAATTTTTGTCTTTTAAATATTTGGCGAGCACTCTGAATTCTCTATTAAAATGTCGAACAGGATCACCGGGCAGCCGAGCAAATGCCCGGTAGGCCAAACGATTTAATCGGCCAAACAAATACGGGTACCTATACGAATGATTTAGAAATAGTAAATATTTTTACAATGTAGTATCGAGTGGGCATTGGGAACGTGGCCGCAAGTATAGCGACCGTTACTTACATTATGCTATAGAAAGGTGCGTCGTCTCAATGCTGTAATGAAGAAAAGCAAAGGTGTGTCTAATTTTGGTTCATATAGTTTGTAAATTCCAGTGTGCTTTTGAAAGTTAGGTAACGGCTTGCGGGTTAAGTTAGGTTTTGTGTTCATTTATCATTTTGTATTTTCCTCAGTTAATTGTATTGTAGAACAGTTTTTTCAAAACTATTGACATTTCATATTAACACTAAAAGTGCTTCATAATAATTTAAAATTATAAACACAATTGTTGATTGTAATTTTTTCCAAATATGGATATATTTACAACGGTTTCACCTATTTGGTAGTTTTCCGGTAGTGAAACATTTATTTCAGTAACCTCATCCAAACAATATTTTCGAATTCCTTCGGCTTTTAGCAAGATGCATCTGTCAATGTTGATGGAACGCCATATTCCAAGGCTACATTGAATTCTGGAGCTCGCTGGATATACGTTTTTATAGTATGGAAGCGTACGATTATGAACGAGTCGTAAGCAACCTTGTATGGTTTCTATTCTAGTCTACTCGTTTCCTCAAACACAGCACGAAGTCAAATGGCTCGCCGTTCTTGGCGGTACCTAGTTCACGTATTTCAGTTCACGCGGCATCTATTCGAAGATAAAGTTTCACTGCTCTTTTTTGCGGTATGATTTAAGTGAGGTCGCACGTGTTCGTCGATTAAAAATAAAAGCAATTTTAAATCAAAAATATATTTATTTCTTTCTTTCATTAAATCTCTTGTTTTTAAGTTGACGATATTTCTATTGGACAGGGATGAAAGAAATATGCTATATAAATATTAGTGCAAAAGGCCATTATTTTCAGTACTGGTTGTCCTTTTCATCGGAGACGTTGAGTTACTAATTGTTGTTTATTACAATGATAGTGCTTGAGTGTGGTTGACGGTGGTTAAAGTTTTATTTTGTTTCTACAATACTACAGTCTACAGATCTGCAATGTTGTGATAGCAAGGTAATTTTTCTGTTATTTTTAACTACTGTTTACTAACAGTACCATATCAATACCAAATATGTTTCATTTCAATGACTTAGCAATGTTTGTAATTTTTTGCAGAAAAGGGATCGGCAAAAAATAGAAAAGAAAGCATGAGTGGTATGAAAAAAAAACGCTGAAAACAAAAGAGCAATTACTACACGCTGCGTCACATGGCCAACAATAAACTTTTTTCTGTAAAAGTTGATTCGAAATTATCAACGACATCAACTCATGATCCGTCTGAAGAAATTTCTAAGGATAGGTTGGAGGATAAAATAATGTCAAGTAAGGAAAAAGAACTACCACTAGAATCGGTATCAAGTAATTCCCATAACGCATTCATGTCCTTTTTAACGATAGAGGATTTCAAATCTTTAATGCGCGAACCATCTTCGACCGAAAAAGTGGAGGTAGACTTTGGTTCAAATTCCGATGAGGATTATGAGGATGAAATTTTTTTCAGCAACACACGGATTAATGGCTCAAAAATTAGCAATTCTAAAGAAACACCCTGTGCTGATCTAGAGAAATTGTGGAAACAAAACGGTTTAGTATTCAGACGGACTCAACGCAAGATTTACTTCCTCAAAACAGGGTTAGTTAATATGTAGATATAAATATATTATATAAATATATATTGAAGTGTACGTAAGAGCTAAAAGGGTATAAAGAATACTTTATTGTTTTAAGGTTGTGTATATGCCAAAACAAGCCAATGACCAGATCACGTAATTGTAAATTTTGTGTTTGCCGTACTTTACAAATGGTAAAGTATTTAAAGTAGATCGGTCAGAGTAAAAGTACAAATACATGAAAGAATGACTTGATGACGTGAGAAAACTCAGTTTTCCAGGATTTATACTAAGTTGTACGTTGATAATTCATAGAGTGTAAATTTGCTGGTCTAAAAGCCGGTTGCGTCTGTGTAAGTTCCACTGTTCACAACACAGGGCCAGGATTATATGTGAAACATTTCGGCACGTATTTAATAGAATCAATCTTTGGACAAACTTGTATTATCAAAATTATATGTGAAAATAATATATCAAAAGTGATTTAAGTGCGACGCGATCATATGTACAAATGATCGAACAGTTGTTTATATAATCGTAAAGTGTAAAAAGATAACTGATAGGTATTAGTGACACAACACTAGTGGTGACGATATAATTGGGTGTTGGGATTTTAGAAATGTATAAAGAGTAGACATAATAATTTTGGAAGGTGGCGGTATCACCTAGGTAAATAATAAACGAGAACGATTTGAATAATTTTGGTAAAAGACGTGTTTTGGTATAAATGTACTAAGTTGGATATTTTAAAGTTAAAATAAAATCTTTTGGAAGTTAAAGCTTTTGATTAAATTAGAGAAGAGTATAGATAGTCAGAGGGAACTGTACTAGTCAAGAAGAGTGGAAAGTTAGAAGATTAGATATTGGAGCGGCACCGAGACAGGTGTAAATAAGAGTTGGTATTTAGAGTGATTTGGATTGAGGTACGTAAGATTTGGAATGTATTTAGTAGACCGAAGGAAAACAAATTGGAAGTGATTTAGATATTACATTGCGATTGAAAGGTATTGGGTGGAAAGTATAAAGCAGCACGGAATTTGAAAGAGCAGGTCAAAGATTGGTATTGGATCGTACATTGTTGGATTAGAAGGAGTAGTTAAACAGAACAACGGTATAAGTAGAAAAAAATTAGCACGGGAAAGTTAAAATTTAAGTATTCTAAATTCTAAATTCAGTAATTATTTATAGATTTGGGTGGATAAAAAAGCAAATATATCAAAAACCTGGTGTCTGGAAAGCCAAGTAGTCCTTGTGATAGTGGAGCTCAGTGTGAAGACACAGCCGGTGGCCGAGATCGTTAGCCAGAGTTAAGGGAAAGGCTTACAGCTGAGGATAAATCGGGTGAGTATTGTGTTTTTCGGAAGGTCAAAGTCATTTGGTAAGTGTATTTGAATTGGCACAAGGCTACGCGGATCTGTTTGTTATATTTAGCATATACGCATAAAAAAAGGTTACGTATACTAAAATTAAGGTAGTGCTGTTTGGTCGGTGTCGTGAACATCTACCTATCACCGAACCCACGGTAGGTAGGTGTAGATACCCTGAGAAAGAGAGGTTCTGAATAGTCGAGGCACCCTTATATAAGTTTTTGTTTTTGTAGACCGACCAGACATAATTAAAGCACGAAATATAGAGTCAAAATTTGTATATAAAGTATTTAAATAAATATAAATAAGAAATAATCAATATAAAGTGACAAACCTAACGTGAGGCTCGAAAGAAGTATTAGTAGAATAAGGGACACCAAAGTTAGGTGGGGCCCGTAGTTAAATTTTACAAAAAAAAAGAATTCGAAAAAGGTAGCAGAGATGACAGACGAGGAGACCAGACGTATAACGAGGTCAGGAAGGATGTACGGAATCAACGCGGAAATTGCAGCACAAGACGAGGAGCTAGATGCAGGGGGAGATGTCCAGGAAACGGAGGCGAGGCATGTAGATCCGGCGCTTGCAATCCATTGTATATATATATATATATATATATATATATATATATATACAGCGTGTCCACGTCCTCCGTGAAAGTTCTATAACTTTTATGTTATTCAAGATATCAACTTCCGGTTTTTTTTAAACGATAGCCACGGCTAGGCTGCACAATCTAAAAATTTTTTCACCTATATACAGGGTATGTCAATATGGTTTCCAACCCAAAGTTTTGTTTTTTTAAATGAAATACCCTAGATTTGATACCATATTCTAAAAGCTCTTTTGATGCTGATCAAAATCATACAGCGGTACTATAGGTCTATAATGGACGGTTTGCTTTTTATGAGTCATTTTATGTCAAAATCAAGTCAACTTTGAAAAATTGCAGAAGTTTTCGTATTGAACTTGGAGAGTTGATTTTTTTACGACATAATTTTCCACATCCTGTTGTATTATTATCCATAGCGCGATGTACTTGTTTTTACTTTTTATTGTACAAGGTGAAGCAAAACGCAAAATAAACAAAAAGTCAATTTTTTTAAATGGCACCCGCCATATTGGATTTTGCCATTGGATAGCGTTTTTGTGGAGCTTTCTATTGACATATAATTTTTATAGGTTACATAAGAAAAAATTCTGAAAAATTGAGAAAACATGTTATTATGCAGTTTTGAGACTAGAGAAAACTAAGTAGGCTACTGTCATAAAATCTGATATCAAATATCCAGTGCCAAAACGACACAACAATAAATAAACTTTTATTTATTAATGGCAGACAAAAACAAGCTTTAACAATAACTAAGCGTGGAAAAACAGTATAATAATGTAACGAACAGGAGTAAGTTGACTACAACAAGTGTTCAAAAATATTACCATTTTGTTCGATGCAGACTGCTAGTCTTTTGATGAACGAAATTCGTACTCGGGTCAACATTGCTTCGTCAATTGAACGAAATGCTTCCCTTATTCTATCCTTCATTTCATCAGGAGTTGTTGGACGAATTTTATAAACTTTTTCCTTAAGAAAACCCCATAAAAAATAATCCATCGGGGTTAAGTCAGGAGAACGTGCTGGCCAAGCAATAGCTCCACCTCTGCCAATCCACCGATTAGGATAGTTTTTATTAAGAAAACGACGTACAATTGTATGATTATGTACGGGAGCACCATCGTGTTGTATTCACATGTTCCTTGTTGTATTTAAATCGACATTCTCCAACAAAATGGGGTGATCCTAATCGAGAAATCGCAGATACCGTTCCCCATTTAAAATACCGTCAAAAAAGAAGGGACCAATAACATGGTTACCAATAATATCTCCCCATGCGTTAAGGGACCATTGACGTTGATGATCAACAGTTCTTAACCAATGTGGATTTTCGGTTGCATAGTAATGCATATGATGCCTATTGACTGATCCGTTGCTTTTGAACGATGCCTCGTCAGTGAACAAAATGTTCGAAATGTAATGATTTTCGGCAAACACACCACTCATTGTACTTGAAAATTGTATGCGATTCTCAAAATTATCTCCATATAGTTCTTGATGAAATTCGATGTGGTAAGGGTGGAATCGATGTTTCAATATTATATTGTTTACGCTGCTTTTTGAAATATCAGTTACTAGAGCGATTTCTCTGGTGCTCAGATTTGGATTTTCTTCTATCATCAGCAAAACTTCTAATTCGGATTCGTCGTCAATTCTTTTTGTTATTATTTCACACTTAGTAGCTTCAAATCTGTCTCGTAGCTTTTCAAAGGTTGCAGTTCATGGCGTTCTCAAGTTTGGATATTTTTGACGATAGATTCGACTTGCCAATAAAAGGTTTCGATCAGCTTCTCCAATACAGTATATCATATTAATTAATTCTTGACGTGTGAAATTCATTGTAACATCAACAAATTGAACGGTAAATTTTTAAGATAATTAATATTGACAAGATATGTCAGATTTGATGACAGCAGCCTACTTAGTTTTCTCTAGTCTCAAAACTGCATAAAAAACATGTTTTCTCAATTTTTCAGAATTTATTCTTATGCAACCTATAAAAAATTATATGTCAATAGAAAGCTCCACAAAAACGCTATTTAATGGCGAAGTCCAATATGGCGGGTGCCATTTAAAAAAATTGACTTTTTGTTTATTTTGCGTTTTGCTTCACCTTGTACAATAAGAAGTAAAAACAAGCACATCGCGCTATGGATAATAATACAACAGGATGTGGAAAATTATGTCGTGAAAGAATCAACTCTCCAACTTCAATACGAGAACTTCTGCAATTTTTCAAAGTTGTAATGATTTTGACATAAAATGACTCATAAAAAGGAAACAGTCCATTGTAGACCCATAGTACCTTTGTATGATTTTGATCAGCATCAAAAGAGTTTTTAGAATATGGTATCAAATCTAGGGTGTTTCATTTAAAAAAACATAACTTTGGGTTGGACACACCCTGTATATAGGTGAAAATATTTTTAGATTGTGCAGCCTAGTCGTGGCTATCGTTTAAAAAAAAACCGGAAGTTGATATCTTGAATAACATAAAAGTTATAGAACTTTCACGGAGGACATGGACACGCTGTATATATATATATATATATATATATATATATATATATATATATATATACAATGGATTGCAAGCGCATTTGGAAAAATAAAATCAACACTCAGTTTTAAATGGTGTTATGCACACGTGCTCAATTTGGTTCTTTGTGATACTACCGAGTCTTGTTTATCTTGTAAAAATTTATTTGGTTACTAAATCGTTCATTTTGTTTTTGTCAGATTCCTATAAAAGAGTGATTATATGGAAAGAGATGATGGGAAAGCAATGAAAAAGATTTGCACTACAAGATGATGAAGCAATTCAAAGGCTTTGGAAATATTATTTGGTTCTTATACTGATCAAAGAAAGTGAAACATATTCCACGTTATTAATTATTTTACATACAATCTATACCAGCGAAGAATCTCACAGTAAGACGAGCTCAGAAGCAAAAAGTTTATTAAACTGTTTGGTTAATGAGACAATTGTGGTATCATTCGTTTATTTGCGTCTGTTTCGGTATTTAACACTAACTTCTAATTATTTACAAACAAAAGTTTTACACTTTCAACAAGCTTTTCATATTATTAATAATGCGAAAAGAAATATAAAATCCATGTTTGATCAGTATAATGTCATCATCGATCATCCATCATTAGGTCTTCAGTCCTAGAACTGGTTAGACGCGTACCATCATTGTTCCCTATTCTGAACTAACCTACAGATTTCCCTAAAATATGCACAGTTTGCATCTATAACTGTCTGATCTAGGTCTACATCTACCTCTTTTTTCCTATCTCTGCTTGTAATATATCACATACTATTCCCCAAAAATGCCTTAGAACGTATTCCGCCCTACTATTTCTCTTTTTCCCCAGATATCCTTGTTCCCATACTATTTCTGTAACTTATTTGTTATTATCTTTGTCTGTCCATGCTATCGTCCTCATACATCTGGAGCATTTCAAAAGACTGCTACCGTTTTGTGTCTGCATTTCAGCCAACATTTTTAACATGTTTCTATTTATACAATTGAGAGGATGGTTATTAAAGAAGTGTGCGATTGCATTATTGAAAGGCTTAAGTAGTCGTTTTTTAATATTTATTTTGAGGGGGAAAATTCATTATGATTTAAGTTACCTCTTTGGTAGATTTTAACATGGTTCTGAGGCGACTCTATGGCGGGTTTACACTTGTCAGATACCAATGTTGTTTTATGAAGATTGTATATGGATCTGAGGCGACCCTATGGCAGGTTTACACTTGTCAGATACCAATGTTGTTCTATGAAGATTGTATATGGATCTGAGGCGACCCTATGGCGGGTTTACACTTGTCAGATACCAATACTGTTCAACGGAGATTGTATATGGTTTTGAGGTAACCTTATTGTGGATTTATACTTGTCAGATATCAATGCTGTTGTACAAGGATTGTTAATATGCTTATTTTTATGTAATTAGTTATTTTATGTAGAAATAGAAATCATCGATAGTGTTCAAAAATTTGTAAATAGTATTAATGCTCAAAAAATATATAATTAATTTTGATATTTCAGTTGAGTTTGAATTTTCAGTAACGAAAGAAATGCCAGGAGAATCTTACCAAGATGAAATTCGAGTAATACATCAAATGGAGGTGAATGAATAAATTTCAATTGAATGTATTATAATCATAATCAACCAAATAATGCGAAGTTTAGATTCTGGATTTTTGAAGCACGAGGCAATCTACAAAGAATTTTCTTACTTTGACGCTTCAATTTTTAAATATACTGTTAGTTTAGATGCAAAAAGCTTTCCTCTGGGTGCTTTGTCATTAATGTCTAATTTAACGAGCATAGAAGAAGATATATTAAAGCAAGAATTATTAAGTTTTGCACAAAGCTACGACGATTTCAAATAGGAAAATTTTGAAAAACATAATGTAAGAAGACGATTTTATTCCTTGGCATCAGAATCCTCAAACTGAGCAAAGTGATAGTGATAATGCTAATGATTTTCTTCAAATGAATAAATTTCTTCCTCAAACTATACCTCCACTTCACAAATGTGCTGGGTGTATGTAATATTGGGTTTTTTTACTTACATAAATACTACTTACAGTCCTTAGCTTACAGCAATTTGTTTATTGCTCATAAATATTTATTAACGTTGGCTTGTACACAAGTTTCTCGTGAAAGAACTTTTTCTAAATTAAAGATTATAAAAACAAGACTAATCTGCTCTGCACCAAAATTTATTAGAGATATTCATGCTACTTAACATAGAGAATAATATGTTAAAAGAGATTAATTACGACAGAATAATAAACATTTTTCTACAACTTCACCTTTGCGAAAGACTAAGCTCTCCTCAGCTCAGTCTCAGTTTGATTAATCAGATTAAGTATAGCTTTACAAATAAAATAAAAAAAAAATTTACGATTTACGCCATATACTTAATTTTTGGTTATGTTATTCTAGATTAGTCAAATAGTCAGTACTTTTTTCATGATGTTCACAACTCGTTCTTAAATTTGTGATTTAACCTAGGACTAATATATAGATAATTTAGGTGTTTCTCATGCTTATTTGTTATAAATAAATATTTTATATTTTTCTTTGTTTTTATTGTAAGGGATTAAATAGCCTGCTGTGAGAACATTGGAATAGCTTACAATAGAGTAGGTGCATGGTGCACTTGAGAAGTAGACTGCATGATGCGCTTCTGCCGCCACGTGCCTTACACGCTTGTCTCGGATCTAACAAAATTTACTTTTAGCAATGAACGAACAAGATTTATTCATTGACATTTTCTCAACTGACATATGGATATACATATAAATTCACAATTATGTACATTGGTCATTTTCAAGTATTGTCTACTGGACCAAATAACGCCAGTTCGACCCTGTATGCGTGCAAAATTTATTTTAGTAGAAAATTCAGAGTATTAAAGTGATGAGCTTTTTGTATAGTGAATATAAATTCTAGAAAATTTATAATTTAATGCTTTAGTGGTTATTAAGGTAATGGCATTTTTTCTATTTTGTATTAGGTCTATCAGTTGCCATGTTTAAAAAAGGAATTATGTCAAATGCAATTGTCAAAGACACAAATTTCAATTTTTTTTCTATTGTAAAAAGAAAAACTTCAATCTCATTGATGTTAAACAGATATGATATTCTAGTAATGTAAACGTTGTGATTATACTAGTATGATTGCAGTAATATTTTGATTTTTAATTAATACTTACGTAAAGGAAAGTCAAGGATCTTTCGTTAATGTTTAGGAACTTCAGTGAAGATTGAAGATAATTTTTTTTTGAATACCTCTTGCCTTTCTACAGAAAAGTGTTTACCCTTAGATTTAAACTGTAACCGAACCCTTGACATACCCAAGCAAGGTAGAGATTTTTTTTTTGAAAAATATATCGAGAATCGAACCCGGACCTTGAGATTAGTAGTCACAAGCAAACCTATACAATCCACGGAGTCACATTTTGCTTTTCCATCTGAAGGTAATTTAAAGCATGTAACACCCGTGCATTAATTACGCATACCTTTGTATATAGGAAAACATTTGTCAATTTAAATAGTTTAGGTAGTAAGAAAATACATGAACAATTTTATGGAAGCTGTGTGGTTTAGAATTTCCTCATATTTCATTTCATCATATTATTAAACTAAAATACCGAAATAAATAGTAAAATACTTAGTACATTCTTTGACAACCAACAGGTAAAAACCGGAACTTGGCTATAGACATACCGAATTAGAAAACACATGACTAATCCTACAAGCGTGGAGTCAAAAATATTCTTACGCATTGCAATACCGAAATGATTGTAAATTATTTAAATGGACACAAGCATAAAATGTCATAAAATTAAATGCGTAGAGACTAAACCCAACGGCGCAGATGTGTTAGTAAATAGACAGTGTGAAAATATCAAAACACAAATTCTAATAAGCCGAAAAAGTAATTGACCACAACTTCAAAACAATTTGGCGCACGAACCTTATAAATCAATACATTACGTAAACCCTCGGAGACATTTTAACTTATATAAACCGTTAAATTATAATCTAAGGAAGTATTCAAACACCGTCGGTCAGTCGAGTTTTTCAAGCGGTTATAATTCAATCGACCAATAAGTAGCGTCCAGTGATGACAAGTTTTTAAGTAATTTACAGTACGGCAATTTTATCTAGTTTGCTAAAGAAAAAACTGTCGAACGCGTTTGCGAGTACAGAATTAATCAAATTACTGGACTTAGTAAAGGTACGTGCACGCTTTCATCAACATCCGTTAGATTCCAAGGAATACTTACTAACATCTCTTTGTTGTCTTGCACGAGTCGTTCGAGCCTTGGAAAAAAACTGCAAGAAAGCCAAATTTATATAATGTCAATTAATAAACTTTTCTAGAGCATGAGACATTGAGTATTATTGGGGGGGTTTGAACTTAACAGTATCGAAAGGTACCAGAAGTCAACTCAAATTAGATTTATTCATTCTTACATATGGATACATACAACCAAACACAGTAGTGGCTAAGTGCAAAGTAAAATATAATTTATATGAGCATAGAAAATCAGTAATAATTTTTTTACAACACATAATAAATAATTAACTCCATTAACATACAAGTGATAGAAGTGATGGCTTACCTCTTCTTAAACTAAACAACTTACAATCCTTTGATAAAACCGATGAAACCTGACAGGAGCGGTAGTAATACAGAATCAGTTGGGTGTACCATAACGTAGATAAAGCTGTAGTATATATAAAATGTTGCGATAATGTGTATTCTCTACTTTCTTGATAAATGAGGACATGAAAGGAGCTGCAACGGCGGATATAAAAGTAACAGCGACAGGAGCTGCAAACGGATCTTTGAAGTATCCCTGAAAGCTTTTTGAAAGAATGCCCAGTGCTGCCGGTAAAATCTATTAACACAATTGTTTCAGCACAAAGTATAGAGCTTTTATTTTTTAAATTTTAAGTTAAATTTACAGGTGAAAGATAAATGTATACGAGGCTCTACCAACCTGATTTGCGAGAACTTAATAATTATTTTAGTATTAACCGGTCCCTTTCGAGGTAACCAAACCCAGCACTTCTTTCGGGGGAGGGATATGTAGGGTATAGCTCTAGACTTTTACTTCCAGCTCCATTCACAATCCTTCTCCACATCCCTCGGTCCCTACACACCTCCTTAGCCTCTGCAACATTCATACACTGCTTTTGCATGCTCTTTTATTCTTCAGACTTCTCACATGTCGTTTTTTTCAGAACCTCTCTACTACATCCAACCATCTTTTACACGGTCTGTCCCTTGCAGTTTTACCAGTCGTCTTACTTGCATATAGTTGTTTGGTAAGTTTATTCTCATTCATTTTTTCCACATGTTCAAACCATCTAAGCGTGCTTCCTTTGCTCTACTCCTTAAGAGTCACTTGAATTAATATTAAATATACTTTCAAATTTAATAAATTATGAAAATAGAGGTTCGTGATAAACTGTAAAGCGTGAAAATTTTAATTATTTGATTTATACACATTCTTTAATTTGTAAAACTAATCTAAAACACAAGAAAGTATTCTTTAATTTCAAATATTTTGAACTTATACAGAAAGCAATCTTTTTAATGTCGATGCTTGAGAAAATTTTCAGTGCTATGAAGTTATTGATAAATCTGAACACAAATCGTACCCCCTTTGTTATAGTAATTATTAATGATTTATGAATCTTTATTTCAGGTAGTGATTTTGGAAAAGAGTTTAGCGCAAACTAAAAATCGAATATGGTCAGATTCAAAAGTTGCATTTAAGGATTTTCTGCGCCCTCTTTTAATTTGTCTAAATTAGACGCTGTGGCGCTTAAGTTACTGTAAAGCTGTTTATTTTTATATAGAGTATTTTCGAGTATAGATCCACCCCTTTACTCTCATTGCCTACTGCTGTAACGTACCCCGAGTCTAGCTGATGGAAATCTTTTTCACTTGGCTTTCAGTCGTGGGAAAATTACAGAGCCGTTCCAACATTTTTCTCCAAAGAGGAGAATACAGTTCACGCCCTTTAAATTACTTTTGCTCGAGATAACCCGCGCATTCGTTAGTAACACAGAAATTATGTATAATTAGTTTTCACAATTTTCTATACATTATAACCAATTTAACACGTTTAACATGTATAACTTGATTTCTTCTTACTGGTTGGGTTGAATAGTTAGGGGTTCTTTTTATATCCCCAAATTTGACCAGTAACCTTTAAGGAAGGATTCCCTTAAAATGATGGAACGCAATTATCTTCCGACTATGCTAAGGGTCTATTCCTTGGGCAGAGCTTATGAGGATTGGTCGTGGTTCTTTTTACCAAGCATTATTTTATTACTAGGGCTAGATTTTCGACAAAGCAGGGGTTTAAACAGGGCGCCACCAAGCCTGTAATTTTAAACACAGGGGTTTCCTTAAGGGGGACCTGGGTGTCCTTAAAGAAGAATACCGTATTAACTGCTGACGCAAGAGCTGTAAAGAAAATTTAATTAAATATACTAAAATGAGGACACAAGAAGTATTCTCTTGCTACCTCATCAAATTAAAACAACAAAGATTAATCAGGCAACAATAATATGAACATAGGTATTGTTCTTTAAATACTGAAAAGGCTATTAAAGCTCCTTATTAAATTGGATTTACCACTTTACTCTATTTGGTCTTATTCTTTGTCACCCTACTTCTGAACGTACTTGTTCAGAATAAAACAATTAATTAGAAAAATTAAATGTTGTTTCTTTAATTAAAATTGTACTTTCATAAAAATTGTAGATATAAAATTTATGTTTAAAAAAGATAATACAAGCTTCATCTATTCATAAGGTAGAATTATATATACAAAGAAAAATATCAAGACTTCAAATGTTACTTTAGTTACAAAAATCTAACTTGAATTTATATCAGAAATGTCAGATCTGCTTTTTCCTGTTACACTTTATAAAACTTTAACTACTTCTCTATTAATTCATTATTTAAAAATTCTAAGTGAAATCATGCGTAAATGAAACATCAATAAGAACTCTTTAAGTTCACATTATTTTATAAAATTTAATAACTGTAATTGTATTGCACTAATATTGTCAACAAAAATTTACTAAGATCCTTTTTAATATGCGAAATGGATTTGTCAGAATAGATAGTTACAAATATATTTTCTGAAGCAGCCTGGTATTAAATATCGCCAAATGTAGACATGATGCAAAAATAATTTAATCTCTTACTTTGGCTCTGCAGGTGTTCTTTACATGTTGTCTTCACAACATGTTTGGGCAGGTGGTTTATACATACAATTTCAGGAAACAAGTGACGTCAAATCCACATGTTCCACAGGACACAAACACCTGCGTGACCCTTGGACTGGACCATGCTAACTTCCATGCGTTTTTGTTATACGCACGGACCAGACCAACAAAATTACAATACTTTCAAAAGCATCTTCGGACTTAATTTATATACCATAAAAATTTCTACCTACTTTGTAGTTTCTTATACATTCCAACTTGTTGCTATTCCATAACGTAATACAAAATCCAACTATCCATCGTACGGTTAAAGGACGTTCATATTTTACATTCACAGATGTAAAAGTAGAATTTTGTTTTCTACTAAACACAGTCTACTCGCTGCCTTAGTTTTGTAAAACCAGACAATACAAAACGACTTCTTGAAGTTGTTAATTATAATTTAAAAATCTAGTTGACGAATTCTACGAAGCGTTGAAGAACATATCTTATCGTACTTTCACGAAATCATTAAAGAATTGTTTTCTGTGTTATTTACACAATTGTCCAAAGAATTATTAAATGAGTTTATCTCAGTAATTATCGAAACGAAATTATTTATTAGAAATCATTTAAAGTCGTCTTTTAAACGGAACGTTATAACAAAAATATTGAAGATTATCAAAAATAAAATTACGAAGAGTGTAATTATGAGAAGGGAAATTTATCAAACAAACATCTTCTATAAGTTAAACTATCAAAAGAGCAATTACCAAAAGAACGCTACAACAAATTATTTAGTTGATCTAATTAATTATTATTTTAATTCTTACCATCGTTAAAATCACAAAGTCTAGTGTTTTAGCGCACTAGGGCTGTACTCCGCACAAAAGCTAGGCGCAAGTTACACGCCAGAACTTTTAGTGGTTCCATTATTTTCTCTACAAGAGCTCTGGCTAAAGTGAGCGCAAATGTGCTATCACTAACCAGGAAAGGTGTTTGGCCTTGATAACAGTTGTATTAACTTTCTGCGCCTGATGTTAGCAACCAAACTAACATTTCTGTATGCCGGTTAGCGCATACAATATCGATAGTTGTTTGTTTAAAAATTTACACTAAACGTATGTACAAGAATGTAACCAATCATACTCCTAACTAACTGACCAATAAGCACGCAGCATGCAAATAAATAGCATACACGCTTAAAACACCCCTCAAACAACAATGGACCCGTTCGACACTCTTTGAAATACATAATAGAACCGTCCAAACGTACAATTCAAACAAAATCAATGAATCAACAGGAGCTCGAAACGCTATAACAATTTACATCTTAATTGTTCTCTTCCTAAGGAAGACAACAAACTTCTTAGAGAGAACTTAAGATAGTGCAAGACGGAAATCGCAAAACTCTTCATGCACTAAGGGTTTTCCTTCAGATTATGTCGTTGTGACCAGCAAATCTAACGGGAAAATATGAAGCAAACTCTCACAACGTTATGGACAGGATTTTTTCTTAACTATCCTCCAGAGTCTTTACGCTCGAACGAGTCCTACGATAGACTTTTTGAGGTTAGGTTACTGTTAGAAATAAATACTATTATTAAAAACACAAATCACTTAATACGCATTTCAGAACAGTCTTGTTTTTTTTTTGTTGCTAGAACTATCGTAGACTGTTCTGATATGCTTGTTAAGTGATTTGTGTTTTGTGTTATTTAATAATAATATCTATTTTTAACAGTAATCTAAACGAGGACTCGTTCGATCATGAAGACTCAGGAAGATGGTTAAGAAAAAAATTACTGCGGACCGGATCCCGCCATCACTTGACTAACCCACCTACGAAACCACCAGGACCACTTCCTACAGCATGTGACGCCAGCACGCCGTTAGGATTCCGCCATCATCTCTCTGTAAGTCCTACCAACCAAAAACATCGCCCGTATGCCAGCGTCTCCGCCTACCAGCCTCTAGGTATCAAGACCATGGAAATTCGACTGCAGTCATCGTCACTAGGTTTCGCATTGCATTCAACGTAATGATGGACATCATGCACTATACAACACCAGATAGAGATCTTCGTCTTGAAGCTACAACTCTCAATTCTTTGAAATAAAATCTCATCCAGCAACGTTGCAAATTAAAACGGTTTCAGTGATTAAAAATATTTTCAATAATTACGCACACACAAACTTTTGTAAATATTTTTTGTGCGTCGTGCTTTTAATTTATAATTCGTTCAAATTATAAACTTGTAAATAAATGTTATATCCATAGTTACGAAGCATTAACAACAAAAATTTGAGAGAATAATTTTGCCGTTATCTTTTATCGAGTAATTGACACTTCTTTGAAATATTTTTACCTTAAATGAAACAACGAATTAAAGAAAATGTAAAAATATCACAGTGTACCTATTAATTTTGCAACCTATAATAATTAATATTGTAAAAAATTTCTATTTGCACAAACAGGTTTTTATTATCAAACTATATACACAAATCTTTTTAACAAGTAGCTACAATAAAATTCTAAAAGCTCTCACAGCAATTTCCCTCCAGCTAATCACTAACAGAAAATACTAACTTCTAAAGCTACAATTCTATCTTTTTAATTACTTATATCGCTGCACTATAATTAACTTATATTACTTTATATGACCATTGCAATAATTTATATCACATGAACAGACGTGCAAACGATGTAGTCCGTAATTTAATTAATTTTATTATTTAAGCTTCTCAAAATAATTTTAGTTATAAAGTGCAAACCACAAACAAATAACATGAGCACCAAGAAACAACAACTTAAACACCGATTTCCAAATTTTACGACGCGAAGAAAGATTTTTGTAAGTAATCACTGAACTTTATACAACTGTGTTCTGGATCTTTTGATGCACATGCGATATGGATAAAGGTGGGTTTTGTGGAGTTTTTGTTGTGAATTTTAAACTATCTTAAACTGTCGTGGGAGACTATTTTGGGAAGTGGGCCCAGATTAAGTGGTTCAACTTGACGTACCAACGCAATTTTAAGTACGGGGCATTCATTGACAAGCTTTTCTCCGAGTGTTGCCGTGTCTTCGGTGCGAAATTAATTTTTAAGTTGAATCAAACAGTATTTTTAGATGCTTTTCTGGGTAGCATAGTTGTCCAAACTACACAAGGACGTTTCCGCATATAACAATATATTTTAAACAGGAACAGTTTACATACTCCACTTTAAACCCGGTAGTGTTTTCATTCTCAATCAATAACTAACCATAAACATCCGTATTAGCTGCTTCAACTTATTTATAGACAGCAATTGCTACATACACAAGAAAATAACATCAACCGTAATCCATTGAAGGTCGTCATGATAACGCGGATATGAAAAATACTCAAACTGGATATTAGTGTATGTGACACGGATTTATTTCTTCATAAAAATTGAGTAGAGATTACGGACCGTCATCTTAAACATTACTTCTTTTTAATACCATTCGATCTTTATTTCTGTATTGATTATAGATTATTTAATAATTAGGTATAAAATTAATAATTAAGAAAGGTCTAAGATACCGACACCCCATTCCCCCGCGCCGGGAGGAACCAAATAAAAAAATCTTAAGCCACAATTCTGACCTCAACTTCACTCCTAATCTTAGTCCTACCCCCATGAAAATCGATCCCATCCTTAGCCAGACCTTTCAAAGCCAGGTTAATGTTGAAACTCTCTGTGCCCGCACCTGAAACCAATTTGTCCACAAGAAACAAACGTCTGAGGGATAGCCCAAATATTAACACAGGATTTAACGTAGGAAATATTTTAGACAGAATAGGGTTCATGTACCAAGACTTATGAAATACATAGATGAGGAACTAGACACGTCCAATCGACTAAGCGTAGGAGCAAAAAAGAGCTTAAGAAAAAAATACAAAAGCTTTTATATATCCAGGCGGAACTTGCAAGCGAACATAGGTTCATTAAAAAACAAAATGAAAACCTACATGACCAAAAAATTGAGGCAAAACTCGAGTTACAAACACCCAAACAAAATGACAATGCTCAAAATTTTATAAGACCAACACCAACATACGCCAGTGCTGTGGTACAAAAACCGAAAGCTCAAAAACAAGACGCAATATCAAAAGTCATCTCGAACCAAAACACAACGGTGTTCATAATGTCAAAACTTGCTGAAACTGCCAAACAAATTCAAGAAATTTTTTCAAAAACAGTAAATTCACTGAACGACAAATTTTAATTAAAAACATCCAAGCAACTAACGCCATAATTATGGATACTGATAACAAAACCGAGGCAAACAAAGTTTTAAACCATGAAACCTTAAAACAAACTCTAAATTGCGAAAAACCATGCAAGAAAAACTTTAGTGATCATATAAGACATACCAACATACCTGAAAGATCAAGACGTAACAGATTTAATTTACACTCAAAACCTTGAAAACCTGATTAACAGAGAAGACTTTAATATGGACTTTCAACTTAATTTCAAAATAAGACAGAGAAACAAACAGACTCAACACCATGTTGTGACGGTTAGTGGCAAAGTGAGGAATATATTAATAAATCTAGGGAAACTCTATCTCGAATATCGCTGTGTTACAATGAAAGACTTTTTAGTAGTACCCAAATGCTTACGATGTTTCGACTTAGGACACGTCACGAAACATTGCACACGCACCACCGACACATGTGGACACTGTAGGGAAAGAAGTCTCCAAACACAAAAGGGCAGACAACACAATCACGGACAACCCTCAGTGCGAATACTATGCTTAAAACGTAATAAAAACTACGTTACTAACCCTAAAGATTGCCCAACCCTCAAAATGTTAATGGACAGACTCATACAAAAGACTGACTATGAACAGCAAACATATCAAACGAAACACAAACCACCCTCACAAATTCAAAGAGACAAAGTAAGGACACTCGCGTATTGAAAACAACATTAAAAAACACTACAGGGGAACATGCACACAGACAAAATAGAAACCCACCTACAAACAGTATACAAATCTACACTTACGCAAACATAAACCACAACCAGAATGCAGCATAATAGCTGAAACCTTACGACTACATGCACTTTTTATACAGGAGCCTTATCTGGTGCATGGGAACATTCCAAGCATGTCGGTCAAGGCACGACAAATACATATAGATAGAAACCCACAAACGGCAGTTGTTATTTTTGACACTACATTGACAGTCATGACAATCCAACAACACAGCGGAGAACACTGTACATGTCTGGAGGCCTCATTTCCTAACATCGGCCGAGAGAGCACACCACCTATCAAATTACCGACAATTTAAAGACATACATCAAAAGGAATTGACTGACATAAAGAGGAGGACATGGGTATTATTCGTGGAAAGACACTTACGAACAGACGCCTGGGGCATACCCTATAAAATCACTCAAGGTTAAAGCATACCACCCAGGACTTATTCGACATTAATAACACAACAATACATACACAAAGGACTGAGAGGAAATTGTGACACTACTATTACAAACACTTTTGCCTGATGACAATGTTCAAGACGACACTGACGAACAACGACTCAGACGACAAGGAGTAATGGACAGAAACAACGTAGGTAGCCGACCATGGAACAGACAAGATGACAACTTAGATCCTTTCACAGAAGACGAAGTGAGACACAAACTATGTAAATCGCTGAGCAGGAAAGCATCCGAACCGAATGAAATCCTTGGGGAGATTTATCGTAGCCCTACAAGATAAATGAACACCGACGCTAGTTTACAAGCTGTTTTTTTTCCGAAAATCTAGAAGCAGGTGAATGTCGTGATTATCCCTAAAATAAAAGGTAAAGACTCTAAACAACCAGGCTCTCACCGACCCACATACCTTTAGAACACCATAGAAAGACTACTATGTAAAAGAATGCAGGACCACGGACAAACCACGGGAGTACACCCAACACAATACGGCTTTACAGAAAACAAATCGACCAAGGACGCCATAAACCAAACCATACAGACTATCAAGCAATCAGACAAAAATGCTTAAGGTTTTATCTCAACAATGTGTTCGGGGCTATGGTATCATATGCTTCGAGCGCCAGGGGCTGACGGAGGCTTATAGGAATACCGCACATGATGCATTTCATGTGCTGGTGGGAACTGTGCCCTTGGACCTAGTAGTGAAATAACGAGCTGCAATGTACTATCTCACATACAATGACAACCAACCACTACAACGCATTTTAAACACAAACTAACTACACACGACAAAGACGGAAATAAAGACTTACATACTTGCAGAATGGCAGACACGGTTGGATCAAAGCGTAACCGGTAGAAGGGTATACGCAATGATCCCAAATATCAAACACCGCCTAAAAGCGAAATACCTGGTGCCCAGTCAAGGATTAATTCATTACCTAACTGACCACGCACTCTACCCAACATACAGAGAATGCATGGATTTAGTTGAAAACAACATATGCACGTGCAGAGATAACTGAACACCGGAACATCTAGTGTTCGAGTGTAATGACTTACAACCGCACCTACACGCATATATACAAACATTATTAAACAAGACCTTTGATTTGGAACGAAAACCTTTTCCCACATTTAAATATACTTGACAAAAATCTTGACTGATAAAGGACTCAAACACAACTTCCCAGATAGAGAAATAAAAGTACCACCTCTCTTGGGACTGGGGCTCTGCCCCGGAGACTAAGGTCTTGGTACTCCAAGAGCTCTGCTCTTAATGACCAGAAGCAACAAGATGAAAGCATCAACCTGCCTTTGAAACAACCCAACCCCTAATATGTAGAATTTCTATGCTCCTACATATTAGCATGCCCATCTCTAACAAATAATAACGAACAATAGTAGTTTAGGTTAATCTTAAGTAATAAAACTTTTTTTTACTAACTCTAAATTTTAAAAACTAAACTTACATAGACCTGTGGCAAATAATTCAACAAACAAATCCCTTCCTCAAAAAAGACCTATTTCTTATTGTAATGGTATAAGTGCCATGTATAAAATTGGACCCTTTAAATTCAACATTTAGGTAGCCTGAGAAAATATAATCACAAATTAATATTTCAAACACAATTCAAACACACACACACACACACACACACACACACACACAAACACTCAAACACTGTACAGACATAAACTCCTATTCACATACTTGCAATGTCTTTTCATCATCTGAATTTCCGGTTGCCGTCGAACCGGACTGATAAAGCAATATTCGTTGAGCGTTCTTCCTAGAAAACTGAAATTTCCGCCTGCCGATGGTCTCGGTCCTAGAAGGGTAACGTAATATGGCTATCAACACCACACACACAACACACATACACACACCGTCACCCACATACATACACACACACGCATAACACATGCACTCACGCGCACACACACACATGTACATACACACACACACACACACACAAAACACATGCCCTCACGCGCGCGCGCACACACACACCATCTTACTAGCGGTTACTTTCTGGGGGAAGCCAAGTCTGTTTAAGTGTCGGGCAGCAGACTACTGAAACGTTGGAACAAATAAAGAATAAAATATCGTTATGCGTTAAGAAAGCGCAACAAATTACTTTAGTAAATAATTAGTTTTAGAGAATTATTGTATGAATATTATTTAGGGTATTACGCACAGCAAGTCCGGTGTAGGTGTTTTTCGGCGATGTTTCATGGATAATAATTTTTGATTGTGTGATTTAGTGGTAAGGATGGTTGCCATGGTCATGGAATGGACACATGATGTTTTCCGACTAATGAGGATGCGCAACGTACAAGCGATGGTAAGTTTTGAAGTTGCTGAAAGCGCCATCATAAGGCATTCACGACGTAACTACCAATCTTGTAACCTGCCCGGAAGTGCATTAAGAATGAAGTGAAGCTATGTCTGTTGCTTTTTACATATCCTGATTTAATATCGCACCTTTGTCTTGCTCCTGTTTATGTTGTAGGAAATAGCAAAGAGCTCTACTACGAAAATTTGAGCTAGGGGGCAAAGCGCACCCACGCGGAATAACTCAAGTAAACAATAATTGTTTGGTATACAGCCTGCCAATATGCACTAAACTAGAAGGTAAGCAAAGTTAATAATTAATCTACATTGTTAATTTAAAACTTAAATTATATTACTCCGTTTATAATTTCTGTGTAACATATTGCACCCTCTGTTCAGACAACCGATTAACTAAATCGTTGCTTTTATCTTTTAAATTACAACAATTTACATTTTATAGACCTATTTGATTAGTCTGTTTTAAGGAAAACTAAAAACTGATGTTGTTTTATTTGATGAATCATTTCTTCTATTTTTGATAATAAAGTATCAAATATCACACAGTAAAAATTAATTTTGAATTGGTATCTTGGAATTTTTAAAGCCTCATCTTTACATTTACAGTCAAATAACGTTTTCTTGTTCGGGGTCCAACCACATTAACCGGAGGAAATAAAGGGTCGCAATTGTTCGGCAATATCCTTCGCCTCCTTTAAAATATTTGTTAAAACCTTTATCTAATCTAATATTATACAAATATGCTTTGGTTTGCTCTAATATTAAAATAATATTTGGTGATGTAGTATCTAATTTCTTTACTCACAATATTAATTGTGATTAACACATTATTCCGTGTAATAATATGAAGCAACTAAATTTAAACGACTTAACCTGTAAAAGTACTAAATTTGCCATATTTGTAGTTTCAGAGCCTCTAGTATTATCAGAACACAGGGGATATATAAAGCATTATATATTTTTATTAGATTGTATCTAACAATTTGTGTAGCGCATCTATTCTGCTTTCCTATCTAGTTTCTAAAGGAGGTTTTAATGTTAATGTAAGGATTTTATTTTTTAAAACCTGTCTACGTTTATTGGATGTGGAAAAGAAAAGTAAAGCTTCTATACAATAACAAAAAAAGCTTGTTATTTCTAAAGATGCTTTTGCAACGTCATTAACAACTATACAGAAGGCGCATAAAAATCTTTAGAGATTAAGTCAAGAATTTTTTTGTAAACCATTATTGCGACCCTCCATATTCGCATCATTATCATAAACCTGACACTCTCAAAAATCTATTAAAACATTAGTTAAACCCTGTTATATGAAATCTGATATTAAATCACAAAAATGCTCTCTAATTTCTATTTGCTTTGCACTATTAATTAATTAGAACAAATATGACTACAACAGTAAGTTGGTCTTGATGACTTAGATAAGGGGTGCAACTTAAAATAATAGAATAATATTTACTAACTTTTAATAGAGATATTATTTCTTGTTTTATTTTCTGTTGTAAGAGAAATAAGCTCATTTTGAATCTGAATACCTTAATAATGAGGCATACTTGATGGATTCCTGTTAATTCTAGCGGTGTTGTCTGATCGTCATCATCATTAAGTATTCGGTCCTGGAACTGGTTAGATGCGCACCTCCATTGTTTCCTATTTTGACCTAACCTACACATTTTCCTGAAATTTCCATAGTCTGCAACTTTCACTATCTGCGTGCAATCGTCTGATCTAGGTCTACATCTACTTCCCTTTTTTCCTATATCAGCATGTAATATAGCCCGCACTATTCCTCAAAAATGTCTTAGAAGTTATTCTGTCCTTCTATTTCTATTTGTTCTCTTTGTTTTCCACAGATGTCTTTATTCCCCTATTATTTCTATAACCTGTTTGTTATTAACTTTATCTGTCCATGTTCATCATACATCTGAAGCATAACATTCCAAAAGGCTTCTTCCTCTTCCTGTCTGCTTCTCCTACTGCCCCTATTTCATAGGCGTAGAGTGCTGGGCTCCACACATATGCTTCCAACACCTTTATCCTTGTTTCTATGTTTGTTGTGTTCGAATATAGCTGCTGCTCTTTCTTGTTAGGTACAGTTTGGTACCCCTTATAAATATATACCCTATTTCACCGATATTCAGTGGCATGTAAAGGGGGTTAGGCAGCCTGTGGCTAACAAGATCTCCAACACTTGAACATTTGCCGAATTAATAGTTTTCCAATAAATTCTTTCGCACAATCAACATTAGTTGAGAATATTGCAAAACCAACACTTGTAGTTGCTTATAATAATTATCAGATTTAAGCACAATTATTTTGTTCGTTATAAAGTATTCCATCTTGGAACTGGTTGGACGTGTACCTCCATTGATTTCTATTTTGAGCTAGCCTATTGTTTCTAATATATTCCGTACTATTCCCTCATGTCTTAGTATGTGACCTATCGTTCTATCTTTCCCATTTTTACTATTATCCACATATTTCGTTCTTCCCTTATCATTTCTAGAACCGCTTTCTTCTTAACTTTGTCTGTCCATGATATCTTCCTCATACATTTGAAGTACCACACATCAAAAGCTTCTTTTTCCTGTTGTCCACTCTTTCGAACATTTTTTTTCCATTTTATATTGTCACATGGTCTTTCCAGATCTACATACCTTATATACATGCTTTCTCCTTCTTCTATTGTTTTCTCCATTAACACTCTTAAAGATAAAATGGCTTCCCGTGTTCCCCTGCTTCGCCGAAACCCAAATTGATCTTCTCCTTGTATATCTACTGTTCGTTCCTCCATTTGTCTTTATCCAATTTTAGTTAATAGTTTTGACACGTGTGCTGTTAAATTTATTTTTCGAAAATTTTCACGTCCCACTTTTCCTTTTTGGTATAGTGATTTAGTGTTACGCTTAAAATCTTTAGATATCTTGCCTTGTCTCATACATATAACTTACAAGTTGGAAGAGACATGTCCTGCGGCTTTCAGATTTCTGCTGCTGTAGACTTCGATATATTCCCTAATTTAAATTCTCGCTAATAAGGCAACCAATGATTTACCTCAATTGAAAACGCCTTGAAAAGTACGAAGAGGATTCTTACACTCTTAAGAAAGAAAATTCCCAGAAATGCTTCCAAGGGTGGAAACATTTAAAATCGACGCGTTGTTAGAAGCGGACTATTTTGAACGAGATCTATTACAAGTTCACCCTAGAAACTTCCCCAATCACGCCTTATAAATGCGTCACATTTTTAAATTGGCGTAAATTGCATTATCGTGCAGTACATTACTGGTAGTTTGCAATCACTAGACGTAAACAAACATCTACTAAAGCAAATTTTTTATCCGAATGTTACCCTACATTTAAGTTTCTAATGCTCCACCCCAAAAGTGCTACAATGGTCAGGAAGTGAGTTTCTTTTACCTGGAAATTTTGAATTTTACCGAATCCTTGCTATTCCAAGTAAGGTAGGGATCTTTAACATGCATGACGACACTCGCACACAAGACCTACGTTTTACTTTTCATCCGAAGGAGGGCGTATTTTTGCAAAAATGCTCGTCTAACATTTTTCAAGCCGTCCGTGTAAAGAATCGAATCCGAGACCTTAAGCTTAGTAGTCACACGTAAACCAACCAAACCATGGAGCCACTCACTATCTGAATGTCATCGCATGGTAATACCTAGCCTACTGTGGAGGCATTTTCAGTGTCTTAAAATGTGATATTTCGAATGTAAAACAAAATTAATGTAATTAGTTTTGTGATAGAATTGTAGAAGGAGGGCAAACCTAAACTAGCAACTTCGATCCAAAACCGTTTCGTTGATGCAAGTACAAGAAGAGTTCGTCAAATTACACGAAGGATATTGAAAAATAGACTGTAAAATAAAATTGGTGTTTAGGTTTCTACAGAAAGCCAGTGCCGGCTATTATTGCCTGCAGTCATTTTCAACCAGTATAATTATCGTCCGATGGGTTTATCGCCTGGTACCACTTTCCCCCGATGTTTTTCTCGCCAAGTACAATTATGGTTCATTGCTTTTTTCGCCTAGTACCACTTTCTCCAATGCTTTTTTCGCCCAGATTGCTTGTTCGCAATATAATGTTGGCTTCAGATTATTTTCTCGCAATGCAGTTTTCGCATCAGGCTGTAATCTACCAAGGCTCTACACTTATTATTTAAAAACTATTTACCTATGTACATCCAGCTTGCTTTGTACAATGTCAAGTATTAAAAATATTTAATTACCTACATTTGAACATAAAATACAACACAAAATATGAAATAATTAAAAACAGTTACCAAATAGACATTCAAAGATAAATTATGAGCTATTGCTTTCAAATATTCAATTACTGCTCGATTATTGTAATCCTTCACTATTTTCTTAATTCGAATCGGTGAGATATCGGAACTTTTATCGGCACCGACGCACTTTACTTGGGCATAGTTCGGGTCATCTACACCGGACTCGATTTTTGCAGAATCAGGAATGTGGGTGCTCATTATGAATTCTGATGCTTTCCGTACAGCACCAAATATTCTCACTTGTTTCCTTTCTGTACAGAAAATACCTTCGTCCTTTATGGACAAGGTGATTGTTTCCCCTACTTCGGAAGACAAACTCCACAGGTATTGCGAAATATTTTTTAATTAGTTAATTATATTTTGATAGTTGGTTAGTGATATTATGTCAAAACGTTAAAATAAATGAATAATAATTAAATTGGCAGCCAGAAAATACTATGATGTGAGAACTGACAACTTAAATGAAATTAAGTGAAATTGCATGCACTTATCGTGAAAGAATATTATTGACCACTTCGTGTTGCCGTTGGCATGGTTGAAAAAATTTTTGCATTGGGGCTTGAGTAAATGTTTTATATGGGGGGGGGGGGGGTAAAAATTAAATAAAGTAATACTTGGGAATGCCACATTCGTGTATTTAAACAACAGACATATTGACTAATATTGTCTTTGTAGTGTTAAGCATAATTTCACATAGCATATACGACACATGCCAGGAGACTATCACCAAACCTCTACATTTTACTAAACATTTACGGAAATATATTACACATATTAAATAGATTAATATTTTTTTATTTTAAATACGAACAAAAGGTACTTGGGAGCAAACAGTCTAGAGCGTACATGGCCTGAGGGAAAAATTGCATAGAGAATAAGCAGTCTGGGGCTCAGAACTAAAATAGCCTCTCGTGTACCCTTGTTTCATCTAAACTCAAACTGATCTTCTCCTAGTACTTCTTCGGCCCGTTTTCCATTCGTTTACGTACAATTCTAGTTAATATTTTTGACACGTGTGCTGTCAAACTTATTGTTCGAAAATTTTCACATCTATCCCCGCCTCTCTTTTTTGGTATAGTGACTATGATGATACGTTTGGAATTTTTGGGTATCTCACCTGTCTCATACATATAGCTTACAAGTTGAAGGAAACGTTCTGTTACTGCTTATCCAGAGGATTTCAAAGTTACTGCTTGCAATTTATGTATACCCGGTACCTTACCATTTTTTAGGCCTTTTAATGATAATTCAAACTCATCTCTAAAAATGGGATATACCAAGTCATTGTATTCAGTGTCTGAATTCTGTTCTAGTGCTGTTAGTTCCTCCCTGCACATACATTTTGCATATATTCTTGCTATCTAACCACTTTCTCTACATTTTCTATAATGATGTCTCCTTCCGTTCCCCTTATATTTCTGCTATACGGTTTTATATCCCTAAAATTCATTCTAATTAGTTTGTATGCTTCGTTTGTTTTTCCTATTTCCATCTTAATTTGTACCTCTTTGCACTTTTCATTAATCCATTGTTCTGTAGCTTTCTTGCATTTGCAAATAATTTCCCATTGTATGGCTTTGTATCTCTCTTTTCCAGCTTCGTGCGGTCTGTTTTGTATTTTCGCCTTTGTTCTATTAAATTCGTGATATCCTTTGCTTTCCATGGTTTCTTATTTTCTTTTTGTGTATACCTTAGAATATCTCTGGCCGCCATGTCTGATCTAATAATTTTCCAATAACAATAATAATATTTATACAAAAGACAATAATAGAAA
Organism: Platerodrilus igneus; assembly: GCA_036346225.1. Taxonomy (NCBI): domain Eukaryota; kingdom Metazoa; phylum Arthropoda; class Insecta; order Coleoptera; family Lycidae; genus Platerodrilus; species Platerodrilus igneus. The sequence continues at coordinate 1,011,949 of JARFIW010001282.1, read as the reverse complement.
AAGAACTATACTAAAACAATATTTTAGAAATTTTATACGCAGATTTGTAAAATAATGTAAGTGTTATGCCAATTGCTTTAATTTAATAAATTTTCCAAAAACAATAATAATATTTATAATCAAAGGAGAACTACACTAAAAGAACATTTAATTAGTAATTTTAAACACCGATTTAACAAATAGCGTACTTGCTAAATCAATTCTTATAATTTAATAATTTGCGAATAATAATGATACTGAACAAAGGAATCTAATCACTGTAAAAAGGGGAAGTATGGTAAAACCATATTATAATTAGAATTTTAAACACTGACTTAAAGAATGGAATTCCTGTAGTATCAATTTTTTAAATTTTCTAATAAACAATAATACCATGATATATTAGAATAGAATAGAATAGAAATAGTAGAAGAATAAAGACATCTGCGAAAAACAAAAAAAATATAGGAGAAATAGAAGGGCAGAAGTATGTTCTACTAGGCATTTTTGGAGAATAGTACGGGATATATTACAAGCGTATATAGAAAAAAAGAGGTAGAGGTAAACCGAGATCAAGCTTTCGCACGCAGATGGTGATAGATGCAGACTGTACAAATTTCAGGGAAATGTGTAAGTTAGTTCAGACTAGCAAACAATGAGGGAATGCGTCTAATCCGTTCCAGGACTGAAGATCTGATGATGATGATGATGATACATTATAATAGCTTCAAGATGGTGAAGGCTTTCCCAAACAAAACAAGTAGGATAGAAGTTAGGTTGTACCTACTTATTCATTCATAAGCGGAGACATACGAGGGCTAAATATATTTCAATGATACTGCAGCGCCTCCATGCGCTACTGATATGCGTGTAATTTAGTTCGCATTCTTCCCTGTCTATCGGATGATCTTCTTTTATTTATTTATGCTACGGAAACAAAGAGAGCACTGAACAACCAGTAAAATTGGTCATCGACAAGTAGCATGCAACGCATCACCACTGCTGGGCATTCGGCGAACAGTTACTTGGTACTCGTCAAATACCGCATGTCTGGCCCCACTGCAACTTATCGTTACCTGCTCCATGTTCCAGTAACAGCGAAACGTTATTGTTGGCCCACGCCTTGGGCATTGGTGAAACAGTCCTCTAACTTAGTTCTTATAATGTTAGATTTAGGACCTACCTGGGGCAACATATTTCTAACAAAAGTCACGCAGAAGATATAGTTTTATCCGTATTAGCACAACTGACTTTTGTAGACTTCCGCACTAACTCTGAACTCTATCTTCAGTGGTTTAGTGAGACTATCAGGGGCGGGGTCTTTAATAAATACGGATTAATAGGGCGCCACTGTACTTAAATAAGATATAAGAACAAGAAATATCGCTAAGAAAAATACAGAAACCTCAACAAAAACATTTTCTTATTAGAACACTAAATTTTGTATTCTTAGATGGTATAACGTTAGTCCTGAAATAAAATAAAGCACATAAATATACAATAGAGACAGTAATTTACGTCTCAAGGCAATAAAATCAATAAATCAAATAAACTCCTTGCACTTGTTAAATTTTGCTTTAGTGTAATGGGGCATGGGTACTTTACTTATTAAATTTAAGCACTTTTGGTTCATATATAATTTATGGGATTCAAAAATAAGTATGGGGAAGAATAAGCATAATTTTTAAAGTATTTCTTTAAGTGTGTTTAAAGATTTCTAAGCTTATAAAAAATTAGAGTTTTTAAATATCAACATATATTAACTGAAAAATAATTTCAATTTAAGTTGACAGGTATTTACAATAATTTGGTGAGTGCTTCATTAACTCTATGAACGTATTTTAATAATCTTGGTTATATTAAGACTTCTAAATTAAATAGGTATTATAAATATCATTAACAAAATTCTTTACTTTTCGTCATCTTTTCAGTACTGACCAAACGACGTACATCTTTACAAAATTAGTTTTGAAATAAGATCTTTTAATTAGTATACTTAATCTTTGTTAAATATGCATCCTATATAAACAAGTTCTCAACTATATGATTCATAATCTAGTTCATAAATAGTTTTTTTAGATAAATAAGTTTATAAAACATAATATTAATTTAGAGCAAAGTTTGAAATCTAAATTCATTTGTTAAATATAATCTTCAAAATGTTAGTTTCCGTCAGTTCAACTACCAAGGTTAAGCTTAAACACGACATTGTACGTCTTACAGATGCTTTTCAAAAAAAATACAACAACTTACCGACCTTGAACGTAAAGATCAAATTGCTACAAACCATTAGGCGGATAATTTCTAACCATATGAGACCTTCACTGTTGAACAAATACAACAAAAAGTTGTTGACTACATTGATGTGCCCACGCTCCGTAAATTAAATCCACAAGGATAAAGGATGGAACTCATGTAGGTTTCCCATGCGTATACATTTTATACGTGATGAATTAACGGTTTTGTACGGCTACTATGAAAGTAAATCTTCTGTGTTGCGATTTTCACATAATCTTTTTTGTATCAGATGTCTAGCATTTATGTTCGCAAAACCATTATTTAAAATATAACGTCAATGTTATTGATGTCCACATTTATACATCTTACATATCACTTCGGCTGCTTCGTATTTCTTTTAATTAAAATCTTACGTGAGTATTGCGCATTAATGAACCTCCAAACTACTGATCGATGTAATACTCGAAATGAATAGCAATCCGCAAGTGGCCTTTTCTTATTGATTTCTCCATCTGGTTGCTAGGAAGGTAAAAGGTCGACTGACTCGTTTGACAATAACTGAGACCTCACCACTTTGGTATTGAAAACGGAACAGATGCGGATAATCATGATATTTAATATTACTTTGAAGATAGTTTATGGAAATTCTGAATAGCACGTTAGATAATTAGAATAGAAAGGACAATAACTAGGGTTTTTCGAAACTTATGACACCCATTAATTAAGCACGGGTTCCAGACATACGACTCACATTGAATTACAAAAGTAAGTAAATTTGAAATTTTTGGTAACACAACACACAACACACAACTTTTAACGTTATTGCAGAAGAGGAAAAACGAATTGTTGCACCACCTTAACACGTAGAACAATCAATCTTCACATCGTCCGAGAATGTTAAGCTCTACTAGGTGTACGATATACTATTTCTTAAAAATTTAATAAGAAATGTCAAAATTTCAGAATGATTTGCGGAAAAGATTATTGTTAGTCACTATATTGGAGATTTGCTCCCACTTAAGCTTCTATCTATTTAAATAAGTCAGTTGCCCGTGCTTAAACTGCTTAAGAGGTGTTGCTTTTTATTTGCCAAAAACTAAGATAATCTAAACTAAGTTAAAATAATCTTAGTTGTGGATATTTTTTATTACTAAGGAACTTAGATAAAGTTAGATCTTTTGCATTTTCCTTACCCCAGATAAGGTGCTTATAGATCTACCTTAGATACTAACTTCCCTCCATAAGTTTATATTGAGGTATATTTTTCGTGTTGTATATGATATACATTTTTATTGCACATTTATAAAAGCAACTATAACTTAACAGTTAATACCAAGTAATTTCTTAACAAGAATCAGTTGATATCAATATTATTTTCAAACCCTTTATAGGTTAGTTAGCTAAAATTCTAAGTTGTACCTTCAAATAATCAAATGCAAATGAAGTTAGGTAAGGTTAGATTTTTACCTAACCTAATTTTAAGCCATTCTTAGCTAAGGTGTAAATAGAAAGCAGCAATTAACACCCCGTATGTATATTTCAGGAATCAAGTGACTATCGCTGAGGTTAAACGGTTGGTAATACATGTAATAATTGCTTTATTACCACATTGCACCTGACATTTTGTACGTCAAATCAGAAACAAATTTTAATACTGTAATGATTAACATTCACGACCCGAGACAGCTAAATTATTCCAAATTCTAAATTTAATTAACAGTCAAAGGAATTATGACTTTATTAACAAATTACCTATCCAGAATTACAAGTAACAAACGATATGGGATTTATTAATAAACCATACTTAGTAATTAATTGTTACTGTATGTATACGAAAAGCAAATATATTTCTAAATAACGGAACTCCATTGCCAATAAAGCTCTTTACAAAGTTCGTTATAGGATGGAAATATTACCGCCCTGGATATTAGATTCGGTTATGGAGCAAATTAGATTTGTGCCCAAGGGTGATTGCTTTACGGAATTTGTTGCAAAGCAAATTGAAATCGTAATTAAGTAGGTATTACGGAAGATAAATTTTTGAATAAATATATTATTCGCGTATATATACGTACATCTTTAAAGCAAAAATTAAAAGTGAAAAGTTTTATACCTTAAAATGTGCATGGAAAACAAGTTTCTTTTGCTTAAAAGACATTACACGTTATTGGTGAACATCATAAAACCAATGCTACTAAACACAAATTAAATTTTAAAAACTTCGCAAATTGAAGATTAAGGAAGCTTTGTGCCTATCAATCCATAGACAGTAAAGTTATATCAAAATTATGTTCTGAATCCGACATCGCATTCGAAGAGCTCGAATTAGTACGCTTAATAAAAAGACAAAAAATTAGTGCTTAATAAGTTAATTGAAAACAATCAATTCTGCACGAATCCCTCGCGATCAATCTACGTAAAAGTACTCTAAGCTTCCACTCATCTAATAAAATTACGCTTGTTTTGAAATAAAAGCGTAGTGAAAATATTTATATTCCAAATATTTTTCTTTGTCTTGGGAACTATTAAACAGATATAATGCCTTGAAACCATTATTGACAATATAGTATATTTTGTCACAAGGGCAGAAAGTGAGCATTAGCAGCCCGCAGCTATTAGATGCCTGAGCGAGCGAGGGCAGCTGATAGCTAAGGGCTGCTAATGCATTTTTGCCTGTGTGACACACAACTGTTTTTCGCCTAGCATTAAAGAAAAAAGTAGGAAAAATAACACAAAATAAAGAAGGTTAATAACATTTGACGTATTTATTTATTATATTAATTGATATTAATTATCCCTTGAGCATTATTAACACTACACCGACGCCGAGCATAGGTTAAATAAAGTTAGAATAGATATGCCACTTCTGCATAACAACTGTTGACAAGTTAGCGCCAACTATTGAAATGTGATAAAACTAAAAGACGTTAAAATCTGTTACCAAGGTTTGCGACTTATCTGTTCAAAACGTTGAGAACCAGACTCTGAAGATTTTAAATAAAACTAAAAATTCCAATTATAAAAAATAATTCTGTCTGGTATCAGGTAAGCGTTCTACAAGCATAATAGATAAAAATAAATTTGTTCATTGTTTTATATAGAGAACAATAAACAAATTAAGTCATTTTTGTCTACTATATAGGTACTTGTACAACACTTACCTGATTTCAGGCAAAATTATTTTCTATAAGCTAGAGGACCACGTCTCGGACAGCCAACTTCTTCAGTAATTGGTGATGTGCATTATTTTTCACCTTGGATGAATTCAATTTTTTATTAAATGTTATTAAAGAGCAATCTGCAAAAATGCAACTAAAAGAACGCTAGAAAGTTAAGTTAGCAACAATCAACAAAACCTCGCAAATATTAAGCAATATAATAAAGTCGCCCATGAAAATAGACCTACAGAGCCATCTGTAGAGATGTGATAAAAACTAAAACACACCAACAGCCGATCCATTTAGAGTGCCTACACCCTGGACGCCGAGGTTAAATGTAAAATTATTCGAAACGTCAAAGTAGCAATAAATAAATCTCAATGATAGTCATAGGTGTCTAGATTGTGAAAAACCTACAAAATCATGCTGTTATGAGTTTAGCGGCCCTAGGGCCGCAAAGGTTTACTTTCAGTCACATTTTTAGGGCAAATATGATTCATTTTCATATACGCTAGGCGAAAAAATTAGTTTAATAAAAGGATGTTTAAAGCGTAGAATAAATTCTTTTTAAAAGGCTGACAAGTACTGTGGTGCAATCCACTAATAGTCAGTTTTAAATTACTATTCCGTGTGCAACTTTATTAAGCAATATCACGCTACATATCAAAATTTTAGAAAAAATGTGTTAATTATGAATATCGTTGAGGCGTATTTTTTAGAGGTGGTTAACGTAAGAAAACTACCCTTAAACTACATAAAGAAAATTATTGTAAAAGTTGGTAAAAAATGTTTCCAAAAAGTAACGTATTTCATATTTACATATTTTTAACATGAAAAATCTGATAGCATGTTAAGCGTTACAGTTATGTTAAGAAAATATGAAAAAACCGCCTATTTTTGTATTGTACATGGTTAGAAACCTACAATTATAGTTGTCAAATCGCTATTCAGTGCATCATCAGAATCAGTATGATTGGCTATTTTTTCATCTATACTTCAATATATGAGCAACATTCTGGATCAGCTACACATTCACACATTTCTGTGCAAAGAATATTTTGAGCAGAACATTTGCATCGTTGGGTGTAACTACTTTTTTACAGCAACATTTTATTACATTAATTATTTCTTCAGATGCGCAAGGATGACTACACATAATTGGTTCCAATCCATCTCTGACGAGCTTCCAACCGTAATTATTTGTTAGTGGTAAATTGAAGTGAGCTTGTATATCCCGATTTAATTCAATGCACTAACAGTAACACCTTCGTACTGTCGTTTTTAAGCTGCTTGTGTAGGAGGCATATTTTGGGTTGAAACTTGATTCTTGATTCTGTTAGTAAGTTTTTCACACTCTTTGTTATATAATGAACAAAAACTCAATTTGCTCGAAAATAGTCATTTAACGTTTCATATTTGCCCAAAGAAGACAACTCCTGAACTATTTTGGGGTTGCTTCCAAAAACTTCTTCCAGAAACTAATTTTAGCCCTTTGCTTGACATCTGTGACATCGACTGCATGTAGACCTGAAAATATTTCAGCTTTTGACTGGCCAAGAAATTCGTATATTGGGTGTATGGTATTTCGCTAGAGCCAATATAAATGAATACACTATTATTGGGTGATGAGGTGCTTTCAATTTCTACTAAAATTTGCATTAATTTACTTCTTTCCTGTAAGTGAATCATAGCACCGTCGGGGTGAAGGAGCGATCATAGTATTGCTGTAAATTTAAAGTTGCCAACTATAACTTTTAAATTGGACGCGGGGTGACCTCTATAGATCAAGCAATGCGTTTTATAACTAAATTTATAAGATCATTTTCTTCTGAAATGGATTTGTAAAATCGTCAACGTTATTTCAAAATGTTTTATACCATCACATATTCTTGTTGATTACTTGGTGTAATGTAACTCATGGTGAAAAAGAACAGGTTTATTTTTACCAAGTTTATCAAGCACTGTATTGGATAACCTATTTAAATAAAGCAGTTCAAAAAAATTTGGTTAGAGTGCCTGGTTATAAAGGTATGCCAATTAAACCTCCTCTTGTTTATATGCTTCGTCTGCCTTAAGAGAACAGAAGCCATTGTCATTTTTGTTGGGATCCTATTGTCCTGTGCATAAGTGATTCCGCGTTACTGGATCATCTGGTCTATGAAAGATAATTTGAACAAATGAAAAGAAATGAGAGAAGCATCATTTCTTAGATTTAAAGTAAAAACATACTTAAAAAAATCTTTTAGTGTGTGGTTCCTAATATTCCAGTTTTTGCTATGCATAGAACTAACAAAAGTAAGTAAAGTAGTCATCCTATACATGTATTGTATGGTAAAAGAAAATGTTTTTTTTTTTATTAAATTCCTTCATATTGTTACAGAACTCAGTATTCATCAGCATCTTATGTAACTCGTTAGCGTAGTTTAGAATATTTGCTAGATTTGACAAGATTTCACAAGAATCCACCAACAGTTTTGTGTTTGCATCATATCGATCCTTCAAATGATGTTTCATTAATTCGTCCAAATATAGTGAAAAGAAAACTTCGAAAGTTACGGTATGCGCATTGATGGATCGGCGCACTAGCTTTCCTTCTAAAATTTGGTTTGCTACTTTGTCACTATATAAGTCACGCTCCAATCTAAAGCTGTGATATCAGAATATCGAACAAAACAACATATCGTTCTCAACATTATGATTGTAATACGAAGGGCCCAAGAATTAGCAGTATGTTTTCCATTTTTTCTCTTGAAATAACTTTAACAGGGGCTTATAAAGACGTAAATCACCAGTTACAACTGTTAGCTTACCTGGTGCGTTAAGATTATGCCTAATCTTTTCAAAAATATTTAAAAAGGGTTCATGGGCGTTGTTTAGAATTGGGAACGAGGGAATTGCTGTTATTTCTGTTTCCTGGTCATACGACTAAATTGTAAACAAACTCTGTTAAGCCATACTTAGTTTTATCACCAGCTTCTTCAGACGTACAATCGCTAGATGCAAGCAGCCAGCAACAGTTTTCTCCTCAAAGCCTAAATTAAATACCAATTGGATTCGTTATTTCATATATAGCATTGTCCGGTGAATTGTGATGACATTTAAGTTATCTTGATTTACAATTGCAATGTTGAAACTCTAATGTTGTAACAGTTTTTTTGACCGCTACACTATATCAACGAATTTTAGTTCTAATAACTCAAGTATATCCATTAAATCATGCGAAGCAGTAAAATATTAATTTTGGTAATGCATTTTGAAACCTAAGTATTAGTAGATATGATTTTTGCTTTAAGTGAAAGTAACAGAAAGCATCCTGCGATATCAGCTAAAGAAACATTAAATCATACTGGCATAAGTCGCACTGTTTTTCAACGCATACAAACGACCCAAAAGCTATTAGAAGAAGATTTTGAAAAAGAATAATGTTTTGCTAATGGAATTTAGAAAAAAGTCAACAGAACAGAGAATTTCAAGGCTATGTTTTGTTTGCTGATGGAACTACATTTCACAAAAACAGGTTTACAAAAACAGGTTTATTATTAGACATTATTAGATATAACATAACCAAAAAAAATGTATACGGACTGTTAACCAGAGAAGTTGATCCTTAGATGTTTGAGAAGAAGTTATAGGGCCATATTTTTTTATAGCATTTTAACTGAAATGATTTATTTGGATATTTTGCTAAACCGATTATCTCAATTAATGCGACACTTGCCCAGAAGTCAAACAAGAAATGTGGTACTTACATGATGGGGTGCCAGTTCATAACGTCGTGCATGTAAGTACATGTTTAAATAATGAATTACTTGAAAGATGATAAGTAGAAGAGGAAGTGTTGAAGGACCACCCCGTTCTCAAAAGCTATCTAGAATTGACCTTTTTAAGGAGTTATGTTAAAAATAAAGTATATAAAACACCTGCTACGACAAAGGAAGGTATTAAATAACGAATAACAACTGTTCTCCGCACTATCGATGTCGATGTTTTTTGATGTGCTCGTATTAAGAAAAATACAATTTTATTGATTTCTTTACACATTAGTTTGATATTAAAACCGCGTTCCTTTATTGTAATTTTTAGGATGAGATTTACATGAAACAACGTGATGGCTACAACGATGTTTCTGGACGTGTGTATCTACTTTAAAAAAGCTTGTATGGTTAATCCTTCAGATTGCTTAATTCGAAATTTACTTCAAGTCCTATTGAATTATGGCCTCTTACAAAGTAACTATGACTCCTACTTGTTTGCTGGTAATTACAATAGTCAAATGCCGATGATAACTGTCTGTGTTTATGACGGGTTTGATCTTATCTAAAACCAAACCGGCAGTAAGAAAGTTACTTGAAAAATTAAAACAAGAATTTATAATTACATTGAGTTGAAACCATAAACTTTTTCATTTATTTAGTTCTGTCAGACTCCATATAAACTGCGGAAATTAATTAAATAATATTCATTATAAGATATTTTGTAGCACAGATAGGAAAAAGGAGGTAGATGTAGACCTACAACAGATAGCGATAGATGCAGACTGTGTTAATTTACTTGATTTACAATTGCAATGTTGAAACTCTAATGTAACAGTTTTCTTGACCGCTACACTATATCAACGAATTTTAGTTCTAATAACTCAAGTATATCCATTAAATCATGCGAACCAGTAAAATATTAATTTTTGGTAATGCATTTTGAAACCTAAGTATTAGTAGATATGATTTTTGCTTTAAGTAAAAGTAACAGAAAGCATCCTGCGATATCAGCTAAAGAAACATTAAATCATACTGGCATAAGTCGCACTGTTTTTCAACGCATACAAACGACCCAAAAGCTATTAGAAGAAGATTTTGAAAAAGAATAATGTTTTGCTAATGGAATTTAGAAAAAAGTCAACAGAACAGAGAATTTCAAGGCTATGTTTTGTTTGCTGATGGAACTACATTTCACAAAAACAGGTTTACAAAAACAGGTTTATTATTAGACATTATTAGATATAACATAACCAAAAAAAATGTATACGGACTGTTAACCAGAGAAGTTGATCCTTAGATGTTTGAGAAGAAGTTATAGGGCCATATTTTTTGATAGCATTTTAACTGAAATGATTTATTTGGATTTTTTGCTAAATAGATTATCTCAATTAATGCGACACTTGCCCAGAAGTCAAACAAGAAATGTGGTACTTACATGATGGGGTGCCAGTTCATAACGTCGTGCATGTAAGTACATGTTTAAATAATGAATTACTTGAAAGATGATAAGTAGAAGAGGAAGTGTTAAAGGACAACCCCGTTCTCAGAAACTATCTAGAATTGACCTTTTTATGGAGTTATGTTAAAAATAAAGTATATAAAACACCTGTTACGACAAAGGAAGGTATTAAATAACGAATAACAACTGTTCTCTGCACTATCGATGTCGATGTTTTTTGATGTGCTCGTATTAAGAAAAATACAATTTTATTGATTTCTTTACACATTAGTTTGATATTAAAACCGCGTTCCTTTATTGTAATTTTTAGGATGAGATTTACATGAAACAACGTGATGGCTACAACGATGTTTCTGGACGTGTGTATCTACTTTGAAAAAGCTTGTGTGGTTAATCCTTCAGATTGCTTAATTCGAAATTTACTTCAAGTCCTATTGAATTATGGCCTCTTACAAAGTAACTATGACTCCTACTTGTTTGCTGGTAATTACAATAGTCAAATGCCGATGATAACTGTCTGTGTTTATGACGGGTTTGATCTTATCTAAAACCAAACCGGCAGGAAGAAAGTTACTTGAAAAATTAAAACAAGAATTTATAATTACATTGAGTTGAAACCATAAACTTTTTCATTTATTTAGTTCTGTCAGACTCCATATAAACTGCGGAAATTAATTAAATAATATTCATTATAAGATATTTTGTAGCACAGATAGGAAAAAGGAGGTAGATGTAGACCTAGAACAGATAGCGATAGATGCAGACTGTGCAAATTTCAGGGAAATGTGTAAGTTAGTTCAGAATAGGAAACAATGAGTGTACGCGTCTAACCAGTTCCAGGACTGACGACCTAATGATGATGATGGAGATATTTTGATAACCAATATCTATCGTTTGAAATCTCCCAAATTTTGAAAATCTACCTTGCATCCAAGCGCCCTTTAATGTATTCTTATATGGAATGGAGTGTAGTTCAAATTGCTACTTAATAAATTAGCAGTCACAAAAGGTTTTTGTTGATTTGATATTTAGGCCTATTTAAAAAGTATTGATAAATTCAAAACTGTTAAGTTAATTACAGTCATCACAAAGATTTAAAAGCATTTTATACTTATTTTCATTCATCTGCAAATATACATTATAGGTATTAAACTATTGTAAACTCTATTTTACATTTAAGTAAAGAGGTCTTATTATTGAAAGACGATACTCTTAGCAACTAATACAAAACCATAATACCTACCGACACATCTTAGTAAATTTCACGATTATTATGGTAGTATATTTTTAACACAGGAATTTAAGCCATGAGCCAAATACAGAATAAATATGGAGTTAATTCAAATTAGCACTACCTAGACTTTTCCACGTTTCTTTAAATCCAAAGTTACCGAGGTCGGTGGGTTAGTCAGAAATTGATAAAGTAACGTTTATAATCTAACCTAACTATCGGGTGTGTTGTTTTATATTAGTTTGCTGAAAGGAAGAATTTACAATTTTTTAAGGATGTTGAACAATTTAGTAAAACTTCGGCGGTACTCAACAAAGAAATCAAACTTTTATATATCAACTCCTATTTATTACGTAAATGCAAGTAAGAATTCAAACCTGCTTTCAGTTAAAACACTTCAGGAAGTATGATGCAAGCAATTAGATACTTTTACAACCTGATTTTGTCTTAACAATTGTTTGAAATTATCAAACGAGCGTGTGCTTGATTGTTTAGAATCAGTATAACTGCTGTAAATTATAATTCATATAATCGTCAACATCTAAGAAATAGAAAATTATTCCAATTTACATAAGCCCTGCACAAGTGTAAGTAAACTATAAAAATAAACGTAGGGCGTTACAAAAATTGCAAGATATGACTTCAGGTACCTCTGTATAACTAGGTTTTCATCTAGAGTGTAAATGGCAGTTTTCTCTTATTTCGAATAATAATTTTACAGAACATTGCTAGCCAGTACTGCACAAATATCTATCTTTAAATAACGTTAAACAAAATTTTCTTTCTTAGGTATAATTTTTAACAAGTGCGCCCCCATCATTTTGATATCATTAATACTTTCTACTAAGAAGTCAGAATCTGATATAAATGAGAAAAACCGAAATCCTTTAATTAGGGGAGAGTGGTACACATGGAGACAAAAATTAAATAAAGCTGTATTGTGACAAACCATACATCTCAGAACCAAAATTAAAATATACTCTTTTTCTTTTGACTTTTGCCTATACTTTGGCATATATAAAAAAGTAGTTTTCCAAAACAAAAGTAAATTATTATAATTTAAAAAAAAACATGCAATCGTCTCATTGTGTACTACTTACAGTACACAATGAGACGACGTATGCATAATAAAAGCTTTTGACTGCTTTTACTGTACATCAAGATTATTGAAAGAAACATTAAATCTATAATACGAAGACATTCATTTGTTGCCTTTTACATCTATTGGCTCCAACGCAAGACCCGGGTCTCGTTTTGGTATCACACAAACATCAGCAACAAGTGGAAAAGTAAAAGAGTTCTTTGCTACTACTACTATACAAACACAATTAAAAAATTTTTTTCAATCATGTTTCTATTCTTTTGCAGTTGGATTGATTGATATAGATATTAGTTAGTTATTAGGAACCAGTTCTAGTAATGTTATGGGTGAGTATGTAGTCTTAAGTCTAGTTTTTGGATTGACATTGAGAAGTTCAAGTTTCTTTTTGTTGTTCTTCGAGTTTTTTTTCTTATGGAAGGAGGCTCTGAAGCGTTCAAATTTTACGAAACCCAAACATTTTAACTCCCTATTGTAGGGGACAAAGAATACTACTATAGTAAGCCTGCTTATTGTAAAATGCGATTAAAAGGCACAGCAAGGGGCTGCAGCCTTGCTGGCTAAAAGATATTGGAGGAGAGTCAGTTCGTCTCGTGCGATCCTTAGTAATTTATATGGTTGTTGGGGGTTTGTCGTGACATATATGGCTTTTTGCTAAAATCTTTAAAAAACTGTGTTGTGAAAAGATATGGGAGCCTAACACAATATTTCCCAGGTATGGGTGGCCTAAAACACGAACTATGTATGATGTAGAGCTCACAAGTAAAATTCTTGTCCCGAGGTAAAAGACCCCCTCATTTGGATCTCCGGGAAGGGGTACTTGGGGCTCGTCATCGTAAGAATTTAAAACCGGTTCGATTTAGTGATAGGGACTTGGAATGTAAGGTCATTACTTAGAGTAGATAAGTTAACGAATTTATTAGTCGAAATGAGAAAAGGAAAGTTGGACATTTTAGATATTAGTGAGATGAGATGGCCAGATAATAATAACTTTTGGAAAGATAATTATAGAATAATTACAACTTCTTCAACTAATGGACAGGCAGGGGTAGGCATGGTGTTAAATAAAAGATTAGGACGTAAGGTTAAAGAGCCCTTACAATTTAGTGATAGGATAATTATGGTTAGATTGAGTACGGAACCCACAGACGCTGTTTTAGTACAGGTTTACATGCCAACAACTCAGTACGAGAATAAGGAAATAGAAAAGGCATACGAGGATATAAATAGTATAGTGAGAAAGGTAAAGGGAGATGAGAATTTAATAGTTATGGGCGATTTTAATGCGTCAGTGGGAGAAGGTAGTGAGGAAAAAATGGTAGTAAAATTTGGGTATGGTAGTAGTGGAGTCAAATTAGGTTTTGATATCTGAACTGGTTCAACCAACTCGGATTTTAATGATTGACGGCTTAAAATTTTACAAACTAAATATACTAAAACCCCTATAGGTTAAAAATTGCCGCTTTTTATTTATTTAATAAATTATTTAAATTATATTTTTATTGTAACGTTGTACGAGAGAAAATGCAATTAATGTATGATGTTAGGTTCAATACCAAATCTAAAACTGTAAAAAACCTCAAGCATATAATAGTAAAACGTTGAAAAGGTTTCTGTAGGGGATTTCAATGTAGAAAGAGACAAAGAATGAGCAGATGTTTTGGTGGGGTCTCGTAAGGACGCACGATCAGGTTCGGCAGGTAGTCGAATATTCGGTACCTTTAGTTTTACTTTCGTAGTCTTCCAGGCAACATCTAAGAGCAAGCAAAATTTTATAATATTTGATTTAAATAGTTTATTTACTGAAATAGTTATTGATTGTGAACTTGACCTTAAAATACGAAGGTAAATAGTGCCATTATAATATATATAAGTAAACGATTAAATGCCTTACTAATTAATAAAACCTGTAATAGAAAATTATTAGTAAATATATTATATATTCGTATAAGGACAATATTAGCAATATGAGAAACTAAACATACTAATAACAGAAAAGATAAAAAATGTATACATTTACGTATTTTTTTTATATATTTTAAAGTATGGACGAAGCTGGACCCTCGCAAGCTAATAAAGCAAATCTTTGCTTCATTTGCAGTCAACATAAGCCTTGCGAAGTGACCTGCAAAGTGACTAGGGGATTACTAACATTAATTAAAGCATCGGTTAAAAGAAATGACAATTTTTGACAACTTTAAAACAAGCTGAGTTTATTTATGCTCATGAATCTTGTCGTAAAAAGTACGTCCACAGTAAAATAAAAATAAACAACGAAAACTTTCCAATTGATCCTCTTTTATTGTTTCAACGTATTAGCGTATTGAAGAAATCTGATGCCGATTTGCAAGAGTATACATACGAAGTATGAATTAGCTCCTTACCCGTTATCATTATACGACGACGCAGGAATGCGAAAAACCCAGAAATCTACCTTCTACAATATCTTTGAAGAATCTTCAAAAAATGTCAACGATATCAACAATTTTGCTTATATTATTGATGGTAAGATGCTTTTACATCGTGTTAAATGGCAAATTAACCAAAAATTCAACTCAATATTAGATAGTTACGTGAGGTATATTAATAGGTATTATGGTAAAAACGTGACAATTGTATTTGATGGATATGAAACAGACACCACTGAAGCAGCAGAACGAAATTGCCGATCTGTAAAAAATTCATCACTTGATTATACTTTCGAAGAAGACATGCAGCTGAAAGTGGCGCAAGAAAAGTTTCTTTCAAACACCACTAATAAAGCTAAATTTATAACTAAATTAAGACAATATTTAACAGAAAATAGCATTTGTTCAAAACAAGCAGACAGCGATGTCGATCGACTAATTGTGACCACTGCAATTGATTCATCTTTTTCCAATATTGTCATAGTGGCTGAAGACATTGAGGTTCTTATCCTATTAATAGCTTTAACACCAGATACAAAGGAAATATATTTTTTGAAACCTCCTAGAGGAAAAACACCACAAAAAGTGTATTCATCGGCCAGTCTGAATGAATTACCATCCTGCAAAGAACATGTGCTTTTTCTGCATGCTTTTACAGGGTGTGATACGGCGTCGGCATTTTTCAATAAAGGAATAAGCAAATTTGCAACAATGTTTGAATCGCGAAAATCTTTACAAGAGGCTGCTGAAGTTTTCAAACAAAAAATAAAAGTGTAGAAAACATTGTTGAAGCTGGAATAATATTGTCTTTGCAGCAAGTGGAGTAATAAAACTTTGAGCAGGTGTATTTTAGCTTTATTCTAACTTCACGTAACGCTAAAGTTTACCTGTTAAGTATAACAATTATAAACTGTAAACTAATAATCATTGTGGCTTACAAGTGTTTTTTCCACTCACGTCACCAATAAACCAGCGTAATTGAGACGCTGCTTGACTATTATCTCTGCTTTTCTTCCAATACCTTTTTACCCAAACGTCACCTAATTTTGACAATCGTTCTTTTTGTTGTCGAAGCAAGGCCGGCTAATCTCAGCGTTAAATTTAGTTAAGCTCGCCTGACTGTCAACACTCCCCCCTAGTAAGCATGCTCCTGGTAAGTGCTTACTTCCTTTTTCGGCTATGTCTAACACAGCCAGCTTGACTGACGGGCGAGTATAAGTTGCTCCAGGCGAAGTTTGGACTACAGCGCAGCGCATTTGACCATCTTTACTTAGGGTAACATCTATAATTCTTCCTTTCGGCCACGAACTACGATGACTATTTTCGTCGCAGATTATCACAATGTCTCCCGGTTTGATAGGTTTAGCTGGGAGATGCCACTTGGATCGTCTTGTAAGCGTGGGTAAATATTCTCTTATCCATCGTTTCCAGAAAGTTTGAGCCACGTATTGTGCAATGCGGTAATTCTTTCGAGACACAAGGCAGCTTTTGTCAAAGTCACCTGACGATTTTACACCACTGGGGGAACCGAGAAGAAAATGATTGGGCGTAAGCGCTTCATCGCATTCAGCTGACAGCGGTATATACGTCAACGGCCGTTCGTTTACTATATTCTCTATCTCCGTAAAGATTGTATAAAGTAGTTCATCTGTAGGTTTGCGATCTGGCAATGCTTCGACAATGTTAGATTTAACTGACCTTATCAAACGTTCCCAGCAGCCCCCATGTGTGGAGTCGCTATGAATAAAATTCCATTTCACAGTGTTAAAGCTTTCTTGAAGTTTTGATTGTCAATACCTTTTAAGTCAGCTATCAGGGCCTTGGCCGCACCTCTAAAATTTGTACCGTTGTCGCTATGCAATTCGGCCGGAATACCACGCCTAGCAATAAAACGACGTATGGCCAAAATACAAGCATCTGTAGTCATACTATGAACGATTTCTAGATGAATTGCTCTGACCGTCATACAGGTGAACAGTACACCCCACCTTTTTCAACACGCCTGCATACCACAACCTCTAGCGGACCAAAGCAGTCCATTCCTGTGTGTGTAAACGGGCGTACAAAAGGCGTGAGCCTGGCTTTAGGAAGATTTCCTATTAACGGTGGTGTAGGTACGGCAGACTTAATTTTGCAGTGATTGCAGCCTGAGCGAACCTTGCTAAACAATGCCCGCAGCTTTAGAATAAAGAAGGATTGTCTCAGCTCGTTAATCACCGTCTCATGATTTTGGTGGTAGAATTGTTCGTGACAATGTTGGATTAATCGTCTGGTTACTCCGTGATCACCTAGTATTATTGGCCGCTTGCTGTTCCATGCGACGCCTTCCATCTTATCAATTCTGCCTGAAATTCTCATAACACCCTCCTCGTCAAGATACGGTGACAGTTTAAACAGCCTGCTACAGCTGTCCACGACTCCAGGAGGATGACAATTCAGAATTTCGTATTCGATCGGAAAGCAGTCTTGTTGGCAGCGTCGGTACAGGTCATTTTCACCAATTGTTTTCTCAGTCGCACTAATCATGCCTAACGGTTTCAGAGAGCCAGATTTCCTGGTTTGTAATATTTTTATAAAACGACGCACGTATACTTGGCTATTCACAAGTCGTACCCAACGCGAGACTCTTTCTGGGCTTGATGTTTCAACCTTAAGTAGGACTGCCTTTGTCACGTTTACGCGAAGTTCTATTTCTGGACTGGGCCGACTTTGAGCATTTTCCGGCCATTTAGATTCATCCTCCTTTAGAAATGCAGGGCCGTTAAACCATCGGTTATTGGCGTCGATCTTGGGTGGAGTTCGCCATTTGGTCGCGTCGTCTGCAACATTCAATTGGGTTGGTACCCACCTCCACTCATTTATGTTGGATTTCTCTAAAATTTCTCCTATCCTGAATGCTACAAATTGCTTGTACCGTCGGGCTTCAGATCGTATCCAGCAGAGTACGTTTGCGGAGTCTGTCCAGAAAATGCGCCGATTTATTTTAAGCGAGTGGGACTTCTCCACTGATTGTGCAAATCTGCATCCTAAAACTGCAGCTTGGAGCTCAAGTCTGGGGATTGAAAGCGGTTTTTGTGGTGCGACTTTATTTTTTGCTCCAACTAAGGCGACGTCGTTTTGCTCCTCCGAGAATATACGAAAGTATGTCACACAGGCATATGCATTTTCGCTAGAATCTACGAATATGTGGAGTTCTATGCTTCGTGGCTCTGTTATTTGTGAGTAACATCGTGGAATACGTAGCTGGTCAATTGAATATAGAACTTTCACCCACGTCACCCACATTTCGTACTGGTCACTAGTAATCTCGTCATCCCAGCCAATCCCGGATTGCCAAATCTGTTGTAACAAAATTTTCGCGTATACAAGGAAAAAAGAAATAAGCCCTAACGGATCGTACATCGTCATTAGGGTTCGAAGCACTTCCCTTTTTGTAGGCTTCCGTATTCCTGTCAGGATATCAATACCAGCTCTAGATGTATTAAGCACAAACGAGAAACAGTCGCGGCCCGGGTTCCACCATAAGCCAAGTACCTTTTCGACAAATGCTTGCTCTTCAAATATCGCTTTGCTTTTTTCACAAGGTGTCTCGCCCATTGCTTCTAGTACACGAGCGGAGTTAGACAGCCAACCTCGTATATGAAAGCCTCCTGCAGCGTGAATAAACTTTACAGCTTTAGCTAATTCGATCATTTCCAGCTCGGTATTAGTGCTGTCCAACCAATCGTCAGCATAGTGATTTTCTCGTATAGCTTGAACAGCACGAGGATGCGTGTGAATGAAAGTATCTGCATTTAAGTTTTTTACGTACTGAGCAGATGAAGGGGAGCACGTTGCTCCAAATGTCATTACCTTCATCACGTAGACATCCGGCCTTGAGAGAGAATTGTCGTTCCGCCAAAGAAATCGTTGAAATTGCTGATCTGATTTGACTATCCTAACCTGATGAAACATTTCCGCTATGTCGCCACAAACTGCCACTGCTTTTTCGCGGAATCGATTTAAGATCGCTGGTAAGGACATGAGCTGGTCAGGCCCTTTAAGTAGTAAAGAATTTAATGAAACTCTTTTTACTCGAGCGGCAGCATCCCAAACAATGCGGCTTTTTTTTGGCTTATTGGGATTTTGTACCGTAAAAATGGGCAAATACCAGACCCTTGAGTGACTTACAATTTCGGCCGCGTTCAATTTATAGATATAATCTTTGCTGATATAGTGCGCAATTTGTGTGTTTAGGGCAGCCCGTAACTCAGGATGCTTCAGCATTTTCATTTGAAAGCACTGGTATCTCCTAAGTGCCATTGCATAACTATTCGGTACCAAAAAATGATCAAACTTCCAAATAAGACCAGTTTCGTAGCGACCTTCAATACGTTTAGTAGTCGCTTCCATTATCTGACGTGCCCGTTGGTCCTCCTTTGATTCTATAGCTGACAACTGTTGTACGCCTACATTTTCAAGCGCAAAAAAATCTTTAACGATCTGATGAAGATTTTCATCCCGACATTCGCAAATAAAAAACAGACGTGAATTTGAAACATTAGGTCGTTTAGTCTGGCGAAAATCGTCCAACCAAGTCGTGTTTTTATAGCCATTGGCTCGGACCAACGTCCTACCCGTGTTTCTATAGGAAAGCCTAGTTTATAGTTATCTAAGCCAATCAGAACTGTTGGTTTAGCATTAACGTACTGTACAATAGGAAGACCTTCGATATGCTTATACATTTGCGGGGGCGTTACAGACCATGTTTGTGTAGGAAGGTCCAAATTTTTAACTGTACGAACTCCGTTCATACGATATTTCTTTGCGATTCTTGCACGCCTGATATTTCCAGTGAGACGGTTTTAGAATGTTCTTCCACACGTTTAACGTTATTTGTCCATTGCAGACAAAGATTGTTATTCGCCCATCAAGCCCAGAAACCTTGCCGCCTCTTCGTCGATTAGAGTGGAAGTAGATCCTTCATCTAGAAACGCAAATGTTTCAAGTCTTGTACCTGGGCCAAATAATGTCACTGGTACAATTCTAAAAAGGACTATCGTGGTTTCTAATCTAGAAGAATGAACCAACGCCTTTGTTGTTGATGCGACTGCGGGATGAGTTTGATTTTCGGATGGTTCTAATTTATGTGTAGTTGACGGGTTACTGGTCAGCGCAAGATGTAGAAGTGGGTGGTGCTTGATCTTACAGTCATCTACTTGACATACCCTGCGTGACCAACATCGATTAGTTTGATGGCGACCAAGGCATCTACGGCACAGACGCTGTTTTATCACATAGGCTATTCGACTGCTCGGAGCTAGTTCGGTAAAGCTCCCACACGCGGAGATTTTATGTTCAGTCGAGTTACAACCTATGCAACTTGGACGCGATCTGGCTACTTGTGGTAGCGATTTACCGCCATCATTTGTAGGATTTTTAAACTGCAAGTGATAGTTATGGTGTACCTTGTCTTGAACTCTAGGGTTACCCTTGGTTTCGGTGTATGTATATCTGTATTGCCAGACGTCGCTTTACAGGCACTCTTTGCCAATTTCATAAGCCAGCTGTTAAACGTTCTTAGTCCAATTGGACTTTGGTGTTCTTGAAAAAGCTTAGGCGTGGCGGTGGGCAGTTTGTCCACCAAGTCATGTAAAACTGATAAGTCTTGAACGTAGTTGTCCAAATTGGAGGCATCTATCATTGCGCAAAGTTCTGTACTTCAAAGGCGTAATCAATTAGTTTATCTAGTCGATCCGCTTTGACGGCGGGTGTAGCTTTGATTTTCCTAAGCAGTTCGATCACGAGTTTCAGGCTGACCGTAGAACATTTCGAGAATCTCAATAGCATTGGACACAGATTTGTAGCTGATTAACGAACCACGTACCTTTTCTAACGCAGCGCCGCCTATAGCCTTTTGCAAGCGTAGTAAGTTTTCCTGATCAGAAAACCCACACCGTAGAGTAGATTGCCGATAGTTGCTAATAAAGACGGGCCACTGCTCCCTTTTTGAGCCATCAAAGTAGGGCAATTCCTTTGGTAGAAATTGACGGGCTACCATGTTGGGAGTTGTTAAGTCTATAGTTCTCGAACCAGACATGTCACGGAACTCGACATACCTAGTTTGTCTGGACCTGCTATGACTAGATCCTTTTTCAAAAGCTGTGGTTGTAAGACTACTTTTGAAATTGTGTTATGTACACTCGACTTTGAGTTGACCCAATCTTCAATTCTTTGATGCTTAACTGAGTTTACTTCACTATCCGCTAAGGGTATGGCTTTATCGTGTTGTGCTTCGTCCTCCAGTAGTTTTTTATATTTCGCATTAATTAAATCTGACTGAACCTGTGCTAATTCTTCCAAACGCTTTAGCTCCAGATCGGTCATTCGCTTTCTACTAGATGCTTTTGAACTAACTTTGCTGCTTGGTCTAATGGATACAGCAGAGTTTTTACAATTATTACAATTCCATACGATACTACGAACAGAATCATTGACCCCGACGCATTGGAAGTGGTACCAATGAGAGCACTTGGAACATTGTACCATGGTGTCAGCACTATTTGGCTGAATACAACTCTCCATATTACAATCATATCCATCTTGTGTCTCGTATAGGCATTCTCCTTTTGACTTTTCGGGTAAATCCATTATCACGTGCAAGTTTGCCGATCGTAATAAAAAGCGACTTCCAGTCAGTTGTAAACTTTAGGATGTCTTTGCAGCAAGTGGAGTAATAAAACTTTGAGCAGGTGTATTTTAGCTTTATTCTAACTTCACCGTAACGCTAAAGTTTACCTGTTAAGTATAACAATTATAAACTGTAAACTAATAATCATTGTGGCTTACAAGTGTTTTTTCCACTCACGTCACCAATAAACCAGCGTAATTGAGACGCTGCTTGACTATTATCTCTGCTTTTCTTCCAATACCTTTTTACCCAAACGTCACCTAATTTTGACAATCGTTCTTTTTGTTGTCGAAGCAAGGCCGGCTAATCTCAGCGTTAAATTTAGTTAAGCTCGCCTGACTGTCAACAAATATGTATTCTCTTTTTATATGGCACTCCAAAACCTATATCTAATTTAAATCAGTACAGATGTCAATGTTTTAAAGCAGCCATTGCAAAGGACAGTCGTGTACAATTAATGAATTTCCCATGCACAATAGATGCAGCTACGGAACATCTGAAAAAAATATATCTGCAAGTTCAGTTACGGATTGGAAATTATTTATCGCCAATGGGCTGGGGATGGAAATCCGACAAATATTTAATGCCAAATCCAATGTGTCAACAAGCTGCTTCTGAAAATTTATTCATCATCATCATTAGGCCTTCAGTCCTAGAACTGGTTGGACGTGTACCCTCATTGTTTCCTAGTCTGAACCAACCTACACATTTTCTTGAAATTTGCACAGTCTGCATCTATCACTATCTCTGTGCGAAAGTCTCATCGCGGTCTACCTCTACCTCTCTCTTCCTATTTCTGCTTGTAATATATTCCGTACTATTTTCCAGAAATGCCTTAGACGTATCCTGTCCTTCTATTTCTCCTATTTTTTTCGTTTATTAAAAATCATTTTTTGCAAATGCAAATCAGGATGTGGCGGAAATTGTGGCTGCAAAAAAAAGGAATATTTTTTACTGAAGCATGTTTTCACTGTAATGGACAAACCTGCACCAATTGCACGCCCATAACTTTTGATGGAGACGAGTTGGAAGATGTAGAAGATATTTGAAAATCTTGGTATATTATGAATAAAATTATATTTCATTATTGCTAAACTTATGGTGAATTATTTTCATTTACAAACAACAGGATACAAGAAAGCACATTCAAAAAATCATTCATGGTTCAATTTCAATTTTTTTGCAATTTTTTATATTTCCTGTAAAAAGCGACAATTTTTAACCTATAGGGTTTTTAGTATATTTAATTTGTGAAATTTTAAGCCATAAATCATTAAAATTCGAGTTGGTTAGACCAGTTCTGAGATGACACTAGTTTTTCTTCTAATTTGACTCCACTATAGACGAAATGATAGAGGAGAAAGATTATTTGAGTTTTGCCAGGAACATAGATTAGTAACTGCAAACATCGTATTCGAACAATATGTTAGAAGAAGATATACCTGGAAAGCGCCAGGTGATAGGACTAGATACCAAATAGATTATATTTTAGTTAAACAAAGATTTAGAAACCAAGTTAAAAACTGTCGTAGTTATCCAGGGGCTGACATAGATAGCGATCATAACTTAGTTAAAATGAAGTGTAATCTAAAATTCAAAAAATTGAGCAAGGCTAAAAGAGGGGGATGGGATCTAGGTAAGCTTAATGATAGTGAGGTAAAAGAAGAATATAAACAAGTATTAGATAGTAAGATCAAAGAGATAGCTATAGGAGGGAATGTATAAAATAGATGGAAAGAAATAAAAAGGGCTGTACATGATACAGCAACACAGACTATAGGTAAGAAAAAAGTAGAAGCGAGAAAACCCTGGGTAACAAAAGAGATTTACATTTAACAGAGAATAGAAGAAAGCTTAAACCTTTCAGAGAATTGGATAGTGAAAGTAAGCAAAAATATAATAGAGTTAGAAATAAGATAGTACATGAGTGTAGAAAAGCTAGAAATAAATGGATGGAGGAGAATTGTAAGGGAATACAAGATGATTTGAGAGTAGGTAAGACAGACAGGGCTTACAGGGCCATTAAAAAGTTTTTTGGGGAAGATAGGAAAAATATAATGGTATTAAAGATGAGAATAATGAGCTTTTAATAAATAAAGTTCGGGTAGCAGATAGATGTAAAAGATATTTAGAAGATTTATATAAGGGAGACGATATGGATGTGTTAAAGAACGACAAAGAAGAGGATGTAGAAACAGGGTTCTCAATATTAAGAGAGGAATTTGATAGAGCTGTTAGGAATATTAAACTAAATAAAGCACCTGGGATAGACGATGTATCCGCAGAATTAATAAAATACGCAAGTCAGAAAACTATAGACAGACTATGTGAACTAGTAAAAGTAATATATGACACAGGTGATGTCCCAATAGATTTCGAAAAAAAATATTATTATCCCAATCCCAAAAAAGTCAGAAGGTGATAGGTGTGAGAATTTTAGAACAATTAGTTTAACTGCCGATGCTTCCAAACTACTAACAATAATAATTAAAAATAGAGTAGAAGCTTTGACTGAGAATTATTTAGGCAAAGACCAATATGGTTTTTGTAAAGGCAGAGGGACTAGAGAACCGATACTAATGATTAGGGTACTTATCAGAAAAAGGTTACAAAAAAATAAAAAGACTCATTTCGCGTTTGTAGATTTAAAAAAAGCATTTGATAGGGTTAATTGGAGTGTTATGTTCAGGGTTTTGCTAAAAATAGGAAACTCGTAGGGATAGACAAATTATTTACAGTCTATATAAAAACTAAATCGTAGTAATTAGATTTGATGAAATAGAAGAGCAAGCTAAGATTAGAAATGGTGTCAGAATAGAAAAGAATTTAGAGCTGCATTTGAAAACAAAATAAAAAAAATAAATAAAAATCAGTTACTAAATGTCACCATGACATAACACAATTAGTTAGCGGTCTGGCATGTTGGCAGCGATTCGTTGCTTAAGCCTTACCATAACATATAATTTAACACTTTTTTTTTTTTTGAAGGGGGTAACCAGGTAATATTTCATTTCCTTATAAATGGGAATCATGTTAACATGTTGGAGTTCTTTAACAACCATCAGGTAGCTAATATCTATGTAGAGCCAGGTAGATAGGAAAAAGGTAGAAGAGTATAGGAAGACCTAGACCAAGCTATATTAGTCATATTAGAAATTTAGGTTGTGAAGGGTATGTAGAACTTTTTAGATTGGCACAGAATAGAAAAGAAGTTAGAGATGCGTCAAACCGACCTTAAGTAAAGCCGAAAACAAAATAATGATTATTGCTTTACTATTTCTTCTCAAAAAAGATACCTCAATTTCGTCCAAGTCTTCTGATATTTGCAGAACTTTAGCAACATAGTTCACTTTGCCGGTATAATGCACAAGAATGGAACTATTCACCACAACTCGGCGAATGATTTGTGTCATCGCTTAAAGTTTCTAGTTCATATTCAGAGATGTTTACATATTCCATCGTGGTTTCGTTTTCTTCCAATTCGGAATCACTTAATTTACAAACACTTTTGTTTTGCTTTTGTACAAACTCCATTTCTTGATGTTCTACTTTTTCTTTATTGGTGTATTTTAAATGTTTAATTTCTAGGGTGCTTGTTATAATTGCACTTTTTTTGGTGTTTTGCTTCATAGCAGCTATTCTTTTACTGACCTTTGAAAAACCTCTGAATTCTGTTGGAGAAATAAAATTTGAAAATTGTCTACTTGTCTGCAAGGTTAAAGATAATAGAGTTGGTGGCGTTTCACTATTTTGAATGGTGAATGTCACTTCAGCAGTACACAAGCAGTTGGTTCTGTCATTTCCTTTTTAGATGGTATTGATAGATCACCTATTTCTGTCTCAGATCTATCCATCACAGAACTTACAGGAAATCAGACTCTGTAAATACCATTAACCCTTTAACTGCTACGTCCGTAAATATATGTTTTCAAAACACATACTTAAAAGTGCTACTTCCGTAAATATACGTTTTATAATTTCAAAAATCTGTGTCGTCAGTAAATATACGTACGATAAGCTTGCCTATTCTATTTTATAGTTGCTTGTATGTATTTCGTAAATCACAAGTATTTCCGGTTTTAATAGATTTAGTCGTGTTCAGATTTTCAATTGTGTAGCAGGTGCTTTCATTGCTAAATAGTGCACAGGTATAAATTCTTATAATGGCAGGTTTGACTCTTAGGCCATATAAATCAAATAGACACGCCGCGCGCTATCCTTCCTATGAGCTTTGTTTGATGTAAACACCTCCGATGCATGTGACGTCAGTTGTAGGCAAAAAGCACAGCAACAGCCCGCCACTCATAGTGTTTTAAACTATCTGTGAGCGTAGTTGTGTTTGAAAACTATAGAGTTGTAAAAATGGAGCATTCTTGCTGTGCATATAACTGCACAACGCGGTTTGTGAAAGGATCAGATATATCATTTCATGGGCAAGTATACATGTGCATGTTATAGATATATAGTTATACAATATAATTACTCAATAAATTTATATATTATTTTTATATAAAAATTATGCAATTTTACTCCTATTTAATCAACGTTTTATATCTGTAACTATTTTTAAAGCATAACTTAATTTAATTTAAACGCTTTTAATATTAGAAAATATTACAATAAAAGTTTAAACCATCAAAGGACACAAGAATCTGTTCACAGCATTTTACAGTCGATTCATTTAATACGAGTGGGTGGTCCTCTAAAAAATCACTACAAGCAGATGCTGTTCCAAACATATTCGACTTTCCAGGAAATGTAATAAAGTATAATACACCCAGTCGCAAATCTTCAGTTAATAGGCAGAGTAATTTGGGAACATCTAGTTGTAGTAATGAGCTTATTAATGTACCAGATGAATCATCACCATTCAGCGTCAATACTACACATATTACAAAAAAGAGGCGTTTGTTTTATGAAGGAGATTTTAAAGATAATTCGGTACAGAGTTATCAAAAGTACAAGCGTATGCAAATACGGATGTTACAACAACAAAAGAGAAGGCTTCATAAAAAAGTGGGTGACCTTACAGCTTTGGTGAAACATTTGGTGAATAAAAAACACACTGATCAAGAATCGTCTCTGAGACTTACGGTGAGAACTTGAAATTTATTAGTCTTATTAATTTTCTAGTTTTATTCTTTCTTAAAATACTTTTTTTAGAATACCATACCTGCTTTTACCAAACTAATATTAAAGCAAATACTTGGACAAAATAGTAGAAGAGCATATCCCGCTGAGTTGAAAAGCTTTTGCACTTACGTTAAATTGTTATTCCCCAAGGCTTACTCGATGTTAGAAACAGTTTTCCTAAAATGCTTCTTTATCCGCGTACTTTGCAAAAGTGGTATGAAACTGTTGGATGTGAACCAGGGTTTCAAGTGGAGGCGGTAAAAATTTTGAAGCAGAAGGCGTTGATAATGCAGGAAAGGGGAAAAGACTGTATTTGCTCTTTAATGGTCGACGAAATGGCTGTGCATAAAAAAGTTGAATGGGACGGTAAAAAGTTTGTCGGGTACGATATATAGTGATTGCTAATATATGTGGTTTACATTTTGTGTCTTATACAGTTTTCGATTTTATAGCATTGTTAATATTTTTGTCATTTCTTGTAGATATGTCAACATGGGAAGTTCTGACGAACAACACGAAATGGTGCCGTTAGCTTTACAAGCGATTGTATTCATGGTGAACGATTCATGGAATTTATCTGTTGGTTATTTCTTCATCGACTCATTATCAGACATGCAAAAATCTAATTTGCTAACCTTTGTATCTATAAATACTGCACGAGACAGGAGTGAAAATAATGTCTCACATTTGACGGCGTTTCAAGTAACATTGCAATGGTGAACATTCATGGTGCAGAATTGACAGCAACCTCAGATAAGTTTTACATTCCATATCCAATCACCAAGGATCCAATTTATACACTTCTTGATCCTCCCCGTATGCTGAAATTAGTGACGAACTGTTTTGGCAGCAGCAAGGTTATAATTGACAACGAGAATCGAGAAATAAAATGGCAGCTGATTGACAGAATTGTCGAGATACAAGAAAACGAAGGAATGCATTTGGCAACTAAAATAAATCGACAGCACCTAAATTGGTTCGAAAATGAAGGTCAGATTTGCTGCTCAAACTCTATCCCTTTGTGTAGCAAAGGCAATTCGTTACCTCAGAGAAACCAACTACTCCGAAAATTTTATTGATAGTGAAGC
Source organism: Platerodrilus igneus (assembly GCA_036346225.1). Lineage (NCBI taxonomy): Eukaryota > Metazoa > Arthropoda > Insecta > Coleoptera > Lycidae > Platerodrilus > Platerodrilus igneus. The sequence goes on along the minus strand of JARFIW010001282.1, from coordinate 983,731 downwards.
CACTGAAAAGTTTGTGACAGTTATTAATGATGCATTAGATATTTTAAATAGTCGAAACGTGCTTGCCAAATACCATAAGCAAAGCTTGCAGAAAGGAAATGTAGCACTCATTTCCAAGAGAATTAATGAGTATACAGACTATATTGTTTCTTTCAAAAGTGCTAAAACCGGCCTTCCAGTACATTTAGGAAGGAGAAAAAACCGGTTTCATAGGTCTTATTGTAGGCTTAAAACCCTTCTGGCCAAATGGAAAAAACGGCAATAAAGGCCTGACATATATAAATGCGTACAAATTATCACAGGACAATTTGGAGGTATTTTTTAGCACAATTAGAAGCCGAGGTGGATTCAATAACAATCCTACTGCAACACAGTTTCAAGCTGCATACAAGAGACGGCTTATGCATATAAGCATAAAGGGTTCAAAATATGCTAATTGCATAGAACAAACTCGCAGAATAATTTTGAATAAATGTACTGCAGTTCCAAACTCTGTACATCATCAGTTTGAAGAGGATGCATTGGATATTTTCGATGAGCGCAACTACTACAAAATACCCATGGCCCATTCTGAGAATTTATCTCAATATGTAGATGATATATCCTAATATATTGCAGGTTTTGTTGTGAAGCAAGTGGAGAGAAAATTAACATGCAGCATCTGTAAACCAATGTTTGTTGAAGAGGAACCAAGGTTAACATTCATAAAAAATTAATTATACAAGTAAACACCCACTGAAACAGCCGGCAAAGGATGTAGAACATATATGTAAAATTGCCGAGAAGGAGATAAGAATTCTACAAGCAACAAAAAAATTGCAATAAAAAGATCTTCTGTCTAAAGCCGTACTGAACATGTTGAAGAATGTACGAAGGCAAAATACCATGATCATATGTTTGATTCTGATGTGGAGGGCAATCACTTAATTACATTAATTAAAATGATAGCAATGCAGTATTGCAACATAAGACTGCACTATATATCTACTTGCCACAATAATTATAATAGAATCAGAAACAAATTAACTAAAACGATGTTATTTTGTAATCAGTAATATTATGCTTGTATTTAGTTTTGTATTATACTGCATTTGTTTGTATATTTTTTTGCATTAAAAATATCAAATATCAATATAGCATGTGTTTTTTATCAATACGCCCTATTTGTGGTGTCACTACTGTTAACCGACTCAACAATATTAATAAAAATTATTCAATATTTAGATTATTGTGTTGTAAGTATATAATTCTAACGTTTCTAGATGTTGTTACGTGCCATTGCACTTAAACAGTGTTTTTAGGTTAAGTTTTTATGTATGGAAGTTTCGCGGCATAAATTCAAATACGCGGTGCGCGGGAATTTTTAAATGGACTAGGCGGTACTTCCGTACGTCAGAGTAGTGAGCTTGCGCAATGTGCTTATCCCTAGAGGGGTAGAGCAATACTAGACAAAGGGTGGGGACAAAGTGGTGAGAGGTTTGGCTGACGCCCTGAATCGTGACTGTTTTGCCCGAATTTTCAAGGTGTGTGGTCGTTTGGGAGGTATCGTATCGTAGCTTTTACCTATGTAGATTTCCCTTGTTAATTATCTTTTGTTTGTCGCTCCTTTACCATTTTTCCGTCATTCCCTGCGTAGGTAAATTTACAGCAACCTTCGGCTACTGGACCCGAGACGACCCTGAGGTACATGCGCCGCTGGCAGATCCGGAGGAATCAACATCTTTAATCCCTCCGACATGAAGCCCTGATAGAGGCCAACTTTGGTTCAACCCCGCCGAGTTCGGATTTCCGGGGTGAGTAATACCGTGTTTAAATTGTTCACGAATATGAACTCTTGTTAATTGTTTATTTAACTTTTTATATTTTTCCGGTTATGGCGCAATGTAATTTGTATTGGTGACGTCATGGTGGATGGCCGCGCCCCAAATCTGTAAAAGGTTTGCGCTTTCCTCCGCTAGAGGCGTCACTCGCCTTATTCATTGCGCGATGTATTTTATGAACTTTGGTAACTGTATTACCGGCTTTTAGGAACTATCTATCACCATATAAATGTTTCACCATTTAAAGTGTAATAAGAATGGCGCCTTTTAAATGTGGAGGTTAGGAACCGGGAATTTTCCTTTGTTTTTATATAAACATTCGATGTATTAACAGATGTTGTTTAAACAGCTTTCTCACTTAAGGAACCGTACTTTTATTCATGTAAGTATTACAAATAAGCATTTACCTTGATTAGATACCTTTAAATATAGTTATTACAAAATTATCTATTAAAATATAACTTTTGTTGTTTTCTTAACCTTAAAAGCCCGTTTTTTGAAACTTAAATGCACTGTCTTGTATGTTTCATTTTAAAAACTGTATTAGTCTTTCATCTATTCAATTAACAATATCTCAAATACCTTTACAAGAAACTCTTGTGTTTAAAAACACTGAGTGAAATAAATTGGTTTCTATATCTTTTAAGAAGTGTTTGACTATGGGTTGTTGCTTTTATAGGTTAAATAACATATCACCTGCGTGCATTTTCTATTTAGGAGGGCCTTTTTGTAATTATCAACAAAATATTTATTTAATTGAACATTGATTTTGCTTTCATACACCCTAAATGTGTTTCTTTAGTGTTTTGATTAATCAACGTGTTAACATTTGCATATTATTCTTTATCGGTGACGTTCTAACAAGTTTTCACCGTTGAAAACCGTATCGTACTAACTTAAAGTAGCTGTAACGTTTCTTTACTTTCTGATCTGCGTCAGTACTATATATTTTATATATATCGTGTCTCGAATATTCTATTCAGGATGAATGTTTCTCATTTAAAATCCCTCGAACTAATTTACGAGCTTGAGTGTAGGAATATTATTGCAGCTAGTAACCAAAACGATAGAAGATCTCAGCTCAGGGCCATTTTAGCCCAGGAAACGAAAGGCATTGCTATCTTAAAGAAACCCGTTGGCGATTGGCCTCTGAACGTATCGGAAATTAAATTGTCTTTAGATGACATATCGGGTATAATAAATAGAACAGATCCTGGTGCTAGTGATATCGAGCTAGGGAGATTGGCTTCGAGAATAACGCACGTCAAACAACGTACAGAACTACTATCTTTATATGACGATGCGCAAGCAACCCAAGCTAAACAAAGTTTGTTGTCCGAAGTATTATTACTTGAAGGGACTATTCTTGAAAGACTTAATCCCAATGCAGACGTAGATATATCGTTACCCTTTTCAAATCTCGCACTTGCCCAACCTAAACCATTAGGGAAATCTATCCCTGTATACAAATGGGGTCTCACCTTCCAAGGGTTTGATTCGCAGGTCTCTTTATCGTCTTTTCTTGATCGGATTAATGATTTCAAAATCTCTCGCGGGTGTACAGACCAGGACCTATTTGTCTCAGCTGGTGACTTGTTCGCAGACTCAGCGTTAATATGGTACAGAAACATACGAGACCAAATTTCTACCTGGGAGGAGTTAGTTGCGTGTTTGAAACGAGATTTCCTACCTTACGGTTATATTAACGACCTTTGGAACGAAATACGTAACCGAACCCAAGGTCCTGACGAAAATGTTGTTTCTTTTATTACCTCACTAGAAGCTTTATATAGCAGACTCTACAAAAAACCTTCAGAATCCGAAATTATCGATCAGTTACTTAGAAATTTAAACCCCTATTTCTCAGAACGGTTGGCATTACAGCAAATCTCTTCGTTAGCCCACTTTAAAGACCTATGTCGTTCTCTACAGGAAGTGAAGTTAAGGATTGACAAATATCGGCCACCCCGAGAAACTATCTGGTCTTCTAGAACCCGATTTAGCTTGCCAAGCTCGAGCTTCCCGTAAAGTATCTACCCTTAACGTTCCTTCTACCGTTACTAATAACTCACTTACCTGTTGGAACTGTAAGCGAAGTGGACATAACTATAATGTCTGCACATACCCCAGAAATATTTTTTGTTATGGTTGTGGTTGCTCAAATATCTACAAATCTAACTGCAGCAACTGTAATCCTAATGTATCGGAAACTCCCGTCGAGATATTTCAAATCAGGGTGTGAATATCTCAAGGATCCAAAATCGCCCTCATCACCAATCATTCAACGGACCCAGACGTCAATAAATTCAAATCATAAAACTACTTCTAACGTTGTACCGTCATTAAATTTATCTAATAATAATACCGCTACTATCAATGTACAAAATGCCTTACCTTCATTACAGGAATTATGCTATACTACTCCAGCCGAGTGGTCTAAGTGGTTACAAACCGTCAATTCCTTTTATCATAAAAGACTGCTGCCTCACAACTTGTTAAAAACCCTTCGATAACCGTCCACACTTATCTATCTCAATAGGTTCCTTAAATGTAATTGCTTTATTGGATACAGGTTCTTCATGTTCCTTATAAATAACGAAGGTTTACATCAATTATCCAAACAAAATATTAATATTCAAATTATTCCCGAAAAAACTTCCATAAATTTAGCTGACGATAATCAAATACATGTAACCGGTTCCCTTAAGTTAAAAATTCGAGTAGAATCTTGTGAACGTGATGTTTTATTTTTGATTGTGCCTGCATTAGCTTATCCCTTTCTACTAGGCGTTGATTTCTGTAAACTTTTTAATCTGTCACTTTATTTCCAGGATTTTTCATGGCAAACCTCTATTAAAACGAATTCTTGTGCATCTACAGGAATATCTAACAAAATTTCTCTTACTGACTCCGAAAATGTAACTCTTAACGCTACTATTGACAAATTTTGCAAACTTAATACCTCTGAACTTGGTTGTGTTACAACGGCAACACACGTTATCTCTACAGATGATGCCCTTCCCTTCAAGCAACGTCAATATCCCTTATCGCCTGCCTTACAAAAGCATTTACATGCTGAAATAGACAAAATGTTAGAGTCTGGTGTTATCTCTCCCTCAAATTCACCGTGGATGTCTCCTGTATTACTAGTTCGGAAAAAGAATGTCGAATGGCGTGTCTGTTTCAATGGCAGAAAGTTGAATTCTGTGACTGTTTCAGACGCTTACCCTTTACCAAGAACTGACTCGATTTTAAGCCGGCGTCGTAACGCAAAGTTTATCTCATCTATCGACCTTAGACAAGCTTTTTATTAGATACCTGTCGACCTATCTTCTCGTCAAAAAACTGCTTTTTGTGTTCCAGGCCGAGGTCTTTTCGAATTTAATTTTTTGCCATTTGGTCTCTGTAACGCTCCACAAACTTTACAACGTACTATGGATCAAACGTTAGGTCCTATCTTACATCAAGAACGTGCCTTTGTGTTTTTGGATATCTTAGTTATCTCAAGTTCTTTCGATGAACATATCGCCACACTAAACGAGGTTGCAGAACGTTTAAATGCAGCAGGTTTTAAGATAAACTGGGAAAAGTGTCAATTTTGTTGTTCGTCCATCGCATTTCTTGGTTTTATTATCGATGGGACTGGCCTACGAGCAGATCCTGCTAAAGTCGATGCTATTACTAAATTTAAAACACCTAAAACTGTTACCGAAATCAAACGTTTAATTGGAATGATTAGCTATTATCGCATCTTTCTACCCAATCTTTCAACTATATCTGCACCCATTACCGCTTTAATTAAAAATAAAAAGAAATCCCAAACTATCGAGTGGAATTTAGAATCTCAACAGGCTTTCGAACAAATTAAAACATTAATCACTTCAGCACCTATCTTAATTTCACCTAATTTCGATGATAAGTTTTATATACAAACCGATGCCTCACTTACTGGGTTAGGTGCAATGTTATTCCAGGTAAACAATGGTTTAGAACATCCAATCGCATATGCGAGTCGTGCCTTAACTTCTGCCGAACAAAAATACTCTGCTACCGAACGAGAATTATTGGGCGTTATCTTTGGCATCGAGAAATTTAGAGGATATGTCGAAGGTACACACTTTACCGTAATCACTGATTGTGCAGCTCTCACTTGGCTTAATAACTTGAAACAGCCCGCAGGTCGTTTGGCAAGATGGAACTTGCGTATATCTCAATTTACTTTCGATGTTAGGCATAGGCCTGGCAAATTAAATATCGTACCTGATGCCTTATCTCGTGACGTCGTCTCTCTTAACCTTCCAAATTTAATTCTGGGTACCTGGTACCTCAATATGATTAAAAAAGTTTCCGATAATCCCGACAAATTTCCTACCTTCCGTGTAACTAATAATAGACTATATAAATTTGTATCTTCGTCCCCGCATAAAATATCGAATATCCCTGAATGGAAACTGGTCGTGCCCACTGCAAACCGCAGTGAGGTGCTCAAATTATGTCACGATCATCCCATAGCTGCACACCTTGGTGTTACAAAAACTCTCGCTAAAATATCTGAATTGTATTACTGGCCCACACTTAAGCAATCTGTTTGTCGCTACATTAAGAGCTGTAAAATTTGTGGTTCTCAAAAGAGTTCACAAGATGCTCGTCCTGGTTTAATGGGTAACTTTAAACGTGTATCTTATCCCTTTCAATTAATATCGCTTGACTTATTAGGACCTCTCCCTCGATCGAAAAGAGGTAATCAATATCTTTTAGTCGTTACCGATTGGTTTTCTAAATTTGTTATGATGCAACCCTTACGTAAAGCTACTTCCGCGGCAATAATTAAATTCCTAGAACAAAATGTCTTTCTTATCTTTGGTGTCCCCCAGATTATTCTTTGTGACAATGGTGCACAATTTATCTCTAAAGATTTTCAGAATTTCGTTAAAAGTTACAAAGTACAAAAAATTTGGTTTAACGCAAAATATCACCCCCAAGTAAACCCTACCGAAAGAGTAAATAGAGTCTTAATCACCGCTATCTCTTCCTATATTGATTCAGACCATACTACATGGGATGAACATATCTTTAAAATTGCTCAAGCTTTGCGTACATCTAAACACGAAGCAACCCAATTCACTCCGTCTTTTCTTGTTTTTGGAAGATATACCCCAATCGATGGGAGTTACTATGGTTTAGTGCCTGACGATACTAACGTAATTGAATTTGACGATAAAGTACGTTGGGACAAGGACCAAGCTTACGAAAAAAGCAAGGACCATTATAACTTACGTAAACGAAATATTTCCTTCACCTTGGGCGAACAAGTTTGGAAAAAGAATTATGTCTTATCGGATGCATCTAAGAAATTCTCTTCAAAATTAGCCCCTAAATTCATTCTTTGTAAGGTCACTCGTGTCATTAGTCCTCTTATCTAGGAACTTCAGGATGCTGAAGGAAAACGCCAAGGCAGGTGGCATATTAAAGACCTTAAGCCATTCTCTGCTGACCCAAATGCTACTTAAGTTTTTCATGTTCCATGCTCCTCACTATTTACCTAATATTTTTTGTTCTCACCATCAATTAGTATCTTTAATTACTTATTCCTTCTCTTATACACCTACGTTTTATACATTTAACTCATTTACCTTAAACCCTTTGCTTATGGTTGACTTTTCTTTGACCATACCGTTACTTATATATCACTTCATTCTCTACACCCCAAAATATAACTCTGTCGTTTCATTTAATCAACCCTCGAACTTTTCCTACTGCATATTATTCGGTTTTTAGTGTTTTTCTTACGTCATTTAATTTTGTGTAGTAATTGTCGTAACTTTGGTTGTAATAACTCATTGAATTTTTATCATTGGTTTTAGCTGATGTTGAGTGAATGCTTTCTTCTTTGGGCTCACATAGAACATGCGCGATCTATGCCATTGTAAGAAATAGTTCATATTCGCAGTTGCAAAAAAAACTAGGATTATCTATTCCATGTGTTTTTCTTCTGAATTATTGCAGTCGCCCACATTATACTACATCATTATACTATATCTTTATTTGTTTTTCTATTAAATCAACATAACTTATAAACATTTTTTCATTGTTTTTATTGAACTTTGTGGTGAGATGCTATTGTTTCTTATTGTTATCTTATTAAATTCTCGGTTGTTTTAGCATATTGGGACAGCGTACCTGTATTTAACTGCTTATAATTGGGCATTTTTGTGTGTTTAGGGTGCTACCGTTTTAAAAAAACTACCTTAAAACAGTTTGTTTTTGTGTGTTTGTATCTGTAATGATACTTTTAAGTTGTCGTGTCAACTTTTGTCTGATTTTCTTATCGTAGTCAATGTACTCGTTAGGAAAATGATCGCACTAGTTCTCTTGAGAGTTTAGTGAATGTCAGCATATGATATATCTTATCTTGTCGGATCAGTATCGCAGGTAGTCCTTCAGACTGCGCTGTGTTTAATATGGACAACTCTCTACCTTCTCTCGGACGCTTGTCCAAAAACTATACTTTTTTCTTAACCCGCTATCTCCGCTATGCCTTATTCTTCTTTCGGTGGACCTGTTCTTGTCCCGGAACACCCGTCTGCCACATAAGAATGATGTTCCCTAATTCCGAGCTACTAGTCACATTGGCTGGTTGAGTAGCGCTTTGCTATCCACCTTTCCCTCTGTCGCTTTTGCTCAATGCGAGCCCTTCCTTTACTTTCTTCTACCTGAAGTGTCTCTTATGCACTCCAAAAAACCAACCTCCTTCTTTTTACCTTTCCTATTTCTACTGCCTTTTCATTTCTGTTAGTCACCGTGTGGTTGCGCGGGAGGTTTTCACAGACACCTGGACCATGTCTCTGCGAATCTTTCGTGGGGTCATGCGGTGCCGCTGTCAGTGCATGGGCTCTGGCAGTGAAAGTATGTATGAGTGTGTGAATGTGTGAGTGAATGTGTATATATCTGTATATCGTTATATACCGTGTGGGTATCGGGTGATGGTATCACCGATATCGATTATCGCCGGGTGCAGGAATGCATCCAAATGTCTTTGCTGGTCCCCCGTGCTGTTCTTGTGAACGGACCTGCTTCACAGGTTTCTCTTTTTAGAGGGCACGGGTCAATCCCATTTAAACGGCTCTACTGGAGCCACTCTTTTGTTGTTATTCATTGTCTTGGGTAATAACCAGGCCAATATCTTTGTCTTCTTTATTATCTTTGACAATACCCTTAGTTTTAATATCGTTATCTTACTGATTACCTTTAATAATAACTTTAGTTTAGTATCGTTATCTTACCGATTACCGTTAGTAATAATTTTGGTTTAATTTCTCGTTATCTTACCGACTACCGTTAGGAATGACTTCGAGTTATTTCGCGTTATCTTACCAGTTATCTTTAGTAATAACTTTTTAAATTCATGTTACCTTACCTACTATCTCTTATATTCGCTTTAGCTTAATATCGCGTAATCTTATCTAGTATCTCAAATAACAACTAAAGCTTAAAACCGTTATCTTATTCATTACCTTTGAGGATAACAACTTAAGCTTAATGTCATTATCTTATCTACTATCTTTAACAACAATTTGAGATCTTGTTTTATCTTTTTATCGTCTTAACGTGTGGTATCTATGACCAGACGTGGGAATTATTTTTTTCTGAAAGTTAAGTGAAAAAGCTAACCCGATTTAGAAATGTAATTTGTCAGGTTAGCATATAAGGATTTAGTAGGTGGTACTTTTGGTAAATTTGTTGATTCACAACTATGTCATGGACAAGTTTTAAATGTGCATCGTTAGAAAACCAAAGTACCAGTAACAAAATTTGCTAGAGTGCAGAGTGACGCACTCCATGAACATTTTTAAATTTGGGCACTTCTTGCCAAAAAGAAGAATAGTTTTGATGCAACACTCATGTGTGTCTGCACATAACAACTTTTATGTTAGCTTTATTTAGATAGGTTTAGATAGTTTAGGCGACTTGTCGCACCCGTTTTAGTTTAAGTAGTGTTTCATGCTCCCCGACAAATTTGTGCTGTCGGTAATTAGTGTAGTCAAAGACTATCGGGCTACCTATTCCGTTTCCTGGTACTGCGGGAGACGTGTTATCGGTCGAAAAAACCAGGTGGCGCCTTATATAAACATTTTGTAGGTTTTAAGTTAGGGTTTATGTAGGGTAGTTAGGATTTAGATTTTAAGCTGTTACTGTGCTAACAGACTTTTTCTTTTTTTAAGTTTTTTCTTTTGTGGCTTTGTCGCGATTGTTACGTGCCATTGCACTTAAACAGTGTTTTAGGTTAAGTTTTTATGTATGGAAGTTTCGCGGCATAAATTCAAATACGCGGTGCGCGGGAATTTTTAAATGGACTAGGCGGTACTTCCGTACGTCAGAGTAGTGAGCTTGCGCAATGTGCTTATCCCTAGAGGGGTAGAGCAATACTAGACAAAGGGTGGGGACAAAGTGGTGAGAGGTTTGGGTGACGCCCTGAATCGTGGCTGTTTTGCCCGAATTTTCAAGGTGTGTGGTCGTTTGGGAGGTATCGTATCGTAGCTTTTACCTATGTAGATTTCCCTTGTTAATTATCTTTTGTTTGTCGCTCCTTTACCATTTTTCCGTCATTCCCTGCGTAGGTAAATTTACAGCAACCTTCGGCTACTGGACCCGAGACGACCCTGAGGTACATGCGCCGCTGGCAGATCCGGAGGAATCAACATCTTTAATCCCTCCGACATGAAGCCCTGATAGAGGCCAACTTTGGTTTAACCCCGCCGAGTTCGGATTTCTGGGGTGAGTAATACCGTGTTTAAATTGTTCACGAATATGAACTCTTGTTAATTGTTTATTTAACTTTTATATTTTTCCGGTTATGGCGCAATGTAATTTGTATTGGTGATGTCATGGTGGATGGCCGCGCCCCAAATCTATAAAAGGTTTGCGCTTTCCTCCGCTAGAGGCGTCACTCGCCTTATTCATTGCGCGATGTATCTTATGAACTTTGGTAACTGTATTACCGGCTTTTAGGAACTATCTATCACCATATAAATGTTTCACCATTTAAAGTGTAATAATGTCAAATCAATTATCTAAAAAATAGTTCATGTCTCAGCATCACTAAAAATCTAAGAGCAATGCTGCATGCAATGAGAGCTTCCACTTTTTGCCTCCAACTGACGTCACTGGTCCGTTAATGATGTTTGCACCATCAACCGGCAGCGCGGCATGTCTATTTGATTTATATGGTCTAAGGTTTGACTGATAAGGAAACAAGCAGTTACTGGAAAAAAAGAAAGGACAGTAGATATTTTAGCCCTGACTGCGACGCCGGACTTTGCGAGGCACCCTGTTTTGAACTATTTCACACGTTGAAAAAGTTTTAAAATATTTAGCACAACTGGTTTTTATTTACATAATAAAAAGTATAGTATTCATTTGCATTTTTTCAATATCAAAGTTAGACAGGTATGAACGTATAAATGCAGCACAAATTATATAATATATGTGCTATGTCAGTAATTATATGTTTTATGTAATTCTGAATGCTACATCCTTAAATATACGTTTCTAGGTTTTCTTAATTCAGCACACAAATGGTGCAGTTTCATCCTTAATTCAGCAGTAAAAGGGTTAAATAGATAAATTCGTCTTCTGAAAGCCAGATGAACTGTTTCTAGGAGTTAAAGCTTTCATGTCAGCTACACCAACACACTCCACAATTTGATATATGGAAATGGGAATGCCAGGGTGGTTCAACATCCAAGTATCTAAAGCTGCCTTATAATAAGACTGGAAAGCCGAAAATACTGCAACATCCAAAGGCTGCAGTTTGTTGTTGCAGTGTGGGAGCAGCATGATTATGGTTGCTCCATTCGGTTTTGCTTTTTCAATTACATCACTTTTGTTACATGGCTTTCATGATTATTGTAGATTAAAACCGCTGGATTTTCAAGCGAAATTCCCGAAAAGTAAATGAAATAGTCCATAACATGACGAAAAAGTTCTTTATTCATCTAGCCACTGGGTTAGCAAGGCCTAACGTCCCTGGTAGAGCACCGTTAAGCATATGTTGTTTAAAAAACTTCAGTGGAAATACTAAAGCTGGGGGTAAAAAAGATCCATTTGCAAAAATAATAATGCATGTTGTGACCAGCACACCACTTTCTCCTTTTTCGCCTTTTTCAGCTACAACTTTTTGAGATTTCTGCGCAGTAGTAGTGCTTGTTTCATCAAGATTATATATTCGTAATTTGAAAATTATTTCAGGGTTTTCTCATAAACTGCTTGCAAGTTTTTGAAAAATAGTTGCACGTTGTGTCCATTGAATGAAGTTAGCCTCGATATACTGCATCCTTCCGGCTGCAGAATACTTAAATCGTTACACCTTTTCATAAATTCGCTTAACCAATCAACTCCAACACATCTTTTGTCATGCCAAGATTGTGGTATGATGAGATTGTTACTAACAGCCATTTCATAAGCCACTTGTCGAGTCTGTTTTGTCGTTATGCCATAGCTCATTTAATATACGTTATTATGAAAGAACCTTCTCTTGGTTTGAATTAAATATAAGTCGCACACTGTAATTAGGAACCATTTTTGACAACCAGGATCGTCTCGTTTCTTTTTGAAACTTAATATCGTATTGTTCAGCTGCATTCATTAAAGAGGCCCCATCTAATACGGCATTAACAGCAACAATCATTTATTCTGCACTAAATATAGCATAAACTCTGCTTTTGGGCTTTCAAGGCATTGTGTTGTCACCTACAAAAAAAGTCAAAATAAGTCCTAAGAAGTATATTACCAAACTGTGGTACACATCAAGACAACTGTTGTACACAATGAGACAGTCTCATTGTGTACCAAAGCTGTTTCTTTTTATATCTATGAATTTACCTATTCTGTGGACGTATCTATGGTTTTGAATATGTAAGGTTAGATTTACACAACTATGTTTTGTTTTTGGACAACAAACCAAAAATGTAGTTAGTTATTATTCTACAAATTAAGTTAATTAAATATAGTCATAAATATAACACCATACCTATGAAAACCGTTTAAATATTATAAAAATTCAACTTTGTTTTTTGTAGCATTTCATAAATCACAAACACATTTACACCTTGTAAACATGCCTTACTGGTTGAAAGAGCAACTCACGTAAAGCAGCAAATTTAAAAAATACATGGAATGTCTTTATTGTGTACCGCATCTCAATGTGTACCATTCTGCCCAATGTCGAATCTCATGCAACATAATTGCTTCTGAATTTGATATTCATCACATGTATTCAAATTCAACTGGTTTTGAGGTTTTTTACAAGTTTATTACCATCATTAATAATTACAAACCCAAGCTCAAAGTAGTTGGGCTCGTTAATAGAGTTATCTAAATGCCCTAATAAAGTAAGGTACTTACCCAATTGAGACACATTTCTACAAAATTTTTATCTTTATAAAATATTTCATTTTGTTTTAATTTATATTATGTGCAAAATTATAGAACAAAAATGTGACACAGCTACATCATAATAGTTCAGTTGCGTATCACATTCATTTGTCAAAACCAAAAAGATGTTAAATATCAACAAGTATGTAATTTTACTTATCGTAATAGGTATGCAAAGCAAGGGACCCATTAAATATCAACAAAGTATGTCAAATCAGTTTCATTTAAGCTTGCAAGAAAATGCTTTGTGCTGAACCTTTAAGCAAAGATTTGACAATTTTCATCAAAATGGTATTTCTGCATTTTGAATGTGTTTCGCATTCAATTGCACATTTTATAGTGTAGGGTATATTCATTAACCTGAGGAATCGCTCAAAAAATTAAAACCAATCAACCCTCTACAAAAACAGAAGCAAATAACATGACTGTACGTAGAATTATAGAAACAAATCGATGGTCGAATACTAAAGAAATAGCATCGTTCTGGAGGCAAATAACAGCAAATAACATGACTGTACGTAGAATTATAAAAACAAATCGATGGTCGAATACTAAAGAAATAGCATCGTTCTGGAGGGAGAGTACAGCAAAAGAAGTTTCTGTGACTACAACAAAAAGAACTATTGGAAAAATATGATGCAAGTTTTATAAAGTAGAATTTATCTCCTTTGGTTTGAGTTGAAATTTTCAATTTTCCAATAAGTTAATGAAAAACCTCTTGGCTTAATTACAACAAAAAAAAGTAGACCAAAGTGGGCTGGGGAACACCGAAACTGGATTCAAGGCTAATCACACATTATAATTTGTAGTGATGAATAAAGAAAAATGTAGTTTCGACATCGCGTTGTGTCGAACAGGTAGGGTAAATTACATTTTATAGACGACATTGTCAACTCACTATCTAAGTTGATTTCACGATTCAACAATGTGTGGTGCCCTCTGCCATATGACAAAAAATATTAAAGTATGGTATTATGAGCATGCATTATCAGTTTAACATGAGCATATTCTAGTCCAGATTTATCTCCTATAGGAACCATTTTATTCAAGATGCAAAAACAACTTTGCAAGTACCCAGCTGGATTGAAAGCTACCTTTCGGACAATGTGGACAATAGCTTGAGAACAATGGTGCAAAACTCATTGACACAATGCCTCCTAGAATTAAATCTGTTCCTTCTATTAAAAAAGATGTATCCCAATATTAAATGGTAGCCAAACTTTTATGAACCCTTTAGTGGTTGGTGGAATACTTACATACTTATGGGAGGTAACCTCCAAAGTTTTCAAGCGAGCACGATTGTGTTTCAAATTGATTATAAAATATGCAAAAATTTAATACAGGACAGATCTTATTTAATATGGTTTTAAGCAATTCTCTTGTATATACTGTAATTAATATCAAATTATTTCTTCTAAAACACGACTTTAACGAATCTATAGTCTTTTCATAATTATCGGCTGTAAGAGGATAACTACTTGTCAAGTCATATAGTATGTTTCTTAATTCTGGGCGTTAATTTACATCAGAAAATTTTTTTGTCAGAGCAACAACTTTAAATCTGGTGGTACGAGTTGCATACATTTTCTTAGTGCAGATGATGTATAATTTTGCTGAAACTCCAAAAACCCTTACTTCGTTCATTTTTGCAACTACAAAATATAAAAACGTTATGCATTATTTGTTATACTGAAAATCACACTATCGTACGTATAGCAAATTTTATTATACTCAGTTAACCATTGGATGAATTTGATTTTTATAACTGTATTTGTCTTAAGGTTTTATACTGAATTAAAACTGCATTTGTGTTTTCCTACATTTTCTTTTACAAAATCATTAATTTGAGTACTAATGCTTCTTTCCTCTTAAAGCCAATTTTGATGTACGTAACCAAATAAATAATATGTTGATTGTTCCATAAGTTAAATAATTGGGATCGGGGTGACCTATGGAAAAAGGATCAAAATCCATAGCTTGATATCAAGTGTCAAGCACAGAAAAGATAAAGCACGTTTTGTTTATTAAAAACCTATGTGTATCTTCGAAATATAGATATTCGGCCTTTTACAAATAACAATAATATTACATGGTTACAGCGGTAAAAGCACGGGTAGGTTACAATAATTTACTTTGTTTATTATGAATTTCAAGATTAGTACATCCAATTTTAATCACTTCGGGTAAGATATTTGTTTTGATTACATATACTGGTAAGGATGGAACATAGCAGAATTCCGGATCAATTAAATTTTAGCAGGTACCGTGCTAATAATCGGAAACTGTGGCGATCAAATTTTGAGCTCTACCTAATTGCTAGTAGAGGATTGGATAAAAAATCCCATTAAAATAACAATGCTTCTTAATTTACTGGGGGATAAAGCTATTGAAGTTTATAATACTTTTGAATATATCGATGGTGAAGATAAACAAAAACTGTTCGTTATATTAGACAAGTTTGAAAAACATTGTAACCCCACAAATAATTTAGTTTATAAACATTTCAAGTTTTTTAAACGAGAGCAATTGCTGCGATAATCATATGTTCAAATTCTAATAGCTTTATCCCATTTAGCTTCATTTGCGAATTTAAAGAGAAAGATGTTTTATTACATGATCGAATTGTACTTGGTGTTTGGGATGCACGTGTACAGGAAAAACTATTACAATTTGCTAGTTTAGAATTAATTGAAGCAATTAATATTTGCCGGTCAATGGAATCGACGTGCAAACTCGAAAGGAAATTACAAAAGATGCCGTTTTAGTGATTGCTGTAAAATTGCAATGTGAGATATAGTGCTGGTGGTGCCAATAATCACTATAGTGCATCATCACAATAGTGCAACAAACATAACTACAGCTCAAGAAATTTGATACTGGGTATTCGGGAAAAGCTACACACAGCAGTGGCAAACTTGATTATAACAAAAATAACAATGGTTGTTCGAACTGTGGCTTGAAACATGAAAAGGTAAATGTCCTGCTTTTAGTCGACTATGTAGTCTGTGCAAGAAAATGGACATTACAGAAGATTTCGTAGATTAAACTTATTTGTGTGAACTATCACAAAGTCTGATGTTAACGTGGTTAGAAGATATTTTCGTTAACGGGATTAAGGTAAAATTTAAAATTGACATTAGTAACCAGGTGAATATATTATATTTACCAAGTGCTGTTTTAGTAATGACGTCACAAAGTTTGCTTTTTATGTACTAGACTCTGACAAACCAACATCAAATTTAAGTTTACCTGCCTTGCGTATATTAGGCATAATATCTAATGTTCCAGATAAGATTTGTGCGATATATAACTGCGAACATACTTAGACATTAAGTCCAGGAAATTTTAAACAACTTTCAATCAGTTTTTTGAGTATCTGGAAAATAAACAAACAGTGTTCAATAACATTGGCTGATAATGTGATACCATTTGTTTGTGCTCCGAGAAAAATTCTTGTAGTCAAGAGCAAGGTGAAAAACAACTGGAGCGCATAGTAGCAGAAAAATGAATTTTACTGGTTACAGAGGCACCAGATTGGGTACATACAATTGTAGTTGTGCCAAAAGAAAACGATGACATACGAATATGTATCGATTCAAGAAGTTTAGACAAGTGCATAAAAAGAGAGATTTTTGTAATTTTTACTCAGGTGGTCTTGTTCTTTCAACTAACTGGTGTTAAAGTTTCTAGTTTGCCCAATGCTTCGTCGGGTTTCTTACAATTACGTATAACATATGAAAGTTCGTTATTATGCACTGTAACTACTAGTTTTGGTAGCTATGGTATTTACGTTTGTCATATGGAGTTTCGTGTTTGCCAGAAATTTTTCAAAAGCATATCTTTGAACTATTAGAAGGAATTGAGAATGCTGTTTCATATTTTGATGACATTCTTGTATTTGGCAAAAATGTTGCAGAACACAATAAAAATTTGACTCTTGTACTTGAAAAAATTAAGAAAGAATGGTTTAATATTAAACCGATAAAAATCAAAGTTTTGTGTAAATGAAATTAGATGTTTGGGTCATGTGATTAGCACAGAGAGTATCTCTCTGGATGAAACAAATATGCTGCAGTCAGGAATATGCAGTCGCCCAGAAATAGGAAGGATCTACAAAGAGTCCTTGGTATTATTGTATTCCTCTAGAAGGTTATTTCGAATTTGGCAGGGGAATCGAGCAAACTTATAAAATTGCTTAGTAATCGAGTCAATTGGTTATGGACTCATAATGAGGAAAGATCGTTTAATCGGCTGAAAGAATTAGTTTCGTCAGCTACAATTTTGTCGTATTTTGACACAAAAAGGATATTGTGTTACCAGTAGATGCTGGTCGAAATGGACTAGGTGCTGTTGTCGGGCAGGCTTATTTAAGCCTATTGAGTTTACAAGTGTCCTTGACTCCAACTCAACACGATATAACCACATAGAAAACAAACTTTTAACTCTTGTGTTTGGTTGTGATAGATTTAATTACTACCTAGTGAGATTAGAAAATTTTACATTAGAGATTGTTCACAGACTTCTAATGGAACTTCTTAAAAAGGCTGTGATGAAATGTCTCCTGGAATTCAGCGGTTAGCTATCAAACTTTTAAGATACTGTTTAACATTAATATTAAGCATCTACAGGTACCTGATATACTTAGTCGGGAACCACTGTAGAGAAAACAAATACTGATTATCTAGAATCGAATTTAAAAGTGTTTTCAGTTCTTAAGGTTTGTCCCGAAACTGAACAAAAAATTTTACAAGCTTAGAGGAGGACGACATCCTTTAAAAAATTAAGTTCTATGTTGTACTAAATGGTTAGCCAGAGCACAAAAGCAGTGTTGTACCTGAATTTATACAATACTGGTGTTTAGGAAAGAAAAGGAAAAATATGTTTGTTGACTTTGCTATCAAAAATATTGTAGTTGTGGTAAACAATCTATTGAATCATCGATTACAATAATAAGAATTTCTAATCAAATTCAAAATGCAGGTATGTATTTGTAACGGGCATTTTTCATAGCTTAACATTTTTACGCTCCCTTTCTGTTAGCGTACTTAAAAATACATTGTTTCTTTGGGATCGCTGTTTGTATCAAGTAAATACCTCAGAATAATTCAAAATTGTATGCAATTTAACTGGTGTGTATTAATTAAAGATAGATAAATTGAAGATTGATTCTCATTAATAAATACATTCCAAGGAATGAATGTTAAACAGCTTGTAATTAATTATAGATTGCATCGTTCTTGTCTTGCCGTAAATATAAATTTTGTTCCTTATGTGGATATACAAGTCTAGATAAGAGACGATAAGCGGTTGTAATAACGACGAATTGATATAAACAGACAGGAGTGGAGTTTTGTTCTTTGTTCCGATATATTAAGTACGTTGAAAATACTGTTTCTTTCTGCTTTTGACAATAGTGAGAATTAATGCAGGATTAATTTTCGTATTGTTCATGAACAACCACGGCATGTTTTGAGTTGATTTTCTGTTGGAAATAAAAGCGGTAAAGCTTGTTAAACTCGAGGCACGTGTGTTTTACGGAACATTTGACGGACGGTTTTATTGCTTACGCGTGCTTACTAATTGTTTTTAGTTGTTTTTCTTGTGAAATAAAAGTTGTATATTAACTGTAGCAGTGTGGTTCTGATTACCATTGGAAGGAAGTATGCTTGATATGTAACGTGTTTGACGTGCTTGTTTACGGAACACGAACGGTTTTAGTGATACGCGTTGCTTTACTAATTGTGGTTTGTTGATTTTCTGTTGGGAAAAAAAAGTGATAGAACTTGTTGACTCGACCGCACGTGCTTGTTTTACGGAACATTATTTTAATGATACGCGTTGCTTTACTAATTGTGGTTTTTGTGGAGTTGTCTTTTTTATACTTGAACTGGGTGTGCGATCTAGTTTCGCGGTCCTTTTCTTTTTATCAGAGTAGTTCATACTTTGGATTATCCAAGTACAGTTGATACTGTAGTTTCTGAATTTTCTAACCCCAAAGAATCTACAACAGATCTTTGCTTGCGCAAATTTCGTTATTTGCGAAATATAACAGATTACCGGTTTACAAAGGTATTGGTTGAAGTTTCTCACTGCTTTTTGGGATGTTTATGAAAATAATATACCTTTGGTCCCAGTTGAAATTAAACTAGTGTTACAAAATATTTTGAAATTATTGTCTCAGGAAATAGAATTAACAAGAAATTTATCAATTCTACATAGTTCCGTCGCGTGATGGTGTCTGCTGCTAACCCCAGTGAAATGCGTAGGTGTGATTAGTGTGACGTGTAAGAAATTCCATTAACACCCTCACAGTCAAGGGTGAAGTGCTTCGTTAGTGCAGGACATCGTTGAATCCCACACTTCAGTTGCAAGGAAGCGTTGCTGAAGGACTTTTGTAAGTTGAACTATTTCCTACTGGTTATTACTTTAAATATCTATCCGTTGCTTTACCATATCTTTGTCGTTCTGATACCTTTTACAATCGACTTGCATGCTATTTTAAAACATAGAGAAAAAAAAAAGAAAGAAAGAAAACTCAATACTACTGAATTACTCATACCAATTGTGTCTTATCTATTTATCTTTTGTCAACATTTTATCTGATTTGTTTAATTGGTGTGTGAGGAAACGTTTCTGCTACTCCCCAATATTACCTCACTTTGTACTAAACATTTTTCTGTATTGCTTTTACCGTTGTTATATTATATAGATTATCCAAACAGTTTCTTTTTTTTACATTCTACAAAGCACTGAATAATTTAGACTTTTCATTGCTGCTATGCTTATTCTTTTTTTTCAGGTTTGCTTAACTATTTTACTTGCAGGTATTGTCACTAACTCCTTACCGCCGCATACATTATATGTCAGTCTGCTTTCTACAACCCCCCCCCCCAATCTCCGATTGAGCCCGGTCATTTCTTTGATTTTCTGTGTTACGCACGGCCACGAGCCAACGTAGCATAAATTTGGCGCCCAACGTGCTGCCACGAAATAACGTAACATATTCAGTACAACTTGATACAACCCAGAATGTTTTAGTAAAAGATCAATGGAGTGTTATATGTCTTTGAAGATAATGAAAAATGAATTACTATAATAAGCTGCGAAAGTTCAACAGTTGAACGTTTCTTCGAGCGTTTAAAAAATCTAGTATTTGGAAATAATTTAGATATTCGCCAGTGTATAGCAAACGCCACTGATGACACGACGAATATGTCAAGTGGGGTTTGTGCTTGGTTAAGTAATATTTGTTATTTATGCGTAAAATGAGCAATAAATTAATAAATTTTGATTTACCCTGGAGCCTGAACCTCGAAACAATATAATAATGTGTCGACTAACTGCAGTGGTGCTGAAGTGGATTCCTAAATAAGGAATAATAATAAAAGAAAATAGAAAATTTGAAAATGAAATAATAAAATGGCTGAAATGAAAACAAATTATGTTACACCAATCACTTACCTTGAAATGCATTTTGCTCTCGTCAATATTAAGGGGCACCAAACCGTCTAGTCACAGCAATCACTTTTGATATTATTTGTACACAGATGACGGTTATTCCGCGTAGGGCACCCTTGCTTTGGTTTCTTAAATTTTTTCCACTATACTTTACTCTTTTCTAAAAAACACTTGTTAAATTTCTGGTCAAATTACTTAAAATTGAAAAAGAATATGCCTCTTTACAAATGTGTTTGTTTACCTAGTTTTTAAATAAATTCAAATAAAATACGAATATACTTTCCTTAAAAGAAAAACTTTAATTCCTTAACTTTACTCTGGCCAAGTATTGATGGAAAAAAAACCTTAAATGTATTCCATCAATAATCCTATCGCCCCAAATTTTCCGTTCCCTATATTAAATTATGTTGCACATATAAATCCCAATTTATGGAAACGTTTTCAATAACAAACACAAAACAGTGAATTACCAGCTTTTTTGCTTGATCCTTTTATTGTCCACTCCAAAATGATGTAAAATCGATACCTACATATTTTTTAATATTTTAAAATGATAACACTATGCTTAAATTTTAACCTACACTCATTCTGTTGGGAAATCGATTCATTTTAATTAATTTCCTACTGTATAAATGCACACCATTGTCTTTAAAAATTCATATATACATTTATTAAAAATTTACGTAAATAGCTCATAATATTACTCGCTGTTTAATTCTAGGATTTCTAAGAACCATCAGTATTTTTCATTTTCTTGTCCGACAAAATAACAGCTCTCTTAACTCAGCATTACACAAAATTACAAATTAATGGAGAAGTGAACTATCCAAGTGCTAACCTCATTAAAACAACGATAAATCCACAAATATGTGAATTGAATATACCTTGCTTGTTCAAGCATAAGTTCTAAAAATTGCAACATCATGTTTGTTATCCCTGCGGGAACATATATATTTATTAAAGCTGTGTTTTGTTCAACTTCTACTATTCGCTCATATTATTATATGTTATGTTCGAAATTAACTTCTGAATTTTACTTTCCAAAACTTTACTTTTCAAAACCTAACTTTTCATCATACCGACTTGTACCTTGCGGGTCTTCCATTGTATTATGCACTCAAATGATTACCTTTTGACCTATTGTTATTACTGGCTCTCCAATATTTGAGATGCATATTAATGAATTCAGTTTTTTGCTTCCCAATTCTAAAATTTTCTTGAAATGACCTGACCATGCTGAAAATTTATGGTTTGTTATAGTTTTAATATGAATCTGAGTTTCATGCCCATATGCATTTTGTGATGCTTTTGTGGTTTTTCAGTTTATGATTTTAATAGAACCACCAATTTACTGAAATATCTTGCTTGCTGAACACTATTATTCATAAAATCAGAATATACAGGGTACATCAAAATTAAATTGTCTGTTTTATATTAAGTTTCCTCTTTTTCATCTGATTTCTGTTTACTGTAATGCCCACGTGATACATATTTTACGGCAACAAATTTATGTATAATCTTACAGCCATATTCTCAATTTAGTACTTTGTGACTCCACAAATCCAATTACAGAGGCATCATTATTTTCTTTAATAAATGCATTAGCTGCGTTTTTTAAAGAACCCTACAAACTGATGAATATTTGGGTTGAGGTTGAAAAAATGAAAAAATTACAAACTTTAAGTGACAAGTGAAAGGTGGTGGGCTAGGGAAGTGGCTTTAAGGAGAATTTTTGTTTCATTTGGAAAGTATAATAATACTGATTTTCTATTTCGTGACATAATTATTATACTTACCACAATTATAAATAAGCAAGAAATGAATCTTAAATTTCAGACCACAGTGCAAAATTTGAGCAATTCTTTCTCGAAATATGGAACAATGTTGGTGGCACATTGTTACATACAATTTTGACCCCAGGAAATATAGCCGGTAATCCACAGAAAACTTGGTGAAGTACTCCGCCAAAAATCCTGTTTTGATAAAATATTGAAAAGCTTGACTGACTGTACTAACAAAATGGTTGCCGACTAACTCAGTGGGATGAGTGGTGTAACTGTTTGAAAACGGTTCCGGAAGGTTCACAGGATTCCTATAGAAAGCCCTAAAAAGAATAACAATATAGTGCCAAAACCTGAGATCAGGAGAGTGATTTTGACTTAAAATTTACCTGAGAAACTGTTCAGTACACTATTGCATAAACATAAAACAAACCTTAACCATAAATAACATTAAAAAGGCCTATTTAAAACTGTTAGCTGAAAGGAAGGTTGCTAAAATCTAAACGTTAAATGGCCTGAAGTTTCTAATCACGCCTCTAGGTAATTACAAAATAATTTATTACAACAAAACTGTAACTATACCATTACATTAATTGAAAAAAAAATAACATACTTATGTATTTCATTACAAATACATGATACATTCTTAAGCAAATATTAATAATTAAATACACCGCAAATTTACTTAACTATTTAGCCTCATATCAGTTCATGCAATGAATTTCAACTCTTCATTTAATTACACTCTCTGGTATAGTTTCAGATGTTTTTGATAAATACCTGACGAGTGAGTGCTCACTGTCGCTAAAGTGGACACAATAAATGTCTATCAAGCTTGACTTCGAAATTCTGAACATGTTTATCTTCAACATAAAGTTGTCAGTGTGGGCACCAATCTGTCCCTAAAATAATAACTAAAATAACTATCATCCTAACAAGGTTTGACTACTTTCAAGTCTTGTTTGTTGATGGTGAGTATGAAGTGTTCTTGTAGAATTGATTTTTCCTTTATAACATAATTTGAGACATCTTTGGAGAGATCAATTAAGACTGCAATTTGAAAATATGTTTGTGTCATATTCACTATCTAATAAATATGTACAATTAATTTACAGATATCTTTAACTAAACCAGAAACCAGGGCTTTTTATTTATTTGAGTCAGCATAAATCTGCCCATGAAGTTATTAATCAAAACAGATGAATCATAAAAATGAAATAATTTAGAACGCAATTACAATGATGATATAATCTCTAACCATTAAAAAATCGCCGTAATGAATTTGAGAGCCCTTGTATATGAACAATATATAATACAGAAATAATTCTACCTTAGATCAAAATGCATGTAACTTAAAAATTTTACTTCTTAAAGGAAATTGCGTAACTCCATTGGTGGATTTTACAGAAACTGTTAAAATGAAACATGCTTATAAGCATTTCCAAGTAACGTCACAACATATTTAATTAAGAATTTTTAGTCACACTACCCCATTATCAAGATATTTACAGACAAGCAGACAAATGTCATCAATTGGTAGCAGAAACTTTAAAATAATTAAGGTATAGACAAAGACATGCGGATGCATTAACAATGGCTTCAAAGTTGTTTATAATGCAGGTTTTCAACAAATTGCTACAAAGAAATATAAACGACATAGAAATCAAAGATGTGTTTCCAACTAAAAGAACTTGTTTTATGAAAAGAATTGCTTCAGAAA
This sequence comes from Platerodrilus igneus, assembly GCA_036346225.1. Taxonomy (NCBI): domain Eukaryota; kingdom Metazoa; phylum Arthropoda; class Insecta; order Coleoptera; family Lycidae; genus Platerodrilus; species Platerodrilus igneus. Next base: position 959,519 of record JARFIW010001282.1, on the reverse strand, counting down.
CAACAAGAGATACCTCGATTACTAATGTAAATGACAATTTTACAATAATTGTCTATGAAGTGTTTTTGAATAAAGTACAGTGGTACCTCGACACACGAGTTTAATTCGTTCCGTAACCTTGCTCGTATCTCAAAGCAATTTTCCCCATTGAAATTAATTGAAATGCCATTAATCCGTTCCAGCTCCCAAAAAACCACCTCAGTTGTTTTTGTTAAGTGTTTTTGAATAAGAAAAATGTATTTACAAGAAGAAACATTTATTTATAAATAACAAATACATATACTATAAAAACATAATAAAAGAAAAAATGAAGTGCTTACGGAAGCGCTTAATTTTCGTCACTGGTCTTCGCTTTTTTCGTCATGCTTTGCTCATTTTCACCTGCAGATCTTTTAAAAACACTGTCCTAGGAGGTTTGTTTCTTCCTCCTTTTCAGGATATTGCAGAAATGAGTTGGACAAGTTTCCTTGAACAACTCCGATGCACGACCAGTTGCAACTTTTTCGGGATGAATATTTTCCACAAACTCTACAACTTTCTCCCACATGCCCAAGATCTTCTTCTGTTAGACGCTGCACACAACACCAACATGCGCATGTTGGGGGGTCATGTGCAGCAGTGTAGTGTGCGATTCCTCGTATCTCAAATCTTGTTCTCATCTCAAAGCAAAATATCGCTTGCTCGGCGGCTTGTATCTCAAAACACTCGTATATTAAGGCACTCGTATATCGAGGTACCACTGTAATCCAAAGTATGACAATAAGATTTGAAAAGAACAGTCAAATATATATATATATATATATATATATATATATATATATATATATATATGGATCTGAGTTTTCTTGCACTTGTTAACTTTGTTTAAGCGAAAAATTGATTAAGTTTGATACACGTGCGACTAAAAATAATTTCTCTGAAGACATTATTGATTTTGCTAGTAAGTGGGACAGGTTTAAAATTCAGTAAATAAAGATTGTCTTACTTGAGCGGAACCCAGAGTTTGAAGAATCCGAAGAAGAAGTTGGACAAAATGAAGAGAGTGCAGATAAACTAATAACATATAAAAATTGCAAAAATTGTGCTATTCGCTGCTACCAGTTACAGTGCAATTTTAATTTATTTGGTGAATCATGCCGTGTGTTTGCAGTGACATATAAATATTTATTGACCGCTTTAATTCCCCAAGTTTATTGTGAAAGTTCTTTCTCTAAATTAAACTTTATTAAAAATTGACTGAGAAATAAATTATCAAACGACCATTTAGAATTGTTTATGTTAAATTGTATTGGCCGTGATTGTATTATTGGTGTTGTGTATTTTAGGTTGTTCCATAATTAGTTTTATTAGTGGGCACCGATGTTTAACTGCGAGTTACCTAGAATTAATTAATTTGTGAATATGTCAAATATCGGTGTGATATTTTACTTCTTGGATATTTTTTATATGAAAAAAGTTACACAGCAGTGACTATTAGGTGCCAAAGTGGAAGAAATATGTTATCAATTGGTTCAATTGAACAATTTGATCTCAAAGGGACAAATAATATCATAATTTTTTTTTGGAGAGGATACAGCATTTTTTTTTCATGCAATAATATAGAAGCTAATAGAAAAGTGTCTTATGTTTCTAACATTGATTGGGAACAAAGCTTATCTTATAGTGAGAGATTTGTTGGCTCCATCATCGCCCTGTAGTAAAACTTATAAAGAACTTAAAAAGGTTTTACTTGACTCTTTTGCTCCAAATCTGCTAAAAATAACAGAAAGGTACAAGTTTTATTCAGCTAAACAAGAAAGTAATGAAGATACCTGAGCATTTTCAGTAAGATTAAAAAGTTAGCACAATTCTGTGAATTTGGAGCATTTTATGTGATGCTTTAAGAGCTAAATTCGTCTATGCACTCAGATTAGAAAATATCAGGCGTACCTTATTATCTGAACCTGATCTGAAATGAGAGAAAGTGTTGCAAATAGCTGTCAGTATAGAATTAGCAGAAGGGTAAGTTAAAGCGATGGAGTTTAAAGGAATTGCTCTGGTCCATAAATTATCTTCGAGGGCCAATCAACCAACGAGTCAATCGGAAAATATTTCAAGCTAGTTAAGTAATGAATCTTCGAGCACTAAGTTTGCAGCATTAGGTCATTCAAGTACGGTTCTGTCAAAGGCTTATAATTCAGCTTGTCAATGATATGAAAGAAACCATGGTCATGAAGCTTGTCCAGCCAAAAATTAGGAATGCCTTAAATATAATTGCATGAGGTATGCAGGTTGGTTATGCCGAACATCCATTGTGAATACAATTGACGATTTATGAGAGCTAGAAGCTTCATCAGTAAATGAAAACCTTGAGTTGGGAAATATCCCTAGTATCAGGTCAAAAAAATCGTTCAAAGTGTGTCTTAATTTAGAATTTATTAGAATAAAGTTTGAAGTCTTATTCGATGCATCAAAGTCAGTTACACATTTATCAGATTTTTAAAAATTTTGGCCAAGTTTAAGAATTTATCCTGTCAGTTACAAACTTAAAACTGTAATAGGTGATACAGTTAACAGTGCAAAAGAAAGTTGTGTTAGAGTTTGGTGTAATAATGTAATTCACACTTTACTAATAGTACTTTTAAAAAGTATGTTTTACTTTTCTCCGTTGTTGGATAGAAATTGGCTCAGTATTCTTTGCCCAATCTGGCGGAATATGTTTAATTTGGACAATAGCAGTATGAATAACTGTAAACTCGATTCAGTAAATTTAGTAAGTAAGAACGAGAGTTCAAAGGAACCTAGCCCAGTCACTGATAAAGTAACAACTTTTGTTTCAGAAATTAAACTTAAGTTTCGGGAAACTTCTGTAGAAAAAATATATCTTCAATAAACAATTTTAAAGTTAGTTTGAAAGTAAGGGAAGGAACACAACTCATTTTTCATTGAGCCCATGCTTTGCCTAATGCATTAAAAGAGAAGGAAAAAGAATTAGAATTATTAGTAAAGTCTGAAGTATTATTTAAAGTCAGTATATTTACATAACGTTTTAGTTCAAATGATCCACAGCTTCTGATTTTGTTAACTTGTGATAGTAGTGATTATGGAGTAGGGGCCGTACTTCAGTTAGTAGACAGCAAAGAGCGTCCCATTATGTTTGCATCAAGCACACTTTCAGCTACTGAAAAACGGTACTCTAATCTTGAAAGAGAAGCACTGACCTTAATGTTTGGCATTCATAAGTTTTTTAGTATATTTACGGTCGACGCTTCACCTTAATTAGCTACCACCAACCATTGCAATTTATATTTGGTCATTATAAAGGTATTCTGACTTATTCAGCTTCTCGAATTACTAGGTGATGGGATATAACCCTTTCAGGGTACGATTATGATATAAAATATCGTAAAGAACAATTTATATCTAAAGCTGATGGTTTATCACGGCTTCTGTCGAAATCATCTACTGAAGTTCCGGGTACATTAGTTCTTTTAGTCTTGTGGAAAGGATGCCAATTAATTCAGCAAATACCGCATTTGCTTCAAAAAAGACCCACTTGTTGCTAAAGCAACAGATTTCACTTTTTCAGGTTGACTAAACAAAATTAGGGATCAGGTGTTACAACCGTTCTTTAAAAAGGGAATTGAGTTTTCAGTGGAACATAACTGTTTGCTGGTAGGAAGTAAAATAGTCATTCCTATTTCTCTATGGCAGCAGATGTTGGAATTGTTTCATGAACAGCATGTTAGCATTGTTTGTACTAAAATGTTGATCTATGGCTCTTGTTTGTGGCCTAATGTTATAGCTAGGATATTGAAGAGTTCATTTCAATTTGTGAGACTTGTCAGCAAGCACAAAATTTCAAGTCAAGGAATTATTGTTCACCATTGCCACCATCTCCAATAAATTTCTACAGGATTCACGCTGACTTTTTAGAAATATCTAATTATAAATTTTTGTTATTGGTTGACAGTAAATCAAAATTGGATTGATGTGAAGCTAATGCTTAAGGGTACAACAGTTATTCTTGTTTCTCTACGGCAGCAGTTGGAATTGTTTCATGAACAATATGTTGGCATTGTTTGTACTGAAATGTTGATTCGTGGCTACTGTTGGTGGCCTAGTATTAGCGCCCAAGGTCCCGGATTTGAATTCCGACACGGTTTGCTTGAAAAATGTGAGCATTTTTCACAAAAATACGTCCTCGTTCGGGTGAGAGGTAAAATGTAGGTCCCGTGTGTGAGTGTTGTCACGCATGTTAAAGATATCTACCTTGCTTGGAACAGCAGGGGTTCTGCAAAATTCAAAATTTTTCAGGTAAGAAACTCGCTTCCTGGTCAATGTAATACCTTCGGGTGGAGCATTGGAAAATCACATGTTGGGCCTAGTATTAGCTAGGATATTGAAGGGTTCATTTCGAGTTGTAAGACTTGTCAACAAGCACAAGATTTCGTGTCAAGGAGTTATTTGTTCACCATTGCCACCATCTCCAATAAATTTCTACAGGATTCACGCTGACTTTTTAGAAATATCTAATTATAAATTTCTGTTATTGGTTGAAAGTAAATCAAAATGGATTGATGTGAAGCTAATGGTTAAGGGTGCAACAGAAAAATGTACCGTCCGATGTCTGAAAGATATATTTAGTGTCTTTGGATTTCCACATGAACTTGTTTCGAACAATGATCTACCATATAATTCAAACGTCTTTATCAATGACAGGAATCTCACCTGCTGAAGATATATTCAAAACTAGGCCTCGGACAAGATACGATTTGCTTAAGCCAGATCAATTTTTGCATCATGAATCTAGTAATGTAGAATTGAAATTGCAGCTTTTTAATGTAAATGATGAAGATGTTACCTTACATATTTAGCTATAAATAATAATGAAGTGTGTGTAGTTCATGTAGATTGTATTCGCTTACAATAGGATATGACTGCCTTAAATTCAGGTAGCTCTATTGACACCCCGATCATAATTTCCAAAGCACCAACAGAACCACCTGTGGAACATTACACCTCCAATCAAAGCTCAGTTGATGCGGTGGAATCTTATCCTGTTACTAGTTGTAATGCCACACCTTTAAAGAGTAGTAATTATTGTGTATCACCTACTGTAAGGCTGCAAAGAAGAAGTGCTACAATTCCAAAACCTGATACTATTGTAACCCCCTGATCTGGTAGAATAGCCAAACCACCCATAAGGCTAGATCTTTAGAAAGGGGAGAGTTGTTGTCTATTTTAGATTGTTCCATAATTAGTTTTATTAGTGGGCGCTGATGTTTAATTGAGAGTGTTGCCCTAGTTACCTAGAAATAATTGATTTGTTAATGTTGAATATCTGTGTGATATTTTACTTCTTGGCAATGCTCTTTATATGAATAAAGTTACACACCAGTGTTTAGTTGATTACAATTGGCAAGATGGCTAAAATGAGTAGTTTCTTAAGAAAGGAACGTTTAGCTTGATTTACTATATCGAGTTTACTTATGTTTACACTTTATTTGATGTAAGTATGATAAAATTTTACAATTTTATTTTTTTATGTTATAGCATTTGTATGTTTAATATGTATTTGTAAATGCTTATTTGTAATTACGCTTTATTTAGAAACTGAAAATTAGCCAGGTCGGTTGGTTTATTAATTTCCTGGTTGCATAAATGTTTCCAGTATGCCCTTGTCTTTGTTCAATCTTATGCTTTTGTTGATAAATGCTGCATAACTGTATTTTAGTTTTGTTGTATTGAGTCACTGCTATTATGTTCTGGAATGCTCGTAAACACCTTTAGGAAAATTAGAATCATAGTTTAATTTCAATTAATAGTTTCTGTTTTTTCTTAATCTTCTTTGGGAATTAAACCACTCATAGTTGTTAAAATCGTCTTTATTTACGTTTCAATCCATGACCTAGGATCATTGTCAAAATAATAAAAATTTCAAGTTTGACATTTATTACGCAAATTGATGGTAACTTTGATTTATTAATGTTTGGTATATTTGGTTTGACTACATTAGGTGAAAAATTTTAAAATTTAGAAGAATAAGTGCCTTCAATTTGTGTTGCGTCCTGGGAGCGACTTTGAGGTAGCCAATATGCTTAACTTGAAATCAGCTGATTAATTTTTATTTAGTTAAATTTCATATAAATTCAATAACTTGAGGATTGGAAAACATTTTTTAACGTATTTCTATTTATACGCTTTAGAGGATAGTTATTAAAGAAGTGTGCGATTACTTTACCGTAAGTCTTAAGTAGCCTTACGGTAACGTAATCGCACACTTCTTTAATAACCATCCTCTCAATCGTATAAATAGAAATGTGCTAAAAAAAGTTTTCCTATCCTCATGTTATTGAATTTATATGAAATTTAACTAAATAAAAATTAATCAGCTGATTTCACATTAAGTGTATTGGCTACCTCAAAGTCGCTCCCAGGGCACAACACAAATTAAAGGCACTCATTCTTCTAAACTTTAAAATTTTCACCTAATGTATTCAAATCAAACATTAATAAATCAAATCTTCAATTTGTGTAATAAATGTCAAACTTGAAATTTTTATTATTTTGACGACAATTCTAGGTCATAGATCGAAACGTAAATAAAAACGATTTTAACAACTATGAGTGGTTTAATTTCCAAAGAAGATTAAGAAAAATACAAAGCAAACCACAACAAACATACATGGAGTATTTAATAGTTTCTGTATTGAGGGAGCTTTGTACACTTTATACACTGTGTTCAACATATTTAAGACCTACCAAGTATGTCTTTATGTACAGTAACAAATTGTTTTTGGGGAGGAGTTACAAAATGCAATACATTTTATACAGGAACAATCCACATGAACTAGAAAGAAAACAAATATTTTTACAAGCATCATTCAGAGCCAATAGAACTTATAGTAACGGTATAAACTACATGAAAGATCAGATTAAGTATTGCAACTACAAGAAACATTTGAAAACTTGCCTAATTAAAGACAGTTGATTTAGAAATTGGGGATTTAGAAAAGCTTATCATCAGTTATACCACTTATAACAGAATTCAAATAAATAACAGGAATTTAATGCTAATGAAATTTGCATATTTTTACGAAACAGTGTTATGAAATTGTGTAGTTGAAATAATTCAAAAGTATTTCTTTATATTCACTTCTAATTGAATTTAATCTTTTACAGGCCCTCATATAGGACATTTATATACTTCGTTAATAGCAGATGCTTTTCAAAGATGGCAAGAACTTCTTGAACACCAAAAACCTATTGTCTTTGTCACTGGGACTGATGAACATGGAACAAAAATTCAACAAGCTGCTTCTAGCAATGGCAGTAATGTTGAAGAATATTGTACAAGAATTTCAGAAAAATATAGCCATCTGTCTGATAAATTTAATATAGGTTACACATATTTTATAAGGACCACTGATTTAAATCATTGTAAGGCTGTGCAGAGTTTTTGGGTATGTTAGGCTAAACTTGCAGTAAAAGCTTATTAGTACTATAAGCCATTTTTGCTTTTAGAATGTTTTGAAAACTAAGGGTCATATTTATTCATCAAAATACAAAGGATGGTATTGTATATCTGACGAAACATTTCTTACAGAATCACAAATAAAAGAATTGGTTAAACCAAATGGAGAAAAAGTTAAAGTATCTGAAGAAACTGGGCATCTCGTTGAGTGGACTGAAGAAGAGAATTACATGTTTCGCCTTAGTTCATTTCAAAATGACTTAGTTTATTGGCTTACGAGAAATGGTATGTTTTTCCTTTAAAGTGTAAGGTTGTTGGAAAAGTCATGACACATTTTTATAGCAATAACGATTGTTCATTTTTGGTAGTAACTAAGGCTTGTTTCTTCGTAACAATTTTAAAGGTGCACCAGCTAACTTTGTGGCATGGGAATGGGTTCCTATGACAAAATGATAAAAAAGCAAAAATGTAAAAAAGGTTGAAATATAAATTTACAAGTACTATTTACCTTGAAGGGCTTTACTAACTGTTATGGCACCAAACAAACCATCATATCCTAGCAGTTTTGTTTATATGTTTGCTGCCTGGAAGACGGTTATGCCAGATATCTCTCCTTGCTTTTCATTCCAAACTCTCATGACATCAGCTGTTACCTCTTCTAACCATACTTAAAAGCACTTCTTAACTTTTTATCCAAATACAGAAATTCTTGATGTATCGGTCTTTTCCCAAATATGACTTCATCATTGGGAGTAACTGGACATCTTCTCACAATGATCATCTTACCTATGGTAAATAAAATTCCTCTAAGTTTAGATTCTATTAACAGCACACTTCAAAACATATTACACTCCATTTACCTCACAAGAAAACAACACCTAATCTAATCTCCTCTTGCCAGGTATTATTAACTGAATCCTAAAGAAACCTTAAACTACCATTCCATTGCACTAGCGTCCTAAATTGCTCTATACAGCATTTTGAAAATCCTAATTACTTAGAAACGCCCTTAACAACTGATTTAGAGATACGTATCACCATTTTTGTTTCTACCATTCTGAGGTCTATCCAAAAATTTCTGTTATTTATCCAACATAAGTTGATGAATGAAACTTCACTTTTCACCCATTACTTCACAATCAAATCGCGATTTAAATCCACACAAAGCATGAATGTTTTACTTCCTGGTTAATTTATTCAGCGAAGCTTAACATAATTTGCGAACGGCCTAAGGTTCTTGGCCTACATATGCCCATTTGCTACCCTTCATATGCATTCGTTGCCATTTGCGCATAATTTTGTACTTCTCTAGTTCTCTGTATTAATTTCATTTGAATGTAGTCATTTTAAACTCCCACCCTTTGTTAAAATTCTACAAACCGTTCACACGCATTATACGTCTAAAGCATTCGTAGGGTAAGTTTTATATCTTCAGTTCCTGTGAGAGCAATCATTAATTTTATAGCATTCTAAGAGTTTGTGGTTATTGCGGTCTCTTGAACTTTATGTGAGTTTGAACACATATTATGTGAACAATAATATCTCTGATTTTTATCGATGATTTTTCCTAATTGATTACGAAGAGTATAAAACCTCTATCATCCTTGGGGTTTATCTAAAAATGTACTAAATACTTTTTGGTGTCTTTACTTGTTCTAATTTAAATATGATGATGAAATAGCCATGTTAATAAATTGTAAACTACTCAACCACTATATAATTATATGAGTATATTCTTACTAAGCTTCTGAACTAGCTGAAATTGATAAATGCTTGTCTATTGACGAATGTATGCCTAAAAAATGCAATAGCATTATAGGCTGTATATATTTATGTTATTGTTTTATCATATAACTGTCAAAAGCTTGAGTTTATATTTGCAAAAAATTAATCCGTTTATTTTGTTGTTTGTAAATTTTATAATAAGCTGAAAATGGAAAATCAAACTTTGTACTTCTGCCATATTTTATTATTTTACTTTTTCGAAAGGAAAAAAACCTGCTTGAAGCTGCCAAATGTTTGTGAAGATTATGGTGATAATGCTTTACAAGTACATCAGTACCAAGGATGGTTCACAAAATTTCATGTTGGTGATTTTGAGCTTAAAGATGCTCCTGGGTCAGAAAGGCCAACCCAAGTTGATTACAATCAAATAAATGCACTAATTAAGTCAAACCAACATTACACAACACGCAAGATTGCTGAAAGTTTGAATAGAGTTTGTTTTTCAGTAAATAATAATATTTTTATTTTAATATGTGTCATGGAGTGTAACAAACGTTAATCAATTGATTTGAAGTTAATTACTTGCTATGAACTGATATTGATTTTGTGGTATATGTTTGCAGTAAATGATTTTAACCGTAGTTAGCTACTTAGGCTAGAGGCACTGCTAGCTCCTTAACTATGCCAGTATTATATATCCAATATTGTACAAAGTGAAAATAGTTTGAGGATATCACTGGAGTGCCGCACTAATTCGTAGAAGCCATTCATGCTACAATACAGTAGCGAACCGAGGTGTAGAGTACAACATACGGAAGTTCAATTGTGATTGCTGAATCGACACTACAATAACCAGGTACTAATAACTAAATATTCATAATATATTATTAAACAATTATTAACCAATGCATGTCTAAAAATAACGAAAACCATACACACCTTATTCTTTTGAAATTAAAATTAGTTTAAAATAGAAAGTGGAAATAAAAGAGGGTTATAACATCCAGAGTACTCTCTGCAAAACTCATTACATGATAACGTTTGATTCAGATGAGTCTACGAACGAAGAATTATGAAACTTACTGATGGATGGCGAAAAGCTAGCAAGCAATTAATGAACAATATAACCATTGATATCTATCTGTAGATAAATACACTTTTAAAATATTTAAAAAACGTGTTATTACTTTTCCGACAACCTGATAGATTCGGTCTTGATGTTATCAGTTTCTTTTCAAATGGAGCTTCTTTTTACAAATAAAACTGAAAGCAAATGGTTGATGTATTCTTGATGCAAATTATATATATTCTGTATAGTATGTTTATTCTTAAATGCAAGTAATAAAATACCAGCTTCAAATTTTGCTATACGAAGAATATATTTATATAAATATTTTGTTTTGGAACTCATAGAAGTATTGAATCCTGTAATAGCACAAAATTCGCATGCAATCTTTAAATATGCGTTTTTGAGTTTTTATATTATTGTAGTTTTTTAATTCAATGTGTGGTGCTATGACGTGCATTTATAAACATATATGTGGGCAAGAGCCATATATGCAAAGGGTATTTAATAACCATATTTTGAAATATAATGGTTCTATTCATTTTTAAATATGATTGCTCTGTTATTTGACTTTCTAGGAGCATATTTAATTCTTAAGAAATGTGTTCTTCAGAAACAATACAGTGTAGGGTTTTTACTTGAATAAATTCATATATACAACATGAAAATTGTTTTTAAGTGTTGTGAAGTAAGCCGTGACTAGTGGTTGTCTAGATTAGTGGTTCTCAAACTGTGGGTCGCGACCCCCAGGGGGGTCGCGTGGTGTGTCCAGGGGGGTCGTGGGATAAGGAGGAAAATCAAAAAAACAAATCAGTCATAGCTGTAGTTTTTATTAATAACAAAATTTATAGGCTACACAAATTTGTAATACACATACAAGTTGAAAAAGGCCTAATACTATTTAATGGGAAACATGAGCTTGTTTGGAATTAACCAATTTTTTTATGTGAGTGGAATGAGTTTTGTAATACACAAAAGAATGTCATTTTCCAGGGTCAAACGATTTCTTGATTTTGTTTTGATATTCACCATTATGGAGAAACCTTGTTCACAGTTATAAGAAGTAGAAAATGGCATCAAAGTCTGTAATGCTTTTGTGGACAGTTCTGGGTATTCATTTTTAATACCTATCCAAAATTTGTCGATACAAGCACTGTTAAAAGTGAGTTTTGCTGACTGATCACTTGAAATTTTGATCAGTTGATCATGTTGACGAGCAGTTAGCTCAGCTTTTGTTACGACTTGATCACTGAACGGATTGACTACCCACAAAACCCCACTCGTATCCTTATTTGGAATGTAATCTGTCAACTGTTCAATCAAACCTTCGAGATGAGAAGATACTAGTAAGGAGAGAGATGAAGTGTCAGGGGATGTACAGTAGGATGTAGACAGAAACTCTATAAACTCTTGAGTTAGTGTAAAATTTTCAAAATCTTCTTTCTTAACTCTTGCGTTCCAAACACTTTACAAATGCATTTACTCTGTCTTGAGCATATAGCATATTTTTGTCTGGTCCTTGTAGGGATAAGTTCAAAATATTAAGGTGAGAGAAGATGTCAGCCAAATAAGCAAGCTTAACCAACCACTTTTCATCACCGAAAAAAGTGGAAAGTTCGGATTTACTATCAACCAAAAATAACAACATTTCTGACTTTAATCCAAACAGTCTGCTTAATACATTACCACGGGATAGCCACCGTACTTCAGTGTGAAATAAAAGATGTTTATGCAAGGCTCCTACCTCTTCACACAAAATATTAAACATCCTACTTTGCAGCGGGCGACTTTTGATGTAGTTCACTATCTTGACAGTTTCATTTAAAACTTGCCGTAATTCATCTGGCATTTTCTTAGCTGCCAAAGCTTGCCTATATAAAAAGCAGTGGACCCAGCTTGCATTCGGTATAAATGATTTCAACCTGGCAATCAAGCCACTCTTCTTTCCCGTAAGGGCCATTGCTCCATCACTACAAATTGAAACACATTTCTTCCAATCAAATTCAAAAGGTTCAGTTGCTTGAACAAACACCTTATAGAGACTTTCCGCTGTTGTATTATTCGGCAGGGGCTTACAAAACAAAATATTTTCATGAATAGCATCACCGTAATCGTACCGGATGAAGCATAAAAACTGAGCACAGTTGGCAACATCTGTTGACTCATCCAACTGAATTGCAAAAAAAGTACTGTCTTTTATTTGCTTCTTTAGCTGGTTCTGAACATCTTCAGCCATGTCACATATTCTTCTTGAAATAGTATCATTTGATAACGGATTTTTTCAATTTTTCAGCATCTTGAGGACTGATTATATTTGAAACCATATCAATTGCAGCAGGAAGAATTAATTCTTCAGCAATTGTATGGGGTTTCCCTTTTTTAGCAATCTTCAGTGCTACCTCGTATGAAGCTTTAAGAGCATTCTTATTAACATTAGCAAGATCCATAATGTTTACCTGTTGACTTCGAAGGGATAACAGTTTTCTTTGGAAAAATTCCACTGGTTTGTCTTTCAAAGCAAAATGTTTAGTTTCAAGATGGCGTTTCATTTTCGAAGGCTTCATGCTTTCAGCTGACAACACTTCACTACACACCACACATTGAGGTTTGTTTGCCAGTTCAGTGAAACCGAATTGTATGTACGACTGGTCATATTTGCGGAATTTTGTCTTTCCGCACTCACTACCACTAGCATCACTACTTGACGACGGTCTTTTCAAAAACTTATCCATTGCTACTTTTTCTAACTGTATTTGCTTGCAATACTACTCACAAAGTACACACACAGTGTTCAGTGATCGACTCAAGAAGCCAGACTGTCGTGTCGTCTGCCGGGCACCGGCTAGCAGAGAGTGCGCACGCAAACAGGCCCCATGAGTCATCATTGCTTTGTCCTTGTTCGTGCCACGAAGTGAGTTATCCCACTTTCTCTTATTATAAACAATTCAAGTGACAACAGTTTGTATTTATTTTTACTAGTTAATAGTATTTTTATGGATAAAACTTAGCCAATAGTGTTTTTTTTTCATTTTTGTTTATATTTAAAAATAGGGGGGTTGCCGAAATACTAGGTCTAAAAAGGGGGTCGCAGTGGCAAAAAGTTTGAGAACCCCTGGTCTAGATAATACTTCTCCATTTTGTTAGTTTTTTGACAAATTGAAAATAAGATACATGTTCATGTTTTAACTGAAGCTTTTAAATATATTACTAAATGGACGTTATCTTATACAATACGAGTTATCATGTGTTACGCATTGTTTCATCAGGTTACGAACCCAGGCACTCGTAATTGCCTAAAAATTTTTTCAAAATAATTGATATTTTTTTCTGTCAATTGTGACAGCAATGGCATCACTTGAAAAAATGAAAAAGACGTGAAAATTATTAATCATGAAAATTTGCTGTCCAGTTCTATTTGACGTGTGGAAGAGGTTGGTGAAATAACAATTGCAAATGAGACGAAGTTGAAAGCAGAGTGTACAGGTTATGTGCAGCTTCAACTACAAATTAATGATAATGCAGTGCACACAATCATTCGAGATGTGCTATGTACGAATCTGTTATCAGTCGATCAATTAGTCAGTAAAGGACCAATGCTGAAATTTAGCACCAAAGGTTGCAAAATTTTCAATAAACATAATGAGTTATTAATTGAAGCGAATTTGATGAATGGATATTCAAACTGACACAGGCGGTTGCTCCAAGTATGATTGCGAAGTCAACAGAAACTCAACAATTACGGCATTGACGACTTGATCACATAGGACATGACAATCTTATGAAGTTGCGTAGTGATTTTGTTGACGAACTTGGTTTTATCGGCGAGAAACTTGTGAAGTTTGTGTCATGGGAAAACAGAAGCGTATTCCATTTAAGAAAAGCAATTCCTGATCAAGTAATATTCTGAAATTTAAATGTTCAAATTTATGTGGTCTAATGATAGTTAATACATTCGGTGGTACTCGGTATTTAATGACTTTTGTTGATGATTTCAGTAGAAAAGTTTTTGCGTCTTTTATAAAAAAAAAAGAAATCGGAAGCTATAAATGTCTTCAAAGATTTCAAAAGTTATGTTGAGAATCTAATAAACCGAAATATTAAGAAAATTCGCATAGGCAATGGGAAGGAATAGTGTAACAATGCATTTTTAAAGTTTCTGAGTGATTCAGGAACTGAATATCAAGCGACAGTACCATACACGCCTGAACAAAATTGTGTGTTGGAGCAAACGAATAGGACTTTAGTCGAACGATCAAAATGTATGCTTTTTGTTGCAATGTCAAATTCTGGGGTGAATCGGTTAATACAGTGTGATATCTTATTAATTGTTTGCCGTGTCAAGGGGCTGTTGACAAAACGCTTGAAGAAATTTGATATAGCAAGAAATTAAATTTGTCAAACTTGAAAGTCTTTGGATGTAAAGCAATGGTGCATGTTTCGTAACGAAAACAGAATAAGTTTGATTCTAAGTCGAACGAATATATCCTGGATGGTTTTGGCGAACAGTGCAAAGGCTATCGAGTCGAGAGGTTACTGTAAGTAACGGCATGATTTTTCTGGAGGAAGCAACGTTCTGAAAACGAATACTTTCTTGTAACAAATTTAATTATTTTTATCTGTTCAAGGTCGATAACAATGAAGTGGAGGAACAGTTTTCGCAATTAATACCAACATGCGTGTGGACTTAGTGTATAAAGAAATATAACTTTGTCTATGTATCGACTGTGAATAACGCAGACGATCCACTGACAGTGGAAGACGTGACGAAGGGTCTGTATGCGTCGCTCTAGAAATAGGCTTTGGAAGGCAGTATGTTTCTAATTGAAAACGGAATTTCGTTTTTGGAAAATTTAGCAGCCAATCACACAACAATTTGGAGTAAAAGAGTATTCAAAACCAAGTGCGGCGACAATGATCAAATCGATCGATATAAAGCCCATTTACTAATAAAGGGTTGCACTCAACGCAAAGGGATTGATTATGAAAAGGCATTCTCATCTGTTGTTTATTATTCATCACTACATTTTCTCTTAGCAATTACTGCAAAATATGATTTTTTGATCGATCAGATAGATGCGGTCACAAACTTTTACAAGGCGGTTTATGTAAAGAAATCTATATGGTTCAGCCTGAACTGTTCAACGATTACAGTCAACGTATTTGTACAGGGCTATTGCGACTCAGATTGGGAAAATGATACAATGGATATACATTCAACTACAGGCTACGTATTTAAACTACAAGGTGCTGCTGTTTCGTGGGCATCGAAGAAACAAGCAGCTATTGTACAACAAAGTCTGAGTACATGTCAATATCAATAGCAGTTCAAGAAACAATATAGCTTCGTGGAATATACGAAGAATTACTTGGCCGAGTAGCGGAACAGGATTCGACTATCATACACTGCGACAACACTGGTTCTGTACAGCTACAAAAACAGTTTTCTTAACGTATTAAGCATATTGATATATGCCACCATTTTCTACGAGAAAAGGTCAATGAAAAGGCAGTGAGGTTTGTTTACTTTAGTACGAATGACATGATAGCAAACAAGCTAACGAAGCCGGTACCAGTACAGAAGCAGAGGTTATGTTCAATAGGATTTAATCTACTCTGCGGTTAAGTAGAGTTGTTGTGACTAGTGGTTGTCTACGTGATACTTCACTATTTATTAGTTTTTACACATTGAAAATAGGATACATGTCCATGTTTTAACTGAAGCTTTTAAATATATTACTAAATAGAAGTTATCGTATGCCATATGAGTTGTAATTTGTTACGCATTCTTTTGTCATTAAGTGACAATACTGCACCAGTTTGTTGCTATAAATTATTGTGGTTATGATTACATGTATCTGTAACTGATGCCAATTAAATCTTAATTGGCCCTTTATTTTTTTTTTCAAACTAAATATAATAAAAACAACTAAACCACATATTTTTTTAAAACTATCTATGTATTTCGACCACTTAGTGGTCGTCATCAGTAAAAACACTAAAAAAATTTTTAAGAATATTTTCTTCACCATGTAGACTGAAATGAACCTTTCCAATGTTTAATTTACTAATACTGCATTGAATACCTGAGGATATCCTCATTGCACTAATTGCAACTAATTTATCTCCATAAAATCTAAAGTGCATTTTAAACTGCAATGAATTATTTATCATAGGGGAAAAAATGCATTTCATATCTTTAGTAAAGTAACTTGAATCCTTGCAGCTTTTTCATAGTATAGTGATTTCATTGCTAAATCTAATGTTCAATTATTAGTTTCCCTAACAAGTGTATCAGTATAAATCTTCGTCAAGGTAGCATTACTTTGATTTCCTTTTGAACTAAATATTATATAAATGTTATATTGTGCACGAGTGATTGTGGTACTGTATAGATTGTTTTATAAGCATTTTTTTACAGACTGTTCTTGTTTAGCTAGTAGATATTTCTAAAGTCTTGCACATCTGTCGTCTGTGATATCTTGTTAGTAAAGCATTATATCCTTCCTAAACTAATGTTTAAATTGGGGTTTTATGAGCTCATTAATTTTAAATAATGCTTAAGTTATTTCGGGTGTTGTTTGTACCTTTGATTGTGCTCTTATTGCAAGCTTGTCTTACACTATTGTGATTTCTAAATATGTAGTACTGAAAGAAACAACAAAACTTAGGATTTCTTAAATAAAGAAAATATCAAAAAATAATCTCCTTATTTCAGCTGGACAAATTGTTTTCTTGGTTTTTTTTTAGTTCCCCACTTCCAATCAGCGATTGTTGCTAGCTGTAGCATCCTAGTGTGGTGCTGCAATGGTTCATCGTGACAATTGTTGTTTTTACTGAAAATTATTCAGAAAGCCTTTATTTATATGTTACTGTACTTGAAATTTATAAAAATTAGTATACACAATGTTTGTCCTTATTCAAATGAAGAAAGGTTTGATGTGAGCTCTGTATTTGCAGTCAAACAGAAATTCTGAGATATCATCAGGAAGGTATTTGTAGACACACCCCAAACGACGACAGTCCCCATTTAACTTATTTTAGAAATATTTTTATAAATTTATTAAACAAAGGTGATTTAGAACAATCTAGACTACCAAAATGAAAATCGCAATCAAAATATTTTACAGGCTGTTATCGGAAATCCTAAGACGTCGGTAAAAGCATGAATTAAATGTATTGAAATATACTATATTAAGAGTTATAAAAGAAAATAAATATCATCGGGCAAACCTACATTGTTCAGGGACTTAAAGAAATTGATTTTCTAGGGGGTATGGGAATTTAAGCTAATGAAACAGTATATTAATTAGTGGATACTAGTAATAATTATTTAGGAATTATTTAACTAATTATTATCAGCGTTATATGCAAAATGCCTACCGTAAACCCTTTGACATTTTTTCAAGTTTTCAAAACTTTGCATATCATCCTAGAAATTGTATTTCTGTTAACCATAGCAAATGTGTCCACCACTATTTCTCTGAGAACATCTACGTTCTGGGGAGGATCAAATTGGTAAATTTCATATTCTCTATGGCCCATTAGATAAAAATTTAAAGACGTCTGGTTAGTTGATTTGGTGGACCATGGAATTCAACCATTGCAGAAAAAACCATTTTTTCAAACTGTTCTCGTAAATAATTTTAACTTCAACTGTATTGTGTACTGGGCAGTCATCCTGTTGAAATCAAGTTCTTTTTCTGTCACCTTGATCAAATATCTTTCTCTGTGTAGATTATAATCATAGATATAGGGTCCTATAAATCGATTCTCTGGTATAAAAAAATTATTCATTTATTTTAAAAAGGAAAATTATTGTAATTAAGTAAAATTACCAATGTTACTTCATACCTTATGGGGTATACTGAACTACCATTTCAGCATTCGTCTGTACCTGTGTTCTTGTGTTTGGCTTGCAAATACTTAATTTCTAACATTATCTGTCCATTATCTTTTCTTCTTTCTCTTCTCTTGCTTGCGTTTACGGGGGTGGATGTCATTGTATAACATTCCTAACACATGAATCAAGCATGAACTCCTATGGCACCATCATGTAAATGCCACGTACCTGCAGTTCTAGCAGTTTGAATAGATGCATTGAAAACCTTTTTACTTTGTATTCAGTAACGTAATTAATTATTTGAATCTTGATATTGATGAGTTCTACTATTAAACATCTGTTTGTTTTTAAATAATTACTACATTATTTGAATATGCTTGTGAGGTTGTCTGGGCTTTCTTTGTATTATAATTGCACATGTGTCCGTGTGTCCCTATAATATTAATTCTACTTTATTTAACTAAAATTTTTAAATGCGCTTCTATAATTATGATACAGAACATGTCGATTAGTCATTTCACTGTTATTTACTACTTAATCCTAGAGCTTTCTTAAAATGACATGACTACACTATGAAAATTTACTGTTATAATTATTATACTTATCCTTTTTGTGCTTTTGAGCTAATTTATGAACACGAGTTCCATTCATTACGTATGCAATAAAAATAAACAATGCGTTTGTAGTTTTTAAGCTTATGATTTTAATAGCACTAAAAATTTATTGAAATGTTGTGCTTGCTGAACACCATTATTCATTGAAACCTGAATATACAGGGTATATCAATATTAATTTGTCTATTTAAGATTCATTTTCCTCTTTTTGCATTCGGTTTTTATTTAATACAAGGCCAGGGCGTTACGGATTGCTTCTTTTTGTATTTTTATATATAAATATAACAGTAGTAGATAAACTATCAAAAACGTCTTCAATATATAAACATAATTATCTATTTTACTTATCGATTAGTGAATTGAACTAATTGTCTATAAACTAAGAGCCATGTAAAAGTGTTTTTGTTAGCTCTTCAACAGTTTAAATTATTTTATCACAACACAAAACTATTGATTTACGTCGAATGAATAATAACCAAGCTGAAAGTGCCATGGAAAATTTTCTGATAGTGGCATAAAATTACAAAATGATCAATTTAAAATAGTGGAGAAAATGGTGTATTTGAGTTTTAACTTGTCTTTCATACAATATTTGTATTATTTTAACAATAGTGCATAGTCATAAAACTGAACAAATATTTTAATAAGCTGTGCTATACAAAATTAGTTTTAAGTTGTTTGTTTTGGGATATGCAAGCTGAAATTGCTATTTTTTATAAGACTGTCTCTATTATTTGAAAACCCTACATAACCACTATACTTAATGCAATGTTGCTGTAATAGAAAATGAGTGGAATTAAAATTTAAAATAAAATTTAACGTGTTCCATTTAACTGAAACAGTTTTGATTTTATTTGAAATTATGTAGTACCCGGAACGATCTTAGAAAGTGTTTCTTAAATCCACCTACAGATTTTATTATAGATTTTATTAATAATTCATAGATACGGAAAATAATCAACTTTTTGCATTAAAAGAACTTGAGTTTTAGAAATTCATTAATAAATTTATGTATGTAAACACAGTTTTGTTTAAATAAGTTTTATATTAGTATTACTTTATTATTTGCACAAAAAAACCTAATGTTACTCTAAAAATTATTTTAGCGAATATAGTCAAACCCAGAAAGTTTCAAAAAGTATTATTGGATATGCTGTGTAATGAAAAACTACCTGACATCTCTGTATCAAGACCTGTTTCGAGAGTGCATTGGGGAATACCAGTTCCAGATGATAACACTCAAACCATTTATGTTTGGCTGGATGCACTTATCAATTATTTGACTGCAGCTGGTTATCCTGATCTTCATAATCAACAGTTTAAAGAAAATTGGCCTCCGGATGTTCAAGTTATTGGAAAAGATATTTTGAAGTAAGTTGATACTTATCATTTCACATTTATTGAGAATAACCAAATAATTCTTTTGATCAATAATACATTTAGAATTTTGGTTTTCCTCGGCTCAAAATTCATAACTAATCATTTTTTGCAATGCTTACAAATTGCTTTTAGAGCAACTACATAAATCTTCTCTATATACGAGAACCTTCTTTTCAATAAAATTGACACAGGTTACACTTTACTGTATCTAACAAGTGAGATGAATACTCTACCATTTTTTTTATTTATATTCTATGTGCTTAAGATTGGAGAGTTAAAGCAGAATTGGTTGAAGTCGTTATGTTACATGGCATTCTTTTAATTGCACTCCAATTAAGGACTTCAGACGAACTTTTTTTAAGATTCCACTTTAGCATTCCTGTTTTCTATTGGTCTAATTTAATTACTCTTACCAGATGGGTATTTTTGAAGAAAACTGCCTGCATGACTATTTTATTTCTGTCTGGTTGTTAGTTAGTTGTTATTGATTCATCCATACTCAACTCCCATGTAGGTACATATGTCATAAAAGTAGGGTGATCAATTTAGAAAATATTTGATGATTATTTACTAGAGGGTGCACTTATGTCATTATAAGGTGACAGCGAGAACTTTCTGGAAGCCAATGTGAATAATTCAAGAGGCTTCTGATTTATATACAAAGTTTTCTAGAACAATTGAATTAAATATCTAAAGGTTGCGCTTTATAGGGATTAGGTCAGTTCCAATTGAAATCTTGATGTATAGAAAAGTCGTGATATGAAATACATTAGTGTTAAAATATTATTAAAATAAATACCCATATGTGATATAAATTATTGGGGATAGTTATTAACATAAATTAACAGTTAGTAATAAATTAATTAATAGTGCTGTGATTGTTTCTTATAAGTGTATCGAGTAGTAATTAAGAACATAATATTATTGCTTTAAGGAAGTTAGTACTGCTAGTGATTAGCTGGAAATAAATGTTCTTAGTACACTAAAATTTCACTGTAGCAATTAGTAAAAAGAATTATGTAATCAATTAATAAAAATAGTTTTGTTACAATATATACAGGGTGAGTTTTTAGCGTGGCAATGGTCGATAACTCCGTTATTACATATGTAAACAAAATTTGGAATTCAGTGCAAACCAAAGTTATATTTTTTTTAACGGAGCACCATGTAAATTATTATATTTGTGAAAAGCCCATAAAAAGAGCTTTAACTTGATAGCAATCAGTATGGGTCTATTCTTTTTAGTTTTCAAGATATTGAATTGTTTTTTTAAAATGCCATAGTTGGATGCTTAGTCACTGGACTAATACACAGCTTATATTAATTTTAAAGATGCAACAAATTTTACTATATGCTATAGTATATTTGCAAATATTGCTCATTTGAAATTTTCGCACGGTATACAGAATGTATCAAAGTATTTTTTTAAATGGTACTCCACAATTTTATTACAACACTGGATGGTTCATTAAGTATTCTTTCATTTTTGTAAAGCATTCCCTATACCTAAATTCATACTTTTTGAGATATTTTCGATTTTCTTCAAATTTTAAGAATACCTTTAATTTGTATAACTATTGGTGAATACAAATAAAATAAATTGGTAATGCCCTTTACATTACACAATTTGGTTTAAATACTTGCCATGCGTACTAAGCACCTTTGGTGCCCATTTTTTATGGTAGTTACGCTGCTAGAATTATGTGTCATTTTGATACATCAAATTCTATGTAGCTTTATTATTATTTTAAGTTTAAAATAAGTACTATAGCACTTGCTTTCTTGGTTGGTAGGATTAAGGGTGTTTTTGCGTTTTGCCTGAATATGATTAATTACAAGTGACGTTCGCATTATAACTTTTATTCGTACAAGTTACAAAAGCAAAAAAATTGACTAACAAACTGAAACGCGAAGGTTATTATTTATTTGCACTTGATTCATTCCTTGATCTTAAATTATGAGTTGCAATATCGAAGGGCATCACGACTCGGCCTTTTACGTAATTCACTTCGAACTATATACTGTGCTGTTTCAAACCTGTTAGCGTCACCTGTTGAGCATATACCAGGATTGGCATAATGGTGTGCGTTACACTCTCCCTTCCTGGGCGCAAAATGAGGAGTGGCCACACATTAACATCTGCACGTCTCTTTGGAGGTTGACATATCTTCCCTTTTGGTATCATCAGCTGCACATCTGGAGCGATGTTAACTGAAGTTAAGGACAACGCATGATATATACTTAAGGGTTCAGCGACCCAATCTGTCCCTGTCATTTCATAGCTAGTAGGAGATACTATTCTTCGAATATTGACCATCTTATATAGACCATCCCTCTTTGTATAAAATTTTCGTCCTCCCTTTAGCTATATTACTCAAAATATAAGTTCTGACCCAAACTAGATCCTCAATTTTATTTGGTGACATGTCACTCCTTTTGAAATTTGCATAGACATTCCTTTGGTCCTGTTTTATCTTGACCCGTTCTTTTGGCTCATTCCAAACTTTAGCAATTCTCCTTAAATAGGGCGTAATCTGTGGTACAAAAGTATCACTTTCTAATACAACTACAATGTCATTCTTGACATCGTCCAAGGTCCTTGAATCTCTTCCAAAAGTAAGGTAAGCAGCTGAATCTCTGATGTTTTCACGCCATACTGAATTTATAGCAAATTGTATAGACGGTAATTTCTCTGGCCAACTTCTATGATCTATCCCGACAAGAATTGCAAGATAAGGTTCTCGATTTTTTCGTTCAACCATATTAACAGATAGGTGATATAATGGAATATATGAGTCTTTAATTTCCAGTATATAACAAATTTGTTGCATAATGGCTGAGACAAATGTGTGCCATTATCTGAAACAATTTTCCTTGGAATTCCATAACATAAGAATATTTCATCTACGAGTGTGACTGCACATTCTTCTGCTATTGCGTGAACTTATTATGACCAACCACTCCCAATAAACCTTCGGCCAAGTAAATAAAGTTATGAAAAACTTATCCCAGAATATTGAGTGGACACGTACGTCTTCTTCAGGGTGATGATTTTCGGTCCTTGTTGTTGTTAGTAGCTGCTGCAAGTGTTCCTGCTGGTGTCTCTCTGACCCATACAGTAAGGATAGAGAAAAGTATGGGGATGATAACAGAGCACTCATGACAGCACTACATGGCAGGTGGTAGTAAGATGTTTTTCTTCGAAAAGCGGTACGGTAATCCTCGAGCTGTGTAACGTTTCTCACATTAAATGTCTCTCTTCTCCAACTGCGATTGAAACACTTCCACTTGTGTTGAGAAATGAACTGCTTTTCACATACAAAGCCTTAAGTCAGCGGCTTACGACTGCAAAGATAAGCCAATGACGTCAATACGTGTGTGAACACTAATAAAACATGGTTTTCACGGTTACAACGAAAATCGCATGATCAGCAGGGATTTTTCCAGGCCGAATTCTAAAAAAAGTTCCTAACTTTAAATTAAAGAATCTATACTTTGGAGCTTTACACAATAAAGCGTAACAAACTAAAGCAATTAAATGAATGTTGCTAATTGTGTGCATGCATGAATGTATGTATACAGATTTCAATATTTTACCTATTTGTAATCTGTTTTTAAGTAATGTTAAACTTTTCTCGAATAACTGTTTGTTTCCAGTATGAATTAGTTATCATTAGAAAAGAATTTTGTTGCAGTTTCTAAAATGTATATAAAAAATTTTCTGCTAATGTAGTATAGCATAAACCAATACTTTTAACAGAGATATGTGTTTACGTGAAAAGAATAAAATTTAATATTTTGGTGTACATAATGTAAAAACAAGATACAGAATGCAAGGAATGTGGATCTAGCATAAAGTGAGGTGATAAATGTTTGGATGATCTGTATAATCACACATCAATGTTAACACCCAGATGCTAAATTAGTGAACGAATTAGTACTTAACACAATTTTTCTAAGAGATAAATAATTCAAAATTTTTAATTGAACAAACAGATTTTAAGGTTAGGAAAACTGTACCGGTATTCTTTTTATTGTTTACGTTTTTTACATAAACCATGCCAAGAACAATATACATTAAACATTTTGTGAATGTCTACCATATAAGTGATGGAGTTTTATTCCAACTTTTCTGCATGTAGTGGTATATACAACAAATACTGTCCCTTCGCAAGTTAACAATTTGGTGATCACAAATTAAACAAGTTGAAAATGCAAGGCATTGTCGCAACGAACTTCCAAATGTAGACTTACTTTAAAACAATTTAAAGAAATTAAAATTATTATGTTGTAATAATTATAAGTATTCAGATAAAATACAAAAATTTATAAACAACAAAAGAGACATTTTAATATATTTTATTTTATTGAATAAATATTTTAAAAGCTATATATTAGTTCTCATCAATAAGATAAGATTTTTTTTTATATGAATCTAATTATTTTCGGTAATCAAAATTTAAGTTTAAACAATGTCTATAATATTGGAATAATTGGCATGAAATGCCATAAATTGTTCAAATATGTGTCGCATATTGATTTTAAACTTATTTAAAATTTTAATTATCCCTGTGGATTTTCCCGGGGGCTCGGCGTCCCCGTGGCCCGATTCTAACTGACATCAAAACTTAAGCTCTGGACACCGAGCTGAATCGATTGATGTATCACACATTGATGTACGACCAATAAAAAGGCCTCGGACACACAGACAGACAGACACACAGACAAATAGATTTCATAAACGAACGAAGTTCGTTGAAAATAGATGCGGTTAAAACAACAAAGTACTGTCTTTCAATTATCTAAAATACATCATTTAAGGGACAACAATGAAATACAAATGCAGTTATTTTACTTATATAACGAAGTTACTAAGTTAAATCCTGAAACAACAAATTTTGAGTTTTAATTGCACTAAAGACAAATGTCTGAATCTTCTTCACTTTCACTATCATCATTGCAATCACTATTGTTCCCCACTGAAATAATTAATGGTTTAATAAGATTGCCCTGAGACCATCAAGGTTTTAGATTCTTCTTTAACATGAAGTATTACATTCTTTTCAATGATCACTTGTAACATTTTTTTAAAGCTTTTGCTAAAAGAATGTTAACTTCAGTTAACTTGAATGTTCAATTTTTAGATGCTACTTCATTCTATATATGAGTCCATATCAATTCTATTGGATTTAGTTTGCAATGGTCTGTCAATTTCTTCTGTCACAAATAAATTGTATTGATTCCTGTGAAATCTTATTACCTCGATAAACTCACATTGAACCATATCTGAATCAGCTGCAGTATTTTTAGATGTCAACCGCAATAGGTATTTTTTCACACCTGTGGCCGTAGTAACTTGCATTATCAATTACAAGTCACTTGCCTCCAATTAAGTTCCCAGTTATGCAATACATGTTGATCATTCATTTTATCTACTGAAATGATCACCTTATTAGCCTAGACTAGCTTTACTTTGGGTGACACTAGAATTTTTAGATTCCATGGAATTTATTGGCCGGCTTTCTTATTAGCTGCTAATTTGGATTTGCCACAATGCCTTTTATGCCATTCACATTGGACTGTAGATGGAGAGAAAATGTCTAAGTCTAAACATAACATTGTCTGTCCAATACAACGGAGTGAAGTATACACAACTGAAGGATTAAGATACTTTTTATTAAGAGAGGGTGTAGCACATTCAGATGGAAGTAAGTATTATATAATAGTTTAGCTTGTTGATACTAAGTAGTCATCTAAATTTGAAACTTTTACAAGTGTGACTTTGTTTAAAGTTTTCTTAAGATATTATTTAATTTTTATTTGTTGGTTTGTATAACATGCAAATAAACTGTGGTTTCTATGATAAATTAAAAGCAGACATAACAATAGTTTAAACTGCAAATTTAACCAAACTTTGTAAGGTGTAAAAAATAGTCATGTGGGTGCTTAATTTACCATACTTGAGGTTAACCCCAAAATTTCTTATATTGTTTTAATTATTGACATCATAGTCATTCTTAAATTAACTGCACCTGCACCTGCTAATTAACAAGACCCGACTTAATTTAGATGATTCCTCGCCTATTTAGGACTGCGAACTGCAAAGAAGGTTCCTAAAAGTAGATGTTAAATTAGCTGAAATACTCAATCACGCTTCTAGGTAATCACAATAATTTATTTTTGATTTGATTTTTCAATACTCCACCTGAAGGTACTACATTGGCCAGAAAGTGAATTTTTTTTACCTGTAAATTTTGAATTTTGCCGAATTCTTGCTGTTCAAAGCAAGGAGGTATCTTTAACATGCGTGACAAAACTCACACACAATATCTATATTTTTATCTCTCATTCAAACAAGGGGGTATTTTTGTGAAAAATGCCCGCCGAACATTTTTCAAGTGGACCGTGTTGGGATTTGAACCCAGGAACTTGAGCATAATAGTCACATGCATACCAACTACACCACGGAGCCGGCTAATGATTTATTAGAGCAAAACTTTAACTATATCGCTACAAAAATGACAAAACAAAATCAATTACCTACATATCTTTATACAATTATATATGACTTGTTGCTAATTATATAGCACACTTACGTTTTCATTACAAATACAAGGGTTGATTAAGGGAAGCAATGTGCCCCTAAAATTGAAACTGACACACTTGACAGGGATTTTTTCGAACATATTTAAGGCTGCTCGGACTTGTTGTTGATAATTTGGATGTTAAGTGCGAAGTGCTCTATCACAAACCGACCTACCCTTTCTAAATCATTTGAGACATGCAAACTTCGGGTTGATGAATTAAGTGTATAAAATGCATATACCTTGTGTCGTTTTCTCCTATCGACATATATATATATATATATATATATATATATATATATATATATATATATTATACTGTCAAGAAGGGGGTGGGCTTATAAAATGTTTAAATAGGGCTTTGAAACGACTTGCTAGAATGGGGGTATATTTGGTTTTGTTTGAGTATTTTCTTTCGGATATTTTTGGTTTATAAATTAACGACTATTCCACGTTTATAAATTTATAAAGCTTTTGAAACTGCATTGCATTCAACAACGTATACCGGCCATACACCAGGCTAAGCTAGTTGATAAGTTTGCATTGTATACGTATTTTAATTGTTCTGGTTGCATTTATATTAAATTTAATTTGTAGTTAGCATATTCAGAACCTTTTGGATGTAAAAACAAATAACAAAATTGTGTGGTATACAGCACGCCTTTAAAATTTTATGGAGTTAAGTGATACTCCTGAAAAATTTGTAAATCAATTTCAGTTTGAATATGTTTTAACAATTAAAGATTGGTTATGTAATGACAGGACGTTTACCGAATAAGACATAAATGCCTGTTACGTATAATTTAAAAGCTGAACCATCGAAGTTTGTTAGCTATTTTCAATATTGTAAAAAGTTCAATATACATAAATTACTGGATTATCACACCATCTAGAAAATGAATGTATCTAGAGAAAAGAACTGTATTATTAATCAATTATTAATAATTATAAATTGCATAGTGTGCGTAGACATAGTTGTTATGGCAACGGAAACGGGGGGAGACGGGTTTTATTTATAGAAAACTTCAAATTTGTATTACTGAAAAATAGACGTGTTTTCGTATTGTTTTATTTCATTAAAAAAGTTACGAGTAAATTTTGAAAGTCAAGTTGTACCTGGAGGTAGCAAATAGTGAAGAGAAGTAGATTCAGTGGTACTGGAATGCAGTAAAGTAAAGTCTAAGGTAGCAGTTTTGTGGCGAAAAAAAATTAATTAGAAGAGGGAGTGCTGGTCTGTACCGTTATCGTTTTGAAGAGGAAAGAATAATGGAATTGGAGTCATCTGAGTATTTGTATAACATAAAATTTGTAGAAATATGAGTAGTTTTATAGTCCGGAGATTACCAGTTGCTCGAGTTACTTATTTTTTCAGGAGGTGCCTGCAGTTGTTGGTCACTTGACTTCAGGACGGCTGGAAGGCGGCGCCTGTATCTGGATTCCAGGTATTAGTATTTAATATCTACGCAGTGCTTTAATCAAATTTATAAAAGTGGAACTAGTGTTTGAGAATACTTTTGGCTTTTAAAATTATTTTGAAAACTCCTTGGATATTTGTTTGGGTGTCTAGTTGAGAGGGGTTTGCCTAGGACGAACCCACCCTAGGTAGATTCTGCTACGTGGTTGACGGCCCTGTGAAATATTTAAGTGCAGCACTCGTGTTAAATATTTAAAGATAAATTGTGTGGCATAACTCAACAAGGCTCTAAAATAAGACAAGGAGTGACCGATAGATATACTACGCCTATCACTCATAAGGTAGGATCACAGTATATATAATAATATATATATATATATATATATATATTACTTCAATTTACGTATTGTAGAGCTAGAATCAGAAATCGAGCTTTTACCTTCATTTGAGTCAGCACAAAACTATATATGACCTGTCTTTGCGTTCTGATGATGAGATTGTTTGGCGCCAACGTAATTCCTTCTTAATAATCAAAACAACTTTTTCATTACTGTACTAATTACAATGATGATATATTCTCTAACCTTAAAAACAAAACTGGCATATGAATTTGGCAATCTTTGAATATGAATCCTATATGATACAAAGTAATTTTACCGTAGATCAAAATTATAGTAACCTAAAAAATTATATTTCTTAAAGGGAATAACTTAATCCTATTGATGGACTTTAATAACACAGAAACTATTAAAATAAAATGTGATTATACGTGATTCTAAGGAACGTCACAGTCTCTCCTGCCAACAACATTTCTGTAATCCCTGTCGCATCTTTATAATTACCGAAGATGACCACTTACAGATGGAAATACATATCTAGTTAAAGATACTGTAGGATTGAAGGGATATCATAATAGTACAGGAGGCAGCGTTGCCAGTGACTTGATCATTTCACCTTGATTGATTCCTATTGAAAATTATTTCTTTTGGGTAGTAAGTTGATGATATAAGTGTTATTAGTTATAAGTGTTATTGTTTAAGTGATAATAACAATAAAAAGAGTCAGCTGCATGCGTACTGAGGATTATATGTCAGTCCTTTCTATAAACCTGTCATTAAAAACAGGATGTAAAGTCATTTCAAATTAATGAAATTTAGACATTGAACTTAGTATATACTGAGAATAATGAAAACAAAAATCAGCTGTTTGCATAATGGGGACAAAACCATCAGCTGACAAATTGTAAGTGCTGAATGGGCATTTATCCTAAGCATTTTATGCAGTCAATGATGTAACCAACGGTCATTGTTATTTAATAAAATATTTCAACTACTCATTATAAAAATTTCAAGTGGCTTGATATCGATGTAGCTATATATACAGGGATATCCGTAAAAAAATAATGAATCATTTTAAACAAAAATATATTTTATATCTATGGACCTAATATATTTTCCATAATTACAAGTATTTTTTGTCTCTCGTAGAATCTGCTGATGTGTCAGATTCATACTCACTACCATCACAACTGTCAACAGAATTATCAATGACATTTTTGCTCCTCCTGCTTCTGTCGCTTCTTCCTCAGAACGGCTACTTTCTTCACTTTCTGTAACCTCGTCTCATAAGTTCCTTGTCCTTTTTGTTGTTTTTCTAGAAACAAAACCAAATTCGAACATCATAATTACTTTTATTTCACTGCTTTATTCATAACTGTTTTAATAAAAATTATTTAAAGTAATAAATACCTGTAATGGTGACAACATCTGTTACCTGGTAATACTAGGTAGGCGCTGTTCACCTTCGAACCATTTAAAACAATATCCTTTTTTTCTTTCCATCCGTAATCTCTTGGTGAAAATTTGTTGGGACCTAGCAGGTGAACATAGCGTCAGAGGTAAGCTATAATACGGTATGCAAAACTTGTTTATGTAACTCTGACTTACATGGCGGAAATGTCGCTACATCAATTTTCGTTTTAAGGTAAAAAACATCTGTTTCAATGTTTATTTTATCATCATCAATAGGCCTTCAGTCCTGGAATTAGTTAGATGCATACCTCCATTATTTTCCAATTTAAGTTAAACTAAACATTTCCCTGAAACTCCCACAGCCTGCATCTAGTCTGATCTAAGTCTACCTCTACCTTTCTTTTTTCCTATCCCTGCTTGTAATATATCCCGCACTATTCCCCAAAAATGCCTTAGAACGTATCCTGCTGTTCTATTTCTCCTATTTTTTTTGTTTTTCGCATATTTCTTACTTCCCCTACCATTCCTAGAACCTCTTTGTTTTTAACTTTGTCTATGATATCTTCATCATACGTCTAGCACCACATTTCAAAGGCTTCTATCTTTTTCCTGTCCGCTTCTCCTACTATCCAAGTTTCACAGTCGTGCATTTCTGTGCTCCACACATTAGCTTTAAGCAATTTTTTTCTTGTTTCTATGTTTGAAGTCTTTGAACACAGTAGTTGCTTTTTCTTGTTAAATGTAGCAGCCTTGTGCTAATCTTTGTTTTATATCTTTTGCACTTTTCCAATCTTTCGTTATTTGACTTCCTAGGTAGCAGAAATCATTAACCTCCTGTTTGTACTCTAGTTTTTATTTATATTTCCCTCCTTTGCATACTAGTACTTTCGTTTTATTTTTGTTAATTTTTATACAGTATCTCTGAACTGTTTCTATTTCATTAAGAGTTCCCTCTAGCCTTTCCTTACTAAATGGTAATACTGCCATATCAACTGCAAATCTAAGCACATCAATCTTTTGTCCCTGCATAATAATTTCAAATGTCTTGCTGCATTTAACGGTATTCATTACCTCTTCAATGTACAAGTTAAAAATTAACGGAAATAGGGCACATTCCTCTCTCACTCGTATCCTAATATTTACTTCTCTACGTTCCTGCTCTAATTCTATTACTGCTGTTTGCTCTTTGTGTAAGCTATGTACTATCCGTCTATCCCTAAAACTCATTTCAATCTTTTTGACTATTTCGAACATTTTCTTCTATTTTACATAGTTGAATGCTTTTTCCAGATCTACAAACCCTATAGACATGCTTTCAGCTTTTTCTATTGTGTTTTCCATTATCACCTTCAGAACTAAAATATCGTTTCACCTAAACCCAAATTGATCTTCTAGTATTTCTTCAGCCCATTTTTCCCTCCGTTTTAGTACAATTCTAGTTACTATTTTTGATACATGTGCTGTCATATTGTTCGAAAATTTTCACATCTTTCTGTGCCTTTCTTTTTTGGTATAGTGACTCTGAAAAATGGCAATGAAATTCTTAAATATGGGTCTGGGGTGCGATTGAAAGTTTGTGCAAACTGATAGAGTTGTGTATAGAACAAGCGAAGGTGCTTGAAGATTGGAAGAGTGCGATTATTATCCCTTTGTGCAAAGGTAAAGGCAGCAAGTACGAATACAAAAATTATCGTGGGATAAGTCTGTGAGTGTACCCAATAAAGTGTATGG
Organism: Platerodrilus igneus; assembly: GCA_036346225.1. Classification (NCBI taxonomy): domain Eukaryota; kingdom Metazoa; phylum Arthropoda; class Insecta; order Coleoptera; family Lycidae; genus Platerodrilus; species Platerodrilus igneus. Next base: position 927,958 of record JARFIW010001282.1, on the reverse strand, counting down.
AAAAATTGTGATTGAGGGAGTTCGTAAGAGAACGCAGAGCAAGATATGGGACGTTCAATGTGGTTTTATGCCTGGAACCTGTGTGATGTTCGCAATACAACAAATTGTTGAAAAGTGTATGCATGCCAGAAAGAAAATGTTTGCAGCATTTGTAGATCTGGAAAAGGTGTATGGTGATCAGAAGTGAATTATGGGGTGCTGCATGAATACAGTGTAAGCAAATGCTTGATATGATCCATCAAAGCGATGTACAAAGGCAACAGAACATGTGTACGTGTGAATGGTTACATGGGGCAATACTTTGACATTGTGGAAGGTGTAGGACAGGGCTGTGTGATATCATCATGGCTGTTCAATGTATTTGTGGATAAATGTATCAGACAGGCTTGCGAAGGAATGGAAGGGGTGAAAATTGGTAAAACAAATGTCTTTGCTGTTGTATGCGGATGATGCAGTATTGTTGGCCGAATCGTCACAAGATTTGCAACGAATGCTTGGCAGACTGAAAGTGAATGTAAATAAGACCAAATTAATGATTTTTGACAAAGATGGCGGAATTGATGATTTTGTATTTAGAATGAACAATGACACGACGGAGAAAGTAAATGACTTTATGTACCTCAGTAGAAAGTTTTTGAGTAATGACCAGCTGGATGGTGAAATAGAAAGGAAAGCAAATGGAAGAAAAGTGTCTGGAAGTATGTGGGCAGTGAGCATGAATGAAGGTTTGGGTACAAATGCAAAGCTGGCCATTTACAACAGTGTGTTTGTGCCATTTGTTTTGTATGGAAGCGAAACTTGGGTCTAACAGAAGAAGCATGTTAGTCGTTAAGTACGGCAGGAATGAGGTTACTAAGAAATGTGTACAGAAAAAGATTGAGAGACAAAGTGCCAAACGAGTGGATCAGAGCAGAGTGTGGAGTGCAAATGACCCTTAAGGAGTTAAGCGAGCGAAGTACGCTTAGATGGTTTGGATATGTGGAAAGAATGAAAGAGGATAGACTTACCAAGCATATATATGCAAGCAAAATTACTGGCAGAGCTGCAAGGGGCAGACCGTATAAAAGATGGTTGGATGCAGTAGAGGAGGTTCTGAAAGAACGACAGGTGAGAAGTATGAGGAATAAAAGAGCATGCCAAAAGCAACGTATGAATGTTACAGAGGCATAGAAGGTGTGTATTGACTGTGGGATGTGGAGAAAGATTGTGAATGGTGTTAGAAGTAAAAGTAATGTAGCAATCTAAAGTTATACCGTTCGTATCCACCCATAAAGAGGTGCTAGGTTTGGTTATCCCGAAAGGGAATACCGTGATTGGTGTTGTTGTTGTTGTAAATATTGAATATTTGTAAACTTACCTTGCGAACATGAATCATATTGAAGGTGGTTTTTTGAATCGCTCCAACCCTGTTCTCTATTTTAGTAGCTGTGTATATATAACCTTGGCTCTTGTCGTGCCTGTTCTGGTGTTGTGTTCGCCACTTGTTGCAGTTACAATGTAAGCATCATTGGTTTCTATTAAATCTTCTTTTAATGCAGTCATTTTTTTATAAACACAATAATAAATTGACTAAGTACAGTCCACATATGCGTAAAATAAATCTTCAAGGAAAGATATACAGACAGAACTCAGTCTTATCAAAATAACAACACAACCGTAAGGTTCAACAAATTTATTAAAAATAATAGCACACCACATGTTAAACGTTTGTTATGCCTACATTGACAATTAGCTTACACTTTTAAAAATATTTCCTGTTTTCTTATTGAACAACAAATTTTTATTTAAATTTTTAGATTACAGCGATATAAAGGTAACTCATATATTAAATTCTGAACTAGCAGACAGCTTGGGCAATTTACTGAATCGATGCTGCAGTACTGCATTAAATCCCAATCAGCGATTTCCAGAAATGAATCACGAAGTTTTTCTCAATATTTCAAGAGTAGAAGCAACAAAAAATTTAATTATTTCATTAAATGAACTTCAGGGTAAATAAGGATTAAAATATTAAATTTATATGAAATGTTATGTTTTAGAAAAGTGCATGCAGCATTACACGGATTTTAATTTTTATAAGGTTGTCGATACAGTAATTGCAACTATACATACTACAAATCAGTTTATCGATACATTAAAGCCATGGAAGTTAAAGAAGGATAATTTATATGAACAACTTGACGTTGTTTTACATTTAAGTTTAGAAAGTTTAAGAGTTTGTTCTGTTATTTTACTACCTATTGTACCAAATATTTCAAAACATGTGTTAGATAAACTTTCCACACCAACTGAAGAGCGGTCTTGGAAATCTGTAAATCGCTTTTCATGGAATACTGCTAATTTTATTAGTAGAAACTTATCTGCAGATTCTGCTGTTATATTTAAACGACTATTAATAGAAGAACAGCAAAAGCAAAGATTGACACATTAAAATATTTTTAATAACATCAACAATAAATTAATTATTTACTTTTGTTTTTATTTATTTTGTTTTAGTTTGGATTTAAATGGTGCTGTCAGTGCAAATAAATGGCTGCCAATGAACAGCATAATATTATAACTCTATCTAGTCTGTGCTTATATTGCAGGAAAAAGGTAGTAAATAAGGTTGTGAAGTGTTACACATGTGGTAATATAGTGCATGCATTATGTGGTGAAAGAATTGGAGCTTATTTACAATTAGCATCAGAGGATTTGGTATTTCAATGCAACTTCTGTACAAAAGATGGTTTGATACCTAATACTGAGAACACAATTGTTGAAAGTTCTGAACTAAGCACAAGCAAATGTACAAGTGATATCAAAAATGTGGTTTCTGATAACAAGGTAATCAATTTTTTGAAAAGTGATGATTTTAATTACATTTTGCAAGATTTAGTAAATTGCCAAACTAAAGTATTATGCCAACAAATTAATGAATTAAAAGTTGAAATGTGCATTCTTAAAGAAAACAATATTGATCTAATTAAGTTGTTGACTGGGGATAAGGCAGCTCAATATGGAATGTTCTTAAAAACTGGCAATATTAGTGGCTTATCTACAAATTCAATTCATAATACACAGCCAAGTAGCATTAAAGGTGAAGACCTAGGTTTTAATGCATCCCAAAATGCATAATTGCCTGATATGGGAAATAGGAGTGATTTGAACTCAGAAGTAATAAATGATTCCATTTTATTAAAAAAAAAAACAAAAGTTCAATACAATTGGGAATAAATTTTCGGTAGCAAAAGCTACTACCGCTAGTAATACAGAAATTTTACATAAGGCAACTTCTGAATTTTCTTTACAAAAAACAAATATGGTACAAAGTGCTAATACCCACAAACCATTAAAATCTCAGAAATGTAATTCACATATAAATTTACCTCATCAAAGAAACAATAATGACAGTAATACACTGATAGATGAATTTTTTACGATCGTGCATGGACAATTCAGAGTTACAAACCAAACTCCTCAACTAGTTGTTGGAACAGACTCAAGGGACAACATTGAATTAAACGCTGTTTCTAAACGTGCTTGGCTATTTTTTGGGCGTATCAAGCAAGGCGCTCTTGTGGAAACTGTTAACAAACACGTAACAAAAATTTTATCTGGCAAACTTTTCGTTTGTGAGCCCCTACCTACTAAAGGTATTTATGCCTGTTTCCGTATTGGTGTAGACTTCTAAGATTACGAAGGGACGCTTCACATCAACAACCTGTATAAAACAGCTGAACAAGTTCACAGGACCGAAAGTGTTCCTGTTGGACTCCCAAGATACACTCTTTTTTACCAAAATGTCAGAGGTCTTAGAACAAAAGTTTGTGTGGTTTCTCTGGCTATCCAGTCTATAGAGTACGATTTTGTCAGCTTAACTGAAACGTGGCTTATAGCAAGTATACTCAGCTTGGAGCTGTTTGATAGTTTCTTTCAAATATATCGAAAGGACAGGAACTACAACACTTTTGGTTGTTCAAGAGGGGGTAGAGTACTCGTAGCAGTTAAATCCAAATATATGTCAATTGAACAGAAAAGCGGTAAAACCTAATTTATAAAGATATTTGGATTAAGATAAAGACAGGTAATTCTCATATACTGCTGGGGGCTGTATATATACCACCTGTTTCTCATGCACAAATATATCAAGAACTTATTAATAGCATGGGAAATAAAAAACGTGAGAATGCACATTGTAAAGTTTGTATATTTGGGGATTTTAACTGCCCAGCTATAAGTTGGTACCAGGAAGAGAATGTATTTGTACCTTCTCAGTTTAATAATCTGGCATCAGAAATTATTGTTGATTGTATGTATTACCTTGAAATGCAACAGTATAATGGTATTACTAACAATCAAGGTAAAATACTAGACCTTTTTTTTGCTGACAATCTACATTTTATCAATGTGTTAAAAAGTAATTTTACTATATGCCCAATTGATATGCGTCACCCACCATTACATATAGCTTTTTCCTGGTATAATGTGTCATTAATCAACAACAAGATAAATATAAAAATTAGATTATTTAACAAAGCTGATTTTCCCAAAATAAATAAATTTTTATGAGAAACTGATTGGAGTTTTTTAAAACTTCCATCGATATTAATACGGCAGTGTTATTATTCTATGACACTATAGAAGCTATAGAAGAATATGTGCCCTCAAAAACTCTCAAACAGAATAAGTATCCGAAATGGTATAGTGCCGAGTTGAAATACCTTATAGCCCGTAAAACTAAGCTGTACAAAAAATATAAGAAAACAGATTTAGAGTATGATTATAATCAGTACCCCATTGCAAGAAGAGAAACTAAGTTCCTCATAGATTGGTGTTACTTAGTGTTTTATTTCCAAAACAGAGTTAATGATATCTACAAACTTTAAATACTTCTGGTCATACATCTCAGCACTCAAAAAGGATACTGGGATACCTAAAATAATGTTTTACGAAGGAGTCAAATGGGAGAGTCCTACAGATACTTTCTCCTGAGTTGCAAAGCATTTTGGGTCCTGTTATCAAAAGCGTCACTATGATTTACTACCAAACATTAGTATTCCAAATTATAATATGCTATCTATACATAATTTCACAGAAGATGAAATACTAAATAAAATTAATGTTTTGGATTGTAACAACACTGTGGGTCCAGACGGAATACCATCTGTTTTTATCAAGCAATGTAAAAACTCGTTATTAAATTTTTATGCGATATTTTTCAAAGATCCTTCAATGAGGGATGCTTTCCCACATTATGGAAACGCTCATCTCCCTACCATATATTTAAATCAGGAGCAAAAGATCAGGTTGAAAATTATAGAGGTATTTCCTTAATATGTATTATGACAAAAATATTGAAATCTATTGTCACAGATGAAATATTCTCCACCTACAAACATTACATCGCTATCGAGCAACACGGATTCTTTAAAGGCCATTCTACTGTTACTAATTTGGCGATAATACAAAATTTTTTAATATCAAATATGGAAAAAGGATTGCAGGTAGATGTAATCTTACCTAAATATATCCAAAGCCTTTGACAGTGTTTGCCATGATATGCTTTTACAAAAATTGAATGCAATTGGAATAATTGATGTATATCTTACTTGGATAAAATCATACTTAAGTGGTCGTATGCAGTACGTACATTTATGCGGTATCAAATCTTCCGATATCAATGTGCTTCCTGGTGTCCCACAAGGATCGCATCTCGGCCCCATACTATTTCTACTATTTATTAACGGCGTAGTCTCTATTTTCAACACTGTAAATGCTTATTATATGCAGATGATTTGAAAATATTTGCAATAGTTAAATGCCCACAAGACTGCGATAACATTCAAGAGGATCTAAATGAAATGTCAACATGGTGTAGCAAAAATGGTCTGGTCTGGTCTTAAACACTGGTAGCAGTTCGAACCATGGCGGGTTAAACATCGTGGCTACATCGCTCCTCCAAACTATTTTATTTTACATGCAGTATTGATTATTAATTAATTAAACCAAATACAATAGTGGTAGTGAAACTTGCAGTGCCAATTATCTAAAAGGTATGTGATAAATACTAGTTTTAGATATCTATATTGAACTTATTAACAATCTTGATCGTATTTGTAAAAGGCGACACTTTAAACAAACTATTCTGGTTACTTATCGCGTTCTCTACACATTGCGACGTTACTCTGAGCTAATACGTGTATTTTACGTTGTGCATTTACTTCTTTATTATTTGGATTAAATGGATTCTGCTATCAATCCGTTGGAACAGAGGTTCCTGAATAGAATGACGGTGTTTGAAAAATCTCTGCAAGGAGTTACTAGTGGCAATAGCACGAAGAGTGTAACCACACTTGAGGCACTCTAGTGATTTCTATTTATTTAAAACTGAAATAATGGAACTTCTTTCTGATTTAAAGCTTCATATTAATAACTTATCTGACAAGGTTGAAGCACTGGAGGCGTATAGTAGAAGAAATTGTTTGGTTTTCCACGGAGTTCTGGAAGAAAATAAAGAGGATATTAATTATGTAGTATCTCAATTTATTAAAAAAAATTTAAAACTTCCATCTGAATTTTCCATGAAAATGGTGGACCGTTGTCATCGTATTAGTAGAAAAAATCGTAATTCTGCTGAGCCTAGACCGATCGTAGTAAAGTTTATTACCTATTCGTACCGAAACTTAATATGGAATGCTAAAAAGCAATTAAAAGGGACAAAACTGAATCACTAACAAATCGTTCAAATAAACTCTATAAGGCAGCCAAAGCTAAATTTGGCAGTAAAAGTGTGTGCACGTTCAATGTTAAAATTTTCGCGGAACTCCCTGATAATAAAAGGTTTTGCATCCACAATGCTATAGATATTGACAGAGTCCATATGGATCAGCAAAATGCACCTTCAAAAGAGCCGATTAGTCATCGTCTAAGATCCAGTAGTCAGAAATGATTTACCCAATATCTCGTAACAATATTGTTCATTTTCCTTTTTAATAAGTTTTAATTTTCTTTGTTTGGAAGCAACGTGGCTGAACCTCTGCTTAGTTAGTTATTTTAATCTGAACTTAGTTTTATTATTTTTGTATTTATTCGGAATTTAGTTGCTATATTTTAGCTGTTGTTTGTACTTATATAATTGTACGCTGCATATAATGTCATCCGTATTTTGGTCTCCCCTGCTTCCTTGTCCAACCTCCATATCCAATTCTTCTGTAAATATCCTACTAAGCATAATGAAGATGAAACATTTACCTTGGTTATTGATGATGAATTTAAACACCATGTTATTTCTGAATCTCTTTCTGAGTTAGCAAAATTCCCAAACTATCTACAATTATGCCACATAAATGTTCAGCGCTTTTCTGCCCATATAGTAGACTTTCAACTCTTATTTGAGAATTCCACTATTGATGCAATACTTGTTACTGAAACCTGGCTAAAACCATCTATTCCAGATATGCTGATATCCATGCATAACTTCCATATAATTAGGTTTGATAGACTATCTAGTAGAGGTGGAGGGGTTGCTATCTATCTTCGCAATACATACGAATTTAAAATTATTGCGTCAAATCCAAATAACGAACATTTGTTTGAGTTTTTATTTACTGAGCTTCCAAAGTTCAAATTACTTGTGGGCATCATTTACTGTCCGCCTGAAGCAAACTACTTTGATGTTCTTGAGGATACCATCGAGCAGTTGAGTGCTGAATATTTTAACTGTATTAGCATGGGTGATTTTAATACTTGCCTTCTAAAAAATGACAACTGCGCTGTCAAACTTAAGAATATTGTTTCTTCTCTTAATTTATTCATTCAATCCTCTGATCCCACATATCACTACAGCGAACACTCAAGCTCTCTTTTAGATCTAACCATTTGTTCGGATCTTAGTAAAATTATGGCATATAGTCAAACTGGTAACCACAATTTCTCTATGTAGCTTATAAAGTGAAATCCATCCCCCACCGATCTAAATTCATACCATTTCGAAATATCAAAAACATTAAAATCAACCAGTACAGATCCGATGTAGCTTCAATTTGTTGGGATCATATGCTACTACTAGACACAATTGATTTAAAGGTGGACTGGTTTACAAATGTAATATACGCAACTTATGACAGAAACGCGCCTCTCAAATGTGTAAAAATTAAAAACAAACCGGTACCTTGGATTACAAATGCAATTAAACAATTAATGAGTATACGTGCTAAAGTGAAATGTTAATGTCTTCAGTAAAAACCTGAAATACGATGGAAAGAATATACTACGTAACCGTTGTAACCAACTATGTAGGAACGCCAAAAAGAAATTTATTTATGATTCCCTATCAGAAATCCCAATAGGGAGTTATTGGAAATTTCTTAATAGGTTGGGTGTAGGTAGTCAATAACATGACGTACCTATAAATATGTTTGATTTAAATGAACTAAATACACATTTTGCACAACCTAAAACAATCCTGGAACATGAAATAAAGGCTGCTACTATTAAAAAGCTTGATTACGAAACAATTGCCACAACTTCTGCTTTTTCGTTTGTAGAAGTAGATAATGATGAAGTACTACGTGTTATGCATGAACTTAATAATGAATGTACGGGTTATGATGGCATAAATCGTGAAAGTATTTTAATTGTTGTCGTCATTACTCTTCCCATTATAACCCACCTTGTTAATTTCTCTTTGTCCACTAGCTGCTTTCCAAAAATACGGAAGATATTGATGACATTTGTTATGCACTAGACAATAAAGAGGTTACAATCTTGACCCTACTTGATTTCACTAATGCCTTTAATTTAGTTGATCAAGACATCCTACTAGCTTAAATGTATAATTTATCTGTGGCTGTCATTACATGGTTTGAATCCTACCTAACCGAACATGAACAACGTATACAAACCAGAAGTGGATCTTCTAATTGGGTAGTAGTCACAAAGGTAGTTGCTTTTTAGTTTGTTCATTGCCTCTATTAGTAAAGGTTTAACCTGTCGTTATCATTTATTTGTTGATGATTTTCAAATATACAGGCATTCCGAGGTACAGCATATTAATACTACAATTGATCTAATAAATGAAGATTTGCGCAAAATAGCTGATTGAATTAATAGGCATGGTCCAGTAAGTAATCTTAAAAAAACCCAATGTATTATTATTAGCTCACCTTATAATAAAGTACTTATACAGAAGAACACCCTTACCAATATAAAATAGGTATTCATATCGATGATACTTTATCCTGGATTCCACATGTAAATAAAATTAGTCAAAATTTCTTTTTACTTTCCATAAGCTAGCATTATTAAAAAATTTTCTTCCGTTCCAAGCTCGCTTATGTTTAGTCAATACACTTTTAGTTCCAAAAATAGAATACGCTAATGCAGTATTTACAGACATGGCTGGGTATCTGCGTAACAAACTTCAACGTTTACAGAATGTTGGTATCGGATTTATTTATAACTTACCTAAATTTGAACACATTTTTCCATACAGAAATGAACTAGGTTGGTTGACCATGGACGACAGTCGTAGTATGCATTGCGCTGTATTACTTTACAAAGTGGTAAAAACACATACTCCTCAGTACCTACAAACTAATTTTCGCCTTTTATCAGGATAGTACTCAACAAGATCGACTGATTATGTTCATTTTACAATTCCAATTCATAGAACTAATTTCTACAATGATTCATTTACTGTTAAAGCTATTCGACAATGGAATTTGCTTCCGATAGATATTAAAATATCTAATTGAATTAGTATTTTCGAAAATGAAATCAAACTGTATTTCTTCAACAAGACCCAACTTTCATGTGATATGCTTCCTATTTTTCCCCATTCTCATCCATTCTCGTCCTTTCCCATCCTTCTATGTTTTTCATTTAACGTACAAATAACTATGCATTTTTATTTAATAATAGGTATACAAATCCGGTTACTAAGTTTATATTTTATATTGTTTATTAACTTGAGGTTTCGTCAATGGTAAATTGGAAGAAATGGCCAGCTGGCGATAAATTCGCCACTTGTGAACTTTGTAATTAGTTTATTATTTTTTCTATTTTATGCACACATGTATAAATGTACAAGTTATCAATATCTCAATAAAGAAGTTATTATATATATATATATATATATATATATATATATAAAACAAGATTTAGATGTACATAGATGCGTTCCTGAGAAGCCCTGAGACCTGTTAGACGAATGGTGGGGTAGAGAAATTTTAAAAGCGGTCAGAATCCTAAGCCGTAAACATAAACCAGCTGGAATGGTGGAATTAGCAAGGACGATGTACATTGAAGCCACGAGGGCAGTAACCTTCAGGTAAATTATATAATTTTGTTCGAACTTTGATGTTTTGGTGTGTGTTGGATATTTTTATAATTTGTTTGATAAACATGGACAGTAGTGAATTTGTATAAACAACAAATTTTGAATTTAAGGTAAAATTTTCTTGTTTAAGTAGAAAGGAGTATTTAGCAGTTTATGTTTTGATTATGATGAAAATTTGGGTCTGTCTTTGAGCTCAATTAGACTAACCTGTTTTAATTAACGTAAAGGGGTGGAAGATGCTCCCTTTTATTCAGACTTAGGTCTGCACATATTGTAACTTAATTAGTATGCATCCTACCAGGACTTTAATTCTGGATGCAAATTAAAACTGATGACAAATTTAAACTTGAAATTTTATGATACTGAAATTTATGCTGAAATTTAATTTTGAAATTTTAATGTATTATGAATATTGATGTAAATAGAGTTAACGTTGATGTTTGTGGTAGGGATGTGTTTGTTTGTTTTTATGAATGAGGATGAAAGTTTTAACTAGGTGAGCAGCCGAGGCGGAAAGAGTAAAAAGGCGACTATCAGAAGAGATTCAACAGGGCGAGAATCACAGCAAATCTTGACGGCCCAACGTTGGTGCTCGAATGTTTTTTTTTACTCAGGTGAGGTTTTTTGTAGGTTTCACAGCATCTTGACGGCCCAACGCTGGGGCTCGATTCGAAAACCTTAGTTCACGAATAATGGTGAGGATTCACAGCAATATATATATATATATATATATATATATATATATATATATATATATGTTAATCTTGAGGTTTCTGCAGACGTCTGTATAGTTGACGACCTATTATCAATTCCTACCCATCACACTCAAACATATCACTCCTCCTTTGTTACAAGTTCGATTATCTGGAATTGGATCCCCTTGGATAATCAAAAAGCAGCATCTCTTGTCTGATTCCGTAAACTCTATCATGAATACATGAATATCTATTAACTAGTCAATTTTCAGAATGTGCCATGGCAATGTTCCTACATACTCCACTCGGCATGTGTGCAGCTTGTGCATGCACGTGTGTTAACGTAAGTAGTTAGGTTTTCTCTTAGGTCCATCAGGCCGATTAAGAATATTTATTGTTAATACCTATTTTTTCTCTTTTGTTTTTATCTATTTATTTTCTTTTTTCTCTGTTGTTTTTATGTTATATACCTAGATTGACAAGTTAGATCTAAGAAAGGGCCATATGGCCCTAATCTCGCTTGTGTAAATATAGACGTTACAATACAATACAATACAGCACTACGGTAGTGGCTACTGCATATGACACCATCTCGATGCAAAAGTATTAAAACGTGTTAAACAACGACTTATCGAAACTGGTGGATTAAATCCAAGAATAAAGCTTTTAGGGAACTGGGAAAAACTTCCAGATGTTGAAGAAGAAATTTTGGAAATTGTTGAAGCAGAACCTAGCACGAGCACAAGCAAGATTTCAGCACTAACACATAATGATGTAGCAGTTCATAGATTACTAAAACTAAATGACTTGCATGCATTTAGACCACAAAAACAAGCGTTGCACGATGGAGCTATGCTGGTTCGACTTAATTTTTGTAGATGGTTGGTAAACAGAATTGATCATGATCCAAATTTTATCAAAAATTGTGTTTGTTGTGATGAGTGTAAATTTACTCAATAAGGTATAATACATTTGCATAATATTCAACACGGGTGTGATGCTGACGAAAATACTCATTTATCTTGACAAAAATCCCTTCAAAGATGTTGGTCAGTTAATATTTGGTCTGGATTACTAAACAACACAGTTGCCTAATCGTCTAACATCTGCATTATACTCTAAATTTTTTAGATGAAATCCTATTAGATGACGTTCATATTATTAATAGACACCGTTATTGGTATCAACATGATGGTGTTTTAGCGCATTATGGTCTACAAGTCAGGAATTGCTTAAATACAAACTTCCCTGGCCGATGGATTGGAAGAGGTGAACCAATAACTTGGCCACCCAAATCACCCAACCTTAATTCATTGAATTTCTTTTTCTGGGGATATCTCAAGAAAAGGTTTATCTATAACCAGTTGTTAAACAGGCAAATATGATTGACCATATTGGTGCAGCTTTAGCTTTAATAAATGACGAAATGTTAGAGAGAATAAGTGCTTTTCTGTTAAACCACGCTAGCAAATGCATTGAAGTGGACGGTGGCTTTTTGAACATCTAGCATAACATTCAATGCATTTATTAATCAATAAAGCCTGATTTTGTAAAACATACATTTTTAATACTTTGTTGGTCAATATCTGTAAGGAAAGACAATTTGAAGTTTTGTCACTTTTTAGTATTGGTTTATGGCTGAACGATAAAAAGTGTAAAATTTTTGTCTAAGCAACAATATGTGGTTCATTAAAGACTGCATTTTAAAATTATTTTGAAATACAAGGTGTCGCAAAAAAGTGTGGCGTATCAAGTTATGTTTTTCTTCTGAAACACTATGTATTTTATTGCATTTTTAGATTGTGCGTAAAAAAAGAGATGAACTTTTTTACTTATGTCCTATAGCTAAACATTGTAGTTCCTGAGACATTTTGATTTTTTGTAAATTGGAAAGTATAAAACAACAGTTAATAACACCAAAACAAATGAATTTAGCCCAATACAATTTTAACTCTACATGTTAGACCTATAATAGAAAGTACAGATGTATGTGCAATAATCGAAAACTCTACTGGGTGTCCAAAATAAGGCACTTTGCTAGTAGTAAATTTGATTACTTTTCAAAAATTATAAAGGTTGCTATAGCTACATCTTTTAGAATTAAAGTTATGTGCATTCTTTTGAAATTTTTCTATTAATTCTACACTATTGTGCTTAATTAGAACACTTTGTATTTTATTAGCTGATCATTGTTACTTCAATTATCGTTGAAACTGTATATCTTAGGTATACATATGTGTTTGAGTTTCAACGTTATTAACGAGTGTTTGGAGATGGACTAATTTGCTATTCAATTATTCATATTCGTTGTTGAAACATTTTTTTAATTCTTGTGCAAATTGATCATGGTAACAAGAAATGAAGTATTTGGTGCAAGAACGAATTTTAATAATCCAAGAATGTCTTGAAAATGATTTCTTAGCTAGAGAATATACACACATACGTAAGGGAAACTGTTGTACCTTGATAACGATGTACCTCGAAACATTTCAAATTGTTTCTCTAGTGATGGAGTTGTAGACTAGTTCAGTAGAATTAACCAACCAGTGTGTTGTATTCCAAGCTGTAAGGTAGTTGGAGATTTGATAAATTAGACTATTTTAGTTGCAAATTAAGTATTTTGTTATTGATTCATATTTATGAAATTATATTAAGTAAGAGCAATACTCTGGTAATATTAAGGTAGGGAAGTGTGTAACATTCCTTTTTTAAATAAGTGCGTACCTATCAGTTAGTATTAGGTTGTCGTGTAAAATCACTTGAAATTATAATATGGCGTCCTTTTATACCTTGAAACAAAGGGAGTCTTATACCATGAAACATGTTTCACGGTAGAAGATCCCGTTTTATGGTACAAGATCCTAATGTAATGTGTAGTATATAAAGCATAGAAACGAGCTTAAACCTCTTTTTTTAAAAACTGGTATGCAGGAAATAATCTTTACAGTACAATAAACAGTACACTATACAAAATGATTTAAAAGTATTTTCTTTGTATGTAATTGTTACATGCCAAAATTGGCATTTTACAGTTATAAATATGTGACTGAATTCACGCCAATATTTTAAAAAATAGACTTGTGCATTTTCGTCACTTTGGACAGTTGCGTCGGCGCAAGAAAATGCGCAGACGAGGAGTGAGAAAGTAAGTCCGCGGTTTCTGACATGACGATTATTAGCCAATGAGACGTCGAACAGTAACGTTACCTGTGTTGTGCCTTTGTGTTTTCTCTTTCAGATAATGTAGATTTCCCTATATCTCTACCTGATATCGTTGCCTTGACCTTATTCCTTCGCCCTACCTACGAACAAAGAAGGGGAAAAACATTAAATCTGGGTTCGACGATGGCCTAATGAAATGGAAATCAGCACGGCTCCTGCCGCAAGAATAACCGCAAGGTCGTGAAGCGTTCCACATTTTTAAGTGAGTACATTTTATCTTTTTCTTTAAGGCGCATCTTGTATCACTGTAAACATTTTTGGTATGTTGTACAATTTGAGACGCAATTATGACATAATAGCTTTATTGCGCAATATTTTTGTGAACGTGGAGCGTTCCAGTGTCGCCAACTGCAGAAGTGGCTCTGAACACTCGCGCGCGGGATCATAACAATTACGCTGGACTATATCGGTGGCGCCCTAAACGTTTTGTTGAAAATTTTGTCTTCACCTCTGATTCATTTTATAAGGGTTAGTTTTGAATATATTCGTAGCAATTGGGTTTTTGTTCACTCAAATAATAATAAATAATAATAATTTTTAAATTTTTGATAACTTTTGAATAGTAGAAATATAATCTGGCAGCATTGCATGTGGCAACATATTTTATGTTGGCATGACATTAAATGCAGTTGAAATGTCAATCTGCTTTAGTCAGCCATGTTTCAAAAGTGTTTGTTTACCTTCCATATAACTTATTTCTAACTAAATTAATTGGCTTTTCCCTTATAAAAATAGTGTGTTTATATTTTAAATTCTCTTAAATAATTACCTAATCTAATTTAGGATGAAACTGGAGCATATACCTTTCAAATGTGTTTAACAAATTACATAACCTCACTTTAACCATGTGTTTGGATTAAATAATTATTTATGTAAGTATTTTAGTCATAGATAAAAACCTATAGATTACAAATCTCCTTAAAAATACACCAAAGTTAGTTAAATAACTATTCTAAACCTCAAATTTCTTTAGTTTTTTGGGTTAACTTATTAAGGCCGTCGTTTAGATAACTCATATATTATCTTACCTTGCCATAATTCTAAAGTGTTCCCTTATAATCTAAATAATTAACTATAAGCTACAAATGTCTTCTTAAAGAAAATTTTGCTTTTAAATACAGCTAACGCAATTAACTGAGTTTTTGGTATATCCATACCTTCTAAAACACTATAGTAAACTTGAAGTCGTTATATCTGCTTCCTAAAACAATATATTATAATGAATCCCGTCCATACCAAATCATTTAAAACTATTTACGAGATACAATGGCGAAATATTCAAGCAGCAACGAATCAAAATGACAGACGATTGCAGCTAAAAGCTATATTAGCTCAAGAAGCTAAAAGCCTATTTATTCCGCGTGTTATGGTCTCTGATTTACCTCAAAATATATTTGAAATTAAACAATCTTTTGACGATATTAGTAATATATTGCATAAAACTGACTCTGAACCTAGTGAAACCGAGCTTAAGGGTATTGTATTCCGTGTAACGCACGTTAAGCAATGCGATAGACTTACTGTGTTTATTAAACGATGAACAAGCTAACCAAAGCAAACAGACCTTTCTATCTGATATACTCTTACTCGAAGGAACAGTTCTCGAAAAACTTAATTTAGATGTGGACGTAAATGCACCTACAGTCTTCTCCAAACTTACAATCTCACAACCTTCTTTATCGTCGGGAAATCAATACCTGTGTATAAATGGAGTTTAACCTTTCAGGGCTTTGCCTCCCAAATCTCGCTAATGTCATTCCTAAATAGAGTAAATGACTTTAAAATTTCCCGTAATTACACAGACCAAGATTTATTTGTTACAGCGGGTGAATTATTTTCCGGTTCTGCCTTAATTTGGTATAGAAATATACGAAATCAGATTTCTACTTGGGAAAAATTAGTTACGTGCTTAAAACGCGATTTTTTACCCCATGGCTATATTACTGATCTCTGGAGCGAAATAAGAAACCGAACTCAGGGACCTGACAAAAACGTAATCTCTTTTATTACCTCAATGGAAGCTTTATATAGTAGATTAGATAACAAACCACTAGAATCTGAAATTATTGATCAACTTCGTAGGAATTTAAATCCATATTTTTCCGAACCTTTAGCGTTACAACACATTTTTTCCTTACCTCAGTTTAGATTTATGTCGCTCGCTCCAAGAAGTGAAATTACGTGTCGTTAAATACCGTCCTCCTCCAGAAAAACAATCTGGCTTATTAGAACCTGACTCAGCATGTCAAACTGAACCTTCTCGTAAAGTATCTACTATTCATCTTCCTGCTACTCCTTCAACTAATTCACTTATCTGTTGGAATTGCAAAAAAAGTGGACATAACTATAACCTGTGGACATACCCCAAAAATATTATTTGTTATGGTTGCGGTCGTAGTGAGGTTCTTAAATTGTGTCATGATGATCCTATAGCTGCTCACCTTGGTGTTACAAAAACCCTAGCTAAAATATCTGAATTATATTATTGGCCTACATTAAAACAATCTGTCTGTCGCTATATTAGGAATTGTAAAATTTGTGGTTCTCAGAAGAGCTCTCAAGCAGCTTCTTATGGTTTAATGGGTAACTTTGAACGTGTATCTTATCCCTTTCAATTAATATCGCTTGACTTATTAGGGCCTCTCCCTCGATCGAACAAAGGTAACCAATATCTTTTAGTTGTCACCGATTGGTTTTCTAAATTTGTTATAGTACAACCGTTACGTAAAGCCACATCTGCCGCTATATTAAATTCCTAGAGCAAAATATATTTCTTATTTATGGTGTTCCTCAAATTATTCTTTGTGACAATGGGGCACAATTTATCTCAAAATATTTTCAAAATTTCGTCAAGAAATACAAAGTACAAAAATTTGGTTTAACGCAAAATACCATCCCCAGGTAAACACTACCGAAAGAGTAAATAGAGTCTTAATTACTGCCACCTCTTCATATATCGATTCAGACCACACTAGATTGGATGAAAATATCTTTAAAATTTCTCAAGCTTTACGTACATCTAAACACGAAGCTACGCAATTTACTCCATCATTTCTTGTTTTTGGAAGATATACCCCAATTGACGGTAGTTATTATGGTTCAGTTCCGGACGATACTAACGTAATTGAATTTGACCAATAAGTACGCTGGGACAAAGATCAAAAATCATTACCTTCTATCTTTAACGTTGTTAGAAAAAATTTGCTATAAGCTTACGAAAAAAGTAAGGACCGCTATAATCTGCGTAAACGAAATATTCCCTTTGCTTTAGGCGAACATGTTTGGAAAAAGAATTATGTCTTATCGGATGAAACTAAAAAATTTTCTTCAAAATTAGCCCCTAAATTCATTCTATCTAAGGTCACTCGTGTTGTTAGTCCACTTATCTACGAACTCCAGGATGCTGAAGGAAGGTGGCATATCAAAGACCTTAAACTATTCTCTACTGACCCAAATGCTAATTAAATTTTTCACGTTTCATTTCTTTAACGATTTACCTAATGTTTCTGTCCCTACTATGAGTTAGTTAACTTTATTTAACCATTTCTTTTCTTATACAGCACTTACCTTCTACACGTTTGGCGTATTTACCTTAAACTAGCTATCTCTTTGCTACCTGCTGACTTCCCCTTGAACTTATTGTTAGCCACAAATCGGTCTATTGTCTAGGTCCCCCAGTATAACTCTGTCGCTTCATTTAATTAATCCTCGCACCTTTTCTACAACAGATTATTTTGTTTTCAGCATTTATCTTACATCGATTAATTTTGTGGCGATTGTCGTAACTTTGGTTGCAATAACTCATTGAAGTTTTATGATTGGTTTTAGCTGATGTTTTGAGTGGATGCTTTTTTCTTTGGGCGCACATAGGAGACGCGACCTATGCCATTGTAAGAAATAGTCCATATTCACAGTTGCAAAAACTAGGAGTTTTTATTCCATGCGTTTTTCTTTTGAATTATTACAGTCGCCCACTTTATCCTATATCATTACTTGTTTCCCCTTCTACTAAGTCATCATAACATATAAACATTTTTTTTGTTGTTTTTTATTAAACTTCGTGGTGAGGTGCTATCGCTTTTTATTGATATCTTATCGAATTCTCAGTTGTTTTAGCATATTGGGACAGTGTGACTGTATTTAACTGCTTATATGTAGGCATTCTTGTGTGTTTATGGCGTTACCGTTTTTTAAAAAAAATTACCTTGCAACAGTTGGTTTTTCGTGTGAAGGTATCTGTAGTGATACTTTTAAGTTGTTTCAACTTTTGTCTGATTTTCTTATCGTAGTGGATGCACTCGTTAGGAAAATGATTGTACTAGTTCTCATCAAGAGTCTAGTAATTTTTTAACTTATGATGTATCTTAACTTGTCCGATTAATATAGCAGGTGGTCCTTCAGACCGACTTGTGTTTAATAGGGACAACTCTCTACCTTCTCTCGGACGCTTGTCCAAAAACTCTACTTTTTCTTACCCTGCTGTTTCCGTTTCCGCCTTATCTTTCATTCGGTAGACCTGTTCTTGTCCTGGAACACCACATAAGAGTGGTTTTCCTTCACTCCGGGCTACTGACCACATTGGCTGGTTGAGTAGTGCTTTTCGATTCACCTTTTCTGTCTCTTTAGCTCGATGCAAGCCCTTCTTCTATTCTCTTCTACCTGGAAGTGTCACTTATGCATTCCAAAATGCCCACCTCCCTCTTTTTACCTCTCCTATCTCTCTATTGTCTTTTCATTTCTGTTAGTCACCGTGTGGTTGCGCGGGGGGTTTTCACAGACACTCGGACCACGTCTCTGGAAATCTTTCGTGAGGTTATGCGGTGCCGCTGTCAGCGCACAAGGCCGCTAACAGTGCATGTATGTATGAGTGTGTGAATGTGTGAGTGTAAGAATTTATATATGTTGATATATAAACGTGTGGATATCTTATTGATATCATTCAACGCCGGGTGCAGGAATGCATCCACATGCCTTTTTTCGGTCCCTCGTACCGTTTTTTATAAGCGGGCCTGCTTCACAGGTCGTTCTCTTTTAGGGGGTACGAGTATTTTTTTTTGTGTAACGGCTTCAAGGAGCCACTCTATCTTGTATCTTTGGGATGGATGACGAAACGTCTTGGTGAGCTGGGGAATTCTGCGCTATATCTTTAATGTATGTAGTCGTAGCGTGCCTTAGCGTGCTGGGACGTTTCGGATTCATCTATTGTTATCTAGTTTTATCTTAATATCTTCATCTTACCTATTATCTTTGAAAATGACTTGAGCTTAATATCTTTATCTTACCTATTATCTTTGATAATAACTTGAGATTTTGCCTTATCTTTTTTATTTTCCTAACCTTTGGTATTTACGATCAGACGTAGGAATTATTTTTTGAATATTGAGTGAAGAAACTAACCTGATGGTAGCAATGTAATTTGTTAGGTTAGTAATATAAGAAATTAGTAAGATGGTACTGTTGGTAAATTTGTTAATTCACAACCATGTCATGATCAAATTTTGATGTGTATTGTTTATTAAGCCAGAGTACCAGTACATAAAAATTTGCTAAAGTGCAGAGTAACTTGCTCTTTTGGACATTTTGAAATTGGGGCATTTTCTTGCCAAAGAAAAAACAGTTTAGATGCAATGCTTATGTGCATATGCACTTAGAAAACTGTAATGTTAGCTTTAGTTATAGAATATATGTTAAGCAACTTGTCGCAGTTGTTCTAGTTTTAGTAGTGTTTCGTGCTATCCGGCAAATTTGTGCTGCCGATTATAACTGCGCCACATTAAAGACTCGTGTGTGCATTTATAGATGTAGTTCATAAACAATGGGACTACACATTCCGTTTCCTGGTAAATCGTAAGACGTGTTATCGGTTGAAAAAACCAGGTGGCGCGTAAAATAAACATTTTCTAGAATTTAAGTTAGGGTATACGTAGGTTAGTTAGGCTTTAGATTTTAAGTTTTTACCGTGCTGTCATTTTCTTTTTTTAAAGTTTTTTTTCTTTTATGGCTTTGTCGCGATCGTTACATGCCAAAATTGGCATTTTGCAGTTTTAAATATGTGACTGAATTCGCGCCAATATTTTAAAAAATAGACTTGTGCATTTCCGTCACTTCGGACAGTTGCGTCGGCGCAAAAGAATGCGCAGACGTGGAGTGAGGAAGTAAGTGCGCGGTTTCCAACATGACGATTATTAGCCAACGAGACGTGGAACAGTGACGTTACCTGTGTCGTGCATTTGTCTTTTCTCTTCCAGATAATGTAGGTTTCCCTTTATCTCTACCTGATATCGTTGTCTTGACTTTATTCCTCCGTCTTACCTACGAACAAAGAAGAGGGAAGACATTAAATTTGGATTCGACGATGGCCTAATGTAACCCACGCCCAAACAACACCAACGAGATTTTGTGCATTTCCGTCACTTCGGACAGTTGCGTCGGCGCAAGAGAATGCGCAGACGTGGAGTGAGGAAGTAAGTGCGCGGTTTCCGACATGACGATTATTAGCCAACGAGACGTCGAACAGTGACGTTACCTGTGTCGTGCATTTGTCTTTTCTCTTCCAGATAATGTAGGTTTCCCTTTATCTCTACCTGATATCGTTGTCTTGACCTTATTCCTCCGTCTTACCTACGAACAAAGAAGAGGGAAGACATTAAATTTGGATTCGACGATGGCCTAATGTAACCCACGCCCAAACAACACCAACGAGATTTTGTGCATTTCCGTCACTTCGGACAGTTGCGTCGGCGCAAGAGAATGCGCAGACGTGGAGTGAGGAAGTAAGTGCGCGGTTTCCGACATGACGATTATTAGCCAACGAGACGTCGAACAGTGACGTAACCTGTGTCGTGCCTTTGTCTTTTCTCTTTCAGATAATGTAGGTGGATGTATGGGATGAATGAGGTGATATAGATATGCTAATTATAGGGAAGGACCAATTGCTTTTTGTAGCAATACCGATGGCAGTGGAGCGGTTATGTAATAACTAAAAACAACTACAACAAACTACTTAAGGAAGGGTATAAATACCTTAAAGCCTGTGCCGCTCGGGGCAATAAAAATCACACACAAATTCTTCGCGGACAACCAAGAACACGCTCGTTCGGGTGATGGTGTCGCTTCCAAAAGCTCTGATACAACTCTCTTCGGTAACGGTTCGCGTACGACTGTCACTTCACGCACTGCCGGCATAAAAATGTTTCACTAAAACTGTAGGATACCCGCACGAATAGTATTTATTGTCACCAATACCAATAAATGTTCGATGATGGCGTAACATACCGCCCACCAAATTCATAGAATTTTGAAAAGGAGGGAAGTAGGTTGGGTGAAGGAAATCACATGGGATTTGACCTTGCTAGGAAAACAGGTAACGAAAGATAGGGTGGTACACTACAGCGAGCGATATTACCAACTATGCAAAAATAAAAATATATATGTAAATAAGCAAATATTTAAAAATAATATACTACTATACATGTAAGAAATGTGTATATACATCTAAACATAAAATGAAATTAAAATACCGGTAGCGGCGCTAGTTTGACCAAAGGTCGTTTTAATGTGCCATGTGCAGTTTTGACTTCAGCGACACGTATAATACCGTCCGCACCGGGAAAAGTATTAATAATACGACCAAACTTCCATTGAAGTGGAGAAAGCTGGTCGTCCTTGATGAGGACAATAGTGTCCTTTTCAACTTGTCGGACACCTACCTTAGAGTGCCATTTAAGCTTCTGATTCAGAGTATGTAGTACTCATGGCTCCAGCGAGCCCAAAAATCTTGATGGAGTTTTGCAGGAGTTTCCACCTGCTCTTTAAGGATAAAACATTGGTTGAATGGTCCTCATCTGGTGGTGCAGAAAGAGGCTCCATAGTTAGAAATGACCTGGTGTTAAGCAACGCAAGTCATTTGGATCCGAACTCAAAGCGCAGAGTGGCCTTGAATTTAGAACAGATTCAATTTGCGTAAGAACTGTGTAAAGTTCCTCAAAGGTAAGTTTTGTTCGCCGATTACGCGAGCTAGGTGTGTCTTTACCGACTTAACACCGCTTTCCCACAAGCCACCGAAGTGAGGGGCGCTAGGTGGATTAAACGACCACTTTATCTTTTCTGAGGTTACTGCACTATGCAGATAACTCATAAGCTGACGATAGGCACCTACAAAATTAGTACCGCAATCACTAAATATTTGAGAACAGCGTCCTCGACGTGCTATAAATCGTCGCAAAGCGGCAAGAAACGCGTCTGCCGACAAATCTGAAACAACTTCAATATGTGCGGCCTTAGTGGCAAAACAAACAAAAATACAAATATAGGCCTTAAGAGTTTTAGAGCCTCGTAGGCGGCTAGCCTTTATTAAAAGAGGGCCGGCAAAATCAACACCAACAATACTGAACGGTTTGATTTGGGTAATACGTGCTGCCGGTAGGTCTCCCATAGGAGGAGTTACCAGGACCGGTTTGGTACGAAAACATCTATGACATGATGATAAATAACTTCGGATTGAATTTTTAATAGAAAGGATCCAGAAATTCTGTTGGATAAGATACGCTGTGGTATTAACACCGGGATGACAATACCTTTCATGAGTTGACCGAATGATAAGTTCGGTTAATCGGTGCCGCTGAAGCAATAACGCAGGAAACTTTTCGAAATAGGAAAGCGAAGAATGTGTCAAGCGCCCACCTACTCTTAAGATATTTTGTGGATCCACAAATGGAGAAAGTTTTTGCAAGCTTTTAGGTAATTTACGGTTTGCCTTGATCGAAGCTATTTCCTTTGAAAATGTAACATTTTGTACATGCCGAACGATAATCATGAGAGCATTGTGTAATTCAATGTCTGTTAAGGGACCCGTATGACGTTGAGCCATGGGTTTAGAAAATCTATAAATGTAAGCCACGATGCCTTGGATTTTATATAACGATGAAAAACGACTTAGTAAAATGTCAATGACGTTTGGATCTGTTTGAGAGACAAATGTTAGGATCTTCTTTTCCGTAGTTACCTCAGCAATTGAGGTTGACAATGTTGGTTGAGGCGGCCACGTGTCACTAGGGTAGTGAAGCCATTCAGGCCCCGCCCACCATAGCGAACATGAAATAACCGCGCTTGGCATTAATCCCCGAGATGCAGGATCGGCCGGATTATGCGAAAATTTAATATAAAACCATCGACTAGGTGCAGTGATTTCTTGAATGTGGCTAACACGGTTTGCCACAAAAGTTTTCCAACGAAAAGGTGGAGACCGTATCCAAGTGAGAGCGACCGTAGAATCACTCCACGCTGAAACATCGGAGATTTCAATCAAGCCTTGATAAGACCGAATGGTTAAAGAAAGTAAATCGGTTAATAAAACGGCGGCACATAATTCCAAACGTGGAATTGAAATGCGCTTAATTGGAGCTACTTTTGTTTTAGCGGTTACAAATTGTACAGTTATTTCTCCAGTAGTTTGATTTATGAACTGAAAATACACTATCACTGCATACCTTACCTCGCTAGCATCGCAAAACCCATGCAAATGACAAGTAAAAGGATCCGAAGGGGGTAAACAACGTGGTAACTTTAATGACGATAATAACGGCAATTCTTCTTGATACTGCTGCCATTGAGACGAAATGTCTGCTGGTGGGATGTCATCCCAATTTAAACCTAACATCCACAGATGCTGGATTAGGCGTTTTGCAAAAAGTGTTAGTGGGGCTAAAAACCCTAATGGATCATATATTCTGGCAACTTGCGAAAGTATGTTGCGCTTTGTACATATTGGGTTTAATGGTTTAACCCGAAATGAGAAAATATCTTCTGTAGGTGACCATTGAAGACCTAATATTTTTATTGATTCGTCAGAATCGAAATCGAGAGAAGTATATTGGCAAAATCTGACGGAATGCCTTCCAAAATAGAAGCTGAATTAGAACTCCATTTTCGAAGTTCAAAACCAGCCAAATGCAAAAGTCGAATAAGTTGATCTTTAATTTCGCGGGCCGATTGTATAGAATCTCCACCGGCGACGAAATCGTCAATATATAGATTTGACCGTATAGCCTCAGCGGCTAACGGAAACCTTTTGCCTTCGTCAATGGCTAATTGCTGAAGAGTTTTTAATGCTAGATAAGGCGATGATTTAATACCATAGGTCACTGTATTAAGCTGATAAGTCTGAATGGGTTCTTCTGCGGAGAACCGCCACACAATTAATTGAAACCTTCGATGATCTTCGGTAACCAAAATTTGTCGATACATTTGGCGAACATCACAGGTAAAAACGAAACGATGAGAGCGAAATTTAAGTAAGATTGACAAAATGTCATTTTGGAGACTAGGTCTAGCCAATTGAGTGTCATTAAGTGACACGTTGTTTTTAGCCTTTGCAGAGGCGTCAAAAACCACACGAATTTTCGAACTATGACCTTCCTCTTTAAACACAGGGTGATGGGGTAAAAAATACTTATCGTTCCCAACGGGCGGAGAATCGAGTAATGCCATATGACCCGCATCAAGATAGTCCTGCATGAAATTGTTGTAATGGGCGCGTAGCTCCGGTTGAGCATGCAATTTGCGCTCCAACGAAAATAGTCTTTTTTTAGCCATGTCAAAGGAATTATCAAAAACGGGCAAAGTATCGTTGAACGGTAACGCAACAATAAAACGACCGCTAGGGTCACGAGAAAACGTGTTTTCAAAAATCAAGTCTGCCTTTTCTTCTTCTGGAGAAGTATAAGGCTTGGATGGCAACTCTTCTATCTCCCAAAACCGCCTTAGGGTCTGGTCGATAGGATCTTCTACAGAAGTAAAAAATGCTTGGACAGTATCAGACTGCAAGCTTTTTGTGGGACCAATAATAGTCCAACCAAAAATTGTATTTATGGCGGCAGGCTGAAGAAATTTGCCATGTATAACACCGCCATTGATGATGAACGGATAAACATCTGCTCCAAGGAGCATGTCAAAAGTTCCTGGAGAGTTCCAGGTCGGGTCTGCAAAGTGCAGGCCGCATAAGTGTTTCCAATTATTAGGAACTTCAACGCTGGGTAATTTGCCAGATATTGACGAAAGCACAAAGGTTGTGACTTCTAGAGATTTTTCAGAGTCTAACATAGACCGAATGGTGCAGCTGACGGCACCCCTATTGACTGCCGAAGTTGTCTGTCCAAGTCCATAAATCGGAACTTGAGAGCGTATGCGTGGAAGCCAAAGTTTGCTCACGCAATCGTCTCGAATAAAGCTAGCTTGGGAGCCAGGGTCTAAGAGTACCCTGATCGGTTTGTATCTACTAGAACGATCTTGAACTTCCACAACAGCAGTGGAGAGTAAGACAGTAACCCCAAGACTTGAATTCGTCTGTGAAGACAAAACATTTGCCGGAATAGGAGAGGCTGACTGCGTCCTATTGGCATTTTTATGCATGTGTGTAGCGGTCGGTTCAGCTGAACGGCTAGAAGCAGGTTGCGGTTCAAAATGTAGCAAGGTATGATGCGGCTTGGCGCAAGTTCGACAGGAATTATAAGATTTGCATTGCATGGACGCATGGTCTGTTCGTAAGCAATTTAAACAAAGGCGTAAGCGTTTGACAATGTCTTGCCCTTGCAAGAAGGACAATGGTGTGAAAATGAATTCTTTGAGTCACTGGAGCTACTTGGTGTATCCAGTGAAACTAGGTTAGAAGAAACTTTTGGTTTAAATTGAAACGCTGAGGATTTCTTAGGCACTGATGTGCGAGATGTATGGACAGTCGTCGAATAAGAAACAGGTGCGGTTGAAGAAAAGGTTTCCAACGCTGCACATTGTTGAGTTAAAAAATATCTCAAATCATCGAAATTGGGTATTTGCTTCGGATCCGATTGGAGTTCGAAGCGTTTTCTAGTGAACGGATCGAGTTTTTCTAAAAGAAAATCGACTAGAATAAAGTTCCAATGTTCAGTAGGAAACTTTAAGTTAGTTAGAACAGCAAGGTTCTCTGAAAAACAATCAATAAGTGCCCTAAGTTTCTTAGGGTCTTCTGATTTTAAAGGTGGAAAGTCTTTCATAGCCTTCCAATGCAAAGTTGCTAATAAACGCGGATTGCTAAATCGCTCACGCAAGGCGTTATAGGAAATAATAAAATTATCTCCCGAAATGGGTACCGATTTAATAATTTTCAAAGACTCCCCGCTACAGCAATTGATAAGGTAATTTAGCTTTTCAATATTGGGCAGCGACGCGTTATTATAAACCAGACTGTCAAATAAATCGATAAAGGATGGAAATCCGTTACCTCATTATTAAAATGTGGGAGCTTTAACGGTAACAATTTTGATCCCGTGCTGCTTGGAGCATTTTCCGTAATTTGTGCTCGCATTTCTGGCATCGTTTCAAGATGCAGTAGTATGCAATAATAAGCAAAATCTACTTCCTTCCGTAAAGCGTTGTAATTCAATAATTCTACCTCGTCACAGGACGCTAAGACATCAACTAAAACCCTATTAAAATTGGAGTAAATGTCATTGACTCCCCTTGTTTGAATAAGGAATAACGTTTTTAAAGTTGGATCACTTTGTATAGGGTTGCCAAGTTCCAACATTTCCATAATGCGTACTTTCAGCAATTCGAGCTCTGCTAAATGTGTTTTCTTCGGAGCCATTCTGAAAGACCTACAATAAAATGCTGTAAAACGGTAACCGCTCAGATGTGCGCTGAGAAATATTAAAATATTATGAGTTGTCCAAGGCACGAAAAATGTAAAATAGCGCATAAATCAATAAATCACGTTTATGACTATTGGCCTGCAATGGGTCTTAAGCAACACGTGGAAAACTAAGGGTTTGTTAAACAAAGCGTTACGATAAAATTTACAGTTTACGGTTACGGTCGGCCTTTACATCAAAGCTCACAGGAACATGATGCAGCTTTACAACTTTATTATCCTGCAAATATGTTCAACATTTTACCGCAAACCGACTGAGAGGTTGTATGTGATACAAAACGTGCAATGGCTTTTACACAAAGCAAATCCCTTTACCTTGCTGTGTGTTTTATATGCCGCTACAATAAATTTAAGACTGAAAACTAACAAATTTGATGCTAAAGTATTTGTTTGTAACTAAACGCTTGTTGGTTTAATTACGGCAAAATCGCTTATTTTAGTTTAAAGACAGTATAAATAATATTTACACATTTTAACCCGCTAAATATGGGCTTTAAGCACAAATTTAAAAGCTAGAATAATTAATTAAAAAGCTCGCTGGAATGCAAAATAATATTTAACTTAGGACATGCGTATAAAACCATAGAACTAGTTAATTCGGATCGTATTAAGGACCAATGGATGTATGGGATGAATGAGGTGATATAGATATGCTAATTATAGGGAAGGACCAATTGCTTTTTGTAGCAATACCGATGGCAGCGGAGCGGTTATGTAATAACTAAAAACAACTACAACAAACTACTTAAGGAAGGGTATAAATACCTTAAAGCCTGTGCCGCTCGGGGCAATAAAGATTCACACACAAAAGCTTCGCGGACAACCAAGAACACGCTCGTTCGGGTGATGGTGTCGCTTCCAAAAGCTCTGATACAACTCTCTTCGGTAACGGTTCGCGTACGACTGTCACTTCACGCACTGCCGGCATAAAAATGTTTCACTAAAACTGTAGGATACCCGCACGAATAGTATTTATTGTCACCAATACCAATAAATGTTCGATGATGACGTAACAGTAGGTTTCCTTTTCTCTCTACCTCATATCGTTGTCTTGACCTTATTCCTCCGTCTTACCTACGAACAAAGAAGAGAGAAGACATTAAATCTGGATTCGACGATGGACTAATGTAACCCACGCCCAAACAACGCCAACGAGATCCATTGAAATCAGCACGGCTCCTGCCGCAAGGATAACCGCAAGGTCGTAAAGCGTTCCACATTTTTAAGTGAGTACATTTTTTTTTCTTGAAGACGCAACTTGTATCACTGTAAACATTTTTGGTATGTTGTACAATTTGAGACGCAATTATGACATAATAGCTTTATTGCGCAATATTTTTGTGAACGTGGAGCGTTCCAGTGTCGCCAACTGCAGAAGTGGCTCTGAACACTCGCGCGCGGGATCATAACAATTACGCTGGACTATATCATATTGGATGATGATTTTTTACCAAATGCCAGTTATGTGTTAAAAAAGCTTCTAAACATGGATTGCTTAGTGTAAAAACAATAATTTTGATATATTATTCATGCTAGTATTGGTTTACAGAACTTGCTACTATGCCCCAATGCAAAACAAGGGCTAAACGGTTTCCAGTTGATGCAATTGGAAGTGTGAGGGCAGTTTGGGGTTTTCTCTGCCGTGTTCCTTCCCCAATCACCCAGGTTGAGTACAGCACTGCTTACTTTGAATGTCAATTTTCTATGCTTTCATGTAAATGACGTATTTAGTGGTTATTGTTTTGATTAAAAGTCAAGTTAGGTAAATTCTGTAGTTTTATTTCAAACCTTGCTGCCTTAACGCCATCTTCCCAGTGTGAATTTGTGTTACATTATAACAACACAACGTAGGAGTCATTGAGTCACTGGCACTAGATGTTAGATCATAGAGCCCGGTGTGCCGTTTATAGAAGGCGTTTGGGTCAGCTTTCAGGTCGGTTAAACTATAAGTTTTAAAGCCCAAGAGTGATCTGTACTGGGTAGCCCATAATCGTACACACCAAACTTATTGTTTTACATGTCATTATAACCTAAGAGAGCATTAAATGTTTCTTCATCTACATCTAATTGGAATTATATATTCCCATTTACACAAATATAACCGCCCAATATTTTACTGTAATATTCTTTACAGTTTGTAACATTAGAACGCACGGGTCAGACAAAAAGGAAAGCGAAATAAGAGCCCGCAGGACTTACGGTCACGTACAAAATATAAACGAAATTTAGAATGACCGGGCTAACTACAATTGCGTAGAGTGCAGTGCGGTGGTTCACATAGACAAGAAAAAGTACATCGCTATCAAATTTTTTATTTGTAATAAACTAAAAAGTAAAAAATTGCTAGTTTAAAAATTATGCTTTCTTACAATTTAAAAGTTCATAGCTACAACTTCGCAAGCGCGGTTTACTAGACACCACAGGCAGTTGGTAACACTAATCTTTGTACAGATTTTGGCGCGCCCATCTGTCAATGACGTCACACAATGCACAAATTAAATGCGCAACTGACGGAAAATATTTATTTAATTCGCGAACAGAATAAGCAGATAAAGTACTTATATAAGAAATTCGACGTCCTACGGGGTTGAATTAAAGTTGGCTTCTGTTGACGTCCATCAGGGCTGCTGATGGCCCCTTTTAAGGCAATTAACGGAGGGTACGCCTTCCAAATGGCTGGAGCCCCTTTTAAGATAGTTAAAGATGGTGACTGCTCCGGTTAGCCGCTGCGGAGCATGGACATTCGGCTCGCTCTAGGGTCGTGGGACTGCTCCGGGGTCGTATCAAATTCCTATACGTAGCGGGAACGATAAGGAAACAGGTTTATCAGGTTAGGTCAAACAAAGATAAGCAAAAGGAAAACTACATAATAAAAATGAAGATACGATACCAGACACGACCGCTCTTCTCGATGTTCAAAGGTAAACGGCCACGTTACAGAGTCTCACGGAAACACTTCCCCCACTTTTTCTCCGCCACTCGCATCGCGCGATCTGGCGCAAACGCACTCTGACGTGACGGAAATATACGCCAAGTCGTTTGAATTTGTGTCGCGAAACTTCCGCACGTCAAAATTAAACTAAAAAATGTTTAAGTGCCAATTTGGCACGTAACAGCTTTAGTGACAATTCTTAGTAATTGATCTACAAAGTTTGCATTTCGTTTGGTAACAGGTAAAATTGATCGATAATGAACAAAAAAAGCTTATGATTTCTTCTCAATAAAACATTTTAAATTAAACATAGTACATTTATTTACGTAATCGATTCAGAATTTTGTTATTTCTAGAAACAACTGTTTTATAATAAAGTAATTAAATTTCAGCAAGTAATAATAAAAGAAAGCGTGGAATGTCAAATGACTGATGCCTGTGACAAAGCAAAAGAACTTAGTAAAACGAAAACATAAACGTGACTACACCACACGGTACTGTCAACTTCATGCTGCTTATATTTAATAAAATTAACAAAAATAAAGTTCCTTACTTTTTCTACCTTAGGTTAGTTAGTGCCACCAAACAAATTTAGGACTTTGGAGGTGTCACTGCCTGCTAAGAAGTACACTCAAAGTAGAAAGCTTTTATTTGTCAAATTAAAATATTTGTAAGGTTAGGTTATTAATATTCAACTGATATTATTGTACTTTTAATCTTTAATAATTTTAGCAAATTTAATTAACAATGAGATGACATAACATACAGCTTAATCTAAAGCAATTTATTAAATGCACATACGGAGCACACTATGGAATTTTAAATTTTCTTAAAAATGCTTTGTTTCCGCAGTGTAATTTGAATCAAATCGCCTTCTGATTGGTTCCATATGTTGTCGTTGGAAATTAGTTTACATATTATTCGGGTTCTATGTTTGCTTGGTGGCAATGTATACGAAACGCCACCGCAAAATTAGCGTGAACAGAGGTTGTGTTGACTACATAAAACTATTTTTCGCAAATGTAACAATTTTTAAAACTTTGTTTCACAAAAATATCTTATTTTAACAAGTTTCTTATGCGTTTATTGGCTTTTTTGATAATTTTTTAGTATACAATAGATTTTCAATATACGTAAACGGTTTGTCTTCAATATGTCAGCTATGTACTGAATTATGCTAAAAACACATTTACGGTGTATGCACCACAGCATTGGAGTTGCCAAATGTTTGTATTGATTTTATTGTATATTGTTTTTCATACCTGTGAATGTACAATTTCAGTTTTTAAATTTAAACCAAATTTACCTAAAAAGTTTAATTAAAGTTTAATTATTTACACCTTTTCTTAGCAATATTCAGACTGAAGAAATGTATCCTACGCTACTGTATATTTTTGTATGACACTTCTGACAACGTTGCGTCTAGATGTTAGAATTTGGTTCGTTGACATAATATAGCAACTTAGTATTGATTTGGAATCGGAGGTAGACACTTATATCATAATTAAATTTGCTAGTGTTTGGTGGATGCAGATTAACTAAGATTTATTAGCATGGATACATAAACGTAGTACTTCGGTTTTCTAATATTTTTCAACCAGTGCCAAGCTTTTCATCTTTAGAGATGGCTCATTCAGTTCTTCCTGCTGGTAAACGCAAAGAAATTTACAAGTATGTAGCACCATGGCCCTTATACAGCATGAACTGGTCCGTTCGTCAAGATAAACGCTTTCGATTGGCATTGGGAAGTTTTGTTGAAGAATACAACAATAAAGTGCAAATAGTATCCTTGGATGAGGATACTAGTGAATTTTCTTCCAAGAGCACATTCGATCATCCCTATCCAACAACAAAAATCATGTGGATTCCCGACAGCAAAGGCATATTGCCCGATTTATTGGCCACCAGGTAATTTATGAATACTTATACACCAAGAAAAATCAATGAAAACCAGGATGCATATACTATACCTTTGTAGGTAAAATCCACCCTTAAAGCTTTGTCCTGACAATTTTTAAATTATTGAGGTGTTACCGTAAAAAGGTTTAGGAACGAAAATGACATGGGTAGTTATTTATGATAGATTTATTTTACTTCCAAAAGCTTGCTGTAGATAAATAAAAATGTTGGATCTTAAAAATTTTATTAATTTATTAGAAAAAAAAAGCTTTGTGATGGTGGAGAAGGTATAACCTATTAAAAATTAAAACTGGCACAAAAATACTGATTTCAAAAATACTTAAAAACTCCATTGGACATTCTACCTAAAATGAAGATATCGTAAATGAAATTAAGGTATTGTTTTGTAGACTACAGATTATTTGATTCCTGCATCATAAACCTTAGTATTTTTATCATTGTATTGTAGTACTTCAACCATAGTAACATACGAGGTTACTACAAGAAGAGTATGTTTAACTGGTATTGTTAGTGGCAATAGTGTATATCATATTTATTTATCTTGTACAAGCACTTATACGACTCATTAATAGCTTTACAGCGGTTTACTCTTATAAAAAACAAAATGTCTCTCTTTAACCTTGCTAATCATTCAGGTATTATACTACTTTAGGATGTTCTAAAGCAGTATATTAATGGACTTGCTACCCAAATATTTCTAGTCGACTAGTGATAATATGACGTTGCACTTATATGATACACTAAAAGCTTTCGAAATATATAGGGGGAAGTTCACTAGCACCAGACACCTAAGAGTTAAAAATATTAAAAAAAACACTCTCTGTTTTTTTGCATTTTTATTTATAACAAAAGGCATGAAACACTTGCAGGAACCCAAAAAACAAAAAGTAATCATTGTAACACTTGACAAGTTAAATTAAAAGTATCTTAAACTAACGATTGTTGCTATATCGGAAGGTGGCTCCTAGTACCGGACACATAAAATATGGTACCTAGGAGCGGACAACTTAAAACAACTTACATCTATCACATACATAAATATCAGACCACTCTGGAACATCGGCACAAACTTCATGAGACCATTCCTTGCACGAGCTGCACTGTATCCAATCTTCATCGTTGTCTTCCAAGCAAACCACACAAGAAGTCACAGGGGCTTTCTGAGACGTACACGGTCTATCAATTTCTTGTAAAGTTTTTGAGTTTCTAGTTGTGTTTTCTTTGCTTCTTTTCTTTGCTATAACACGTAGGCATTTTTTTTTCTTCTTTGTTCTTTTTTTCATTATTTTTCTCTTTAAGGTTGGCTTTAAAAGAAGACGAAGTCAAAATTTCACTTTTTTCAGATTTTCGTTTGCGAGTTTGAGGTCGTTTTTTGGCAGCGTCTGGAATTGGTGAGATATTTAAAATAGGTTTCCTCATAAAGTCCACCCCTTTGCTAGTCGACAACTGTGGAGATTTATATGCTGAAGTCTGTTGAGTGCCTAGTCCTTTGCTAGTAGAAGGATGAGGAGTTCTTGGTGCTGCAATCTCCCGAGAAATGTTTGCTAATGAATTCGGGTCTTCTAGAATAGGGTCCAAAGGAATATCCGACGTATTGGATGGAGAATAATCCAAAGAAACGGTGTCATGTTGTCCTCCGTGGTCGTTGAAAGAGAAAAAACTAGTCGGCGCAGGTAATTGAACATCAGCATCTGTGCGATTTTCTATTTCGCCAGCAACTTTTCCAGTGGAATATTTGTTATGCCGCTTGCCAGGTAGTCCAGGTCACTAAAAATATTTTTGTCGAATGGATAAGTTCCTGAACATCTAAAACCAGAATGTGCTATTTCATAGCGTGCCACCCTTTTAAAGGCATCTGCAACAAGGCCTGCAATGTCATATTCCGTTATTCTTGCACCTGAGTTAGCTCTCATCCATATGCCACATTGTTCGTTGTAGGCATTCTTAAACGGTTTCATAAACGAGCGATCCCGTGGCTGGAGCTTGTGTCGTGGGAAGCTAATTAAATGAATGTTACTTTCTCTACAAAAGTTTATTACTTCTTGGGTCTTGTGTGACTACTATGCCCATCAACTATAAGCAAAATCGGTGCTTTTTCTGAGGGCCGGGCAAATTTTTTGAACTGAACCAGCCACTTTAAAAAGAAGTCACTATTCATCCAGCCTTTAGGCTGTGCCACACCCACCCTCTCAGGAGGAGTGTTTATTATGTCTTTCATTCATTCTTTGCCTCGGAAAAAATAAAAAACGGGGTTCAAAATACCCCATTGCACTCATGGAGAATACAGCGGTAACATTTTCCCCTCGTTCAGCTGAAGTAAGCTTTCCTACTTGGCGAACATTCTTTTTTGTCAAAATCTTGGTATGCTTTTGCACAGTTGTCACGCCTGTTTCATCGCAGTTAAATATGTTTGATGGCGTGAATTTGTACTTTTCTAAGAGTTGTTCTAGATTATTAAAAAACAGATCAACTTGTGCTTTGTTAAATCCAACTGCACGCATTAAACTTGTTGACTCTGCTGTTCGTAATCTTAAATCAGGGTGTCTTTCCATGAATTCATAGTAGAAGTGTTTGCCAGCTGACTTCTTTTCCGTATTAAACCTGTGTGGTATTTTAAGATGCTCAGCTAAGTCAAAGGCTAATTTTAAAAACTCCTTTGTCAGTGGCATGCACCTATTAGCTAAGTCTTTGATATACTCTTCTAATATGTTTTCAAGTTTCACAGAAAATGTTTGTTTGAACCGTCCTAATTTAGGTTGCATTTATATTTCTTTCCCCTGCTCCAGCAATTTTACTTTATCGTATATTGTACTCTTTGGTATACAATATCTTGTGGAGGCTTCCCTGAAAGACATTTTTTAAAAGCACGTTATCAATTGCAGTTTTTAATTAGCTTTGGTCCAGGAACCCTTCTTTACTTTACTATCCATCGTGTTATCCATTAATTAACACTTGAAACAAATAAACCTAACTATATCTTCAATTGCGATGTCTTAATCTTAAATTCTTCGTGTCCGGTTTTACGGTAAAAACAACTGTCCGGTGCTAGGGGCTTGCAGAAGTCACTTTATATACAAAAATGAAGAATCGTGGTTGAGTTGTCTCTAGTTTAAGTGTTAAAATGAGTTCAGAACTTACCAATTAATAGTAAAACTGTTTCACTTAGTCACTTTTAATTAATGTCTTCACTTTACCAGCGAATTAAGTTCACCACGTGCTTCACTTTCGCGCTCAAACGTGCAATCAACCGTCTTAACCGCCTTACTGCTTGCTCCCCAAGTAGTGACTGCGTAGTAATGTCTCACGCTATCATTTGCGATGAATAACTGAGATGGCGCTGCATGTTTCTGATTTATAATGCAAGTGTCCAGTCCTAGGTGCCGTCCGGGGCTAGGCGACTCCCCTCTACACGACCCCTGAAAACAAACTGGTTGTTAAATCAAAGTCCTACCTCAGCAACGCTGACTGGTGGTGTTTTTTACCCTTGTTTGGTATGACATTGCTTCAAAATGTTTAACGATACATTGCTTTGAAACACCCCGAAGCAAAATCTTATCTCTGTTACTACCAAGGGCAAAAATATGTTGTTTTCTAATTTACTGCTGCAATGCTTTTAATGAGGTGTACGACTGCTTGTACCTGATGAATCAAATATGAAATGCACTAAAAACACTACCGAGCTAAAAATATGAATGCGTCCGAGTCTGAAGCCAGTAACAATTGTCGACGATGATGCATTGTTTTGGAACACTCTGGAGCAATATCGTACACCTATGTCTAGCAAGGTTAAAAAAGATTCAGACTTTTTGGATGGTGAATTATTGTCAAACTTTAGTGCATTGTGTAAGTGCTTATGTCTGACAAAACAGACTAAATGCACTATTACCATTGAATCAGCTGTACGTTATTTTAAAATTTTATATCAAACCATTTATTTATAAAGTTTTAGAGAAAAATTAGGTTATTTAAAAGATCCCTACATTGTCTGGAACGGCAAGGGTCGACAACAAAAAACTCACCTCCTGGCCAATGTAATACCTTCGAGTAGAGCATTGAAAATGTAAATGTACGGTATGTGAAGGGGGGTAAGCAGTCTGTGGCTGCCAAGATCCCCCAACACTGGAACATTTTCCAAATTAATAGTTTTTCCAATATATCATTTCGCACAATCAACATTAGTTGAAAATACTCTTTTTCTAGATTTTCTGATCACATCCTCCGAAGTAGTCCCCTCCTGGAGATCCGAATAAGGGAACTATTTTAACTCAGAAAT
This sequence comes from Platerodrilus igneus, assembly GCA_036346225.1. Taxonomy (NCBI): domain Eukaryota; kingdom Metazoa; phylum Arthropoda; class Insecta; order Coleoptera; family Lycidae; genus Platerodrilus; species Platerodrilus igneus. The sequence continues at coordinate 891,910 of JARFIW010001282.1, read as the reverse complement.
TTTTTACCCTGGAGGATGTCATCATCTTTAATAACAATTTAAGTACGCTGTGTACTTGGGAGATAATATAATGGTTTCCCGTTGCCTTCCACATCGCAGTAGTGTGTGTCTTAGAATGCCATACTGACCCTAAGGTCTCTACCACTGCCCTCTTTTGGGACCTGTCAGTCTGGTTCCTCACTAAAGACCCCACTAATTTGGTTAAACCTATAGTTCAGCTTTTTAAATCACTGAAACTCCGAAAACGTTCTAGTAATCTAGAACTTCTTCAAGGTGCAGGTACATTCAGAACGGATACTGCATTTATTGCAAATAAATACTTTTATTCCGCTATCTGTTGCAAAAAATGTTTCTATTCTAGCATCACATGATGGGATGCATTTTAATATTACACTTAAAACACTACAACTTTTGTAATTACATTTTTGTGACAGCAAATACAAGAAATTGGCAGACCAACTTCACATGATTGTTTATTGGCAGCCCTCTTGGCAATACATCTGTTCAATTATCCGAACAATTATCTGATACACGTGCAGTAAATATCAAAGATTGTATTGTCTTTTTGACGATGCTGCATGGACTATACATTGATCTAGGCCAGCTTGGGAAGAGGTGGGTGTGCAATGTAGCTCAGAAATATGAATTTTGTAAAAATAATGTTTTCTCTTATTACACTGTTTGAAAGTGTTAATACTTTAATCTTTTAGTAACCTTTTTATTTTTTAAATGCCTAAATCTAGATAGTTAGTACAGTTTAAATATACTCTATTTATTTATGGTCTACGAATTTCCAGACAACCATATACATATATGCATATATATATATATATATATATATATATATATATATTGCTGTGAAATGCCCCACGATTGGGCGTGCCAAATTTATTGCTGTGATTTGCCCCACGATTGGGTGTCTATGATTTATTGCTATGTAATGCCCCACGATTTATTTATTGTTGTGATGTGCGCCTTACAAGCCCTACGATTGGGTGTTATTTATTTATTGCTGTGATTTGCCCCTACATTTGGGCGTTTATATATTTTTTTTGCTGTGATTACTTTATTTCTTTTAAGCCCCAATGTTGGGCGTTATTATTCATTTCTATGCATTTGCCCAACGATTGTTGCGCCTTTGTATTTATTTCTATGAAATTGCCCTACCATTTAAGCTCCTGCGTTGGGTGTTTTATTTATTGCTATGAACTGTCCTATTAAACCCCACGATTTGTACGTTATATTTTATTTGTTGTGATATACTCTTTATGCCCTTTAAATTCTCTATACTTTCTTGTTTTCCACGACTAACTCACTGAATGCTCGACTTCCTAACAATAAATTTTATTTTAACCTTTAAATGGATTCAAATAATGCAATTCAAAGATCACACGGTATAATAATTGATAATATGTACAATGTTGTGTAACCTCAAAATTTTCCCCTATCATTGAATATTTACATTTACCAAATTTAAGCTTTCCTGAAAGCCAGCAAAAATATCTTTTAATTACTCTCAAGTATCTTCGAACGTTCTAAGATGCTTTCCCTGTTTTTATATTTTCAAATGACCTTTTTGATGACTCTTACAAATATATAATGTATAGTAAATATTAAATTTGAAACAGTCTTTAAATAATAAAATGTTTAAAAATCGCTAACCTGGAATGGTCACTGGAGTTGCATCCAAGTGTCTGTGGTCCGCATCCCTTGCTATGTCTGCTGTACTTATTGGCCAGAATTTTCCAGTTTTGATTTCTGGTATTTTCCTTGAATTAACTTTTGAGTACCCTTTTAATCGCACTTTCAGACGTATTTTTAGATTTGTGTTAAGGCTTAGATCGACATGAACATCGACTTGCATATAAACTTAAATATTAACTTAGTACATAGACGAAACTGACATCAACGAAAGTGGTCTCCACGAAAGTGGCATCAACAAAAGCCCTGTTTTGTTAAATATTAAAATTAATTTAATTAATTGTTTAACTTACGTCTATTTGTAGATCGGCTTATTTTTCGTCGCCCAATTTTTGCACTTTCAAATTTTACTTATTCTGAATTTTAATGTTTCACTAATTAATTTCATCATGTAAATTTCTACTGCATTTGAGCATAGTTTGTGCTTGGTTGAATATGAACTGACCTCTTTATTCATTTGCTATCGTATTTATAAGCCCTTCCTACCAATTGTTTCCATTGGTGTGTTTATTGATTTAGGCTTGCGCTTTGCCTTATCTCTGGCAGAGCTCAGTATTTCTCAAAATCCCTGTCTAATTCTTGGTGGCAATACTTTATCAGTCACGTAAGCATTCTGTATTATATAGTCATTTCTTAGGATTCCCAATTATTACCCACATTCAATCACGTAATTTTATGTTTGTAGTTTAAAAGTCCAAAACTTATCATATAAAGAACCGCCTGGTGTTTATTTGTTTGTTACAGAATGTTGGTTTTCTGAACAAATGTCTTCTTCGTAGTCACGTATCCATTTTCTAATAATGACGTATTAATATGCGTTTTGCTTATACATGCGCTGATATTTTTGACGTAGTTATTAAATATTTGGAATGCCAATTTATCTGTTTCCTGTTAATTTATTTTGATGCAATTAGTTGCTTCTAAAACCTTATCTTTACTCGTAAATTATACTTAAACATATTATACGATGTACACATTACTATTCTAATTAAATGTTATCGGATTATTACTAAATGAGCTTCTTTCTCAGGCATTAAATCAAATATTCTTTATATATACAGTGTCTTCGCAATTGACTTTGTGTAAAATAATCGATTTACTCCTATAATTGATGGAATTATTTAATTCTCTTAAAGTTAAAGTTATTTATATTTATCCTACGATCCCTATCGCTTAATCTACCCTTAAACTACTCAACTACTGTCTTATCATAGCTATATAAAGATATATGTGTGTGTGTATATATATATATATATATATATATATATATATATATATATATATATATATATAGTCAAACAATTGATACAAATGTTTCAAATAGGCAAACAATAGTAATGAGTTAATATTGCCACTAAAAGAAGTTCGATTTATGTCAAACACAAAAATATTGTAAAGTTTATCTGATCATGCTGACAGAATGTTGTCAAATAATTTAGGAATGGTAGATAAAATTGTAATTCCTCTGTAATTGTCAATGAAGTTTATCTCCACCTTTGTGAATAGGCCCGATATAAGAAACTTTTCACTTATCAGGGAAATCTCCAATTGCCGTGGACCAATTGAACAGCTTTAATAACACATAAATCAATCATGACGAAAAGTTGTTATAAATAAAGGAGTAAAGCCATCAGGACCTAGGCGTTTGGCAAATCTATATTATTCAAATAGTCCTTGGGTTCTTGTTCAGTAATATATAATGCACCTAATTCAATATCGTGAGATATGATATTGTAAGAATCAGTTTATTAATATTATTAGATTGGAAATTTTTTTTTAAAAAAAAATCAAAAGTTGTATGGGGATCATTTGACAAGACATATTGATAACTAAATGATGAGAGGTATTCATAAGAACTGTGCATTTTATTGATATAGTTAAATAGTAATCTTGGTTTACCTTGAATATGTTCTTGAATTACGTTTATATAGTTATGATACAAGTGCTTGTTTAAATCGTCAAGTTTTTTCGAGTATATGCATATTCATTACAATTGTAGATACTATTAGTACGTTTGTACTTTAAATGTAGTTTGTTGTGTATATTTTTTATTGATATTGGTTCACGATTTGACCATGGTATTCCGAACCTGGATTTTTTATCCTAGGAACGCATTACTACAAATTTTATTCAAGCTATTGTAAAATATTTCAACTGCAATATCATTGTCAGTTACATTCGCAAATAATTTTATTTTTTGATGAATTAAGTTGTAATCAGCATGTTTGAAATCCATAAATTCATAACTATTAGCCGCTGGTTTAAGTTCTCAATTTGCCTTGAACCTGATCTCAAGTGGTTTGTGAGGTCTATAATCGTTAGCATTAAATAGTAAACATTCATCTGCATAACGTTCATTAAGAGCATGTATGAAAATCAAATCCCTACGATTAGAAACATTATTTATCTCCAATACATTTTCACTCATTAAGCTGCCTGAGAACACACGCAATTGATACAAAGTAATCCTCGCAGTAGTTAACCAAAGAGGTCCTACATGGAATTGATTCAAGATGCTAGTCATCTTTTTGTTCATTTGTATTGATGCCCAAGATTGCATGCAACACAGTTTACTTCACCGTATGTTAAAGGGTTTTGGCCAGGGGAAATATAACCAGTTGGCTCCTGGTTTGGTGTATCACTCTCGTAATTTATGACAGCGCTACAAACAGGTTATATCATTTATTTGCCAGATCGACTGGCTACTAACTACCCTTGTGTTTATCCTTTAAGCTAGGATATTGGTAGATTTCCAGCAGAATACTACTACCAAGGTTAATCTCTAAAAATAACATGGATAATGGGGTTTTATTTTGCTGATACAGTAATGTTGAATTGGAGATTCTTCATATTCCAGTGGCATGAAAATACCGACTTTTGATCATCTTTTGTATAGCTAGTATGCAGATCTTCAACCCTATACTTTGGGTTTCATTCACAGTTATAAATGCACATTGTAGCAGTTTTTTTTATACAGAACGTGTTTCAAAACCTTGCCACAAGAGAGGAGATAGAACAACAATTTGGACCTCACGATGTGAGCGTCCTTGTAATGGTTTTACATTTTTAATTATAATAGTGAACACGTTTAAATAATTGAGATGGGTGTAATTATCATTAATGCACATCAGACGCGGTAAAGGACTTAAAACTTTTACGCGTTTGAAATAGAAATATTAAAAAACTGCTATGCCAATGGCTAACTTGGTTATTACCCCACGGGAGAGTTTGAGATGGGTTGAGTTGAAATATTCTTTGCTAAATTGAAAACAAAATAAATTGAATTTGCATGTCACTGTATCTAGCGAGTATTAATAAGAAAATTATAACTTTAGGATAGATACAGAAACCCTTTCGGGGTAGAATATTAAAACTTTTGATTTAATCTTTTGGGAAACTTGACCAAATTAGGATTAGAATAATAAATAATTTAAATGATTTGTATCCAATAACAATAATTAACAAATAAATAATTTCACATATTTTAGTTATTTAAAAAGAAATTAGTTTAACAAAATTTCGTTACTTAATATTTAAATGAGAAGCAGATCTGATCGTCACATACAAATTTAATAAATAAACAGCAATTCAAGTAATTTTAAAATAACTGTAATTTAATTATATGAGTGAGCTTAATCTTATCATTAGTGAGAGTTTCAAATATTTCCAAGTTTGAATAAAGAATTACTTATAAGAAAAGATATGGTCGTAGTTAAAAGATAATTAATCAACAAAGGATCTTACAGACTGAAATGATAGCAGTTTTTGCAGCTCGAAATTTAACCGTTTGTTAGAAAGGGGGTTGTGAAACGTCGATTCCTGGATTTGGCAAAAATAATACCCTCAACCACTGGCCGCTAGCTGATACCATTAGATTCGTTGGGCCCAAGTTCCAGCTGCTTGCTGTAGTGAAGAATGCAATGTTCCCAGACTGATCTCAAAGTACGTGACTGGTGAGCTCGAGGGTGATTTGTAGGCTTAAAGATGCTTGTACATAAACGGTGCTTGAGGGTGTTTGTAGTTATTTGTGGGCTCTGGGGTTTTTGTACACCAACTATCTTAATATGTTCGAAGGTGTTTGCTGACTCGAAGGTATTTGCGCTGAAATGAATACAAATTAAGGCACTTAATTTTTTCACCACTAATTCTCACCACCAAAGACTCCTCATCTTGCTTGACTCGAAGATGATGTGGAAGTGAACGGATTGGAAAAAACGACTTATAAAGATAATTCAACTGGGGTAAATCTTATCAGAACAAAGCTTGGTGCCCACGCGTCATGTGTATAAACAAGTTGAAAACTTTGAGGTATATTGTGAACAATTAGTTATTTACATGGATTTTGAAATATTATAATGCTATTTACGACTTTCCAAACAAGGTTTTGAAAACACCTGAATTGTTTTGTGTATTGTTGTGGGTTTAAAATGTGGAACTTGGCCTTGCAATTTATAACCAGACTAGGAAATAACAGATCGCATGTCATTTTCCATATGGGACCAAGGACTTGTTAACAATTGTTAAGTCCATCTAAATTTGCAAATTAATATACTTGCGAATTTTTTCATTTTTTACCCAGCAAATTGAAAGAAAGTTATTTTGGAAAATATGCAAACATATTTTTGGTAAAAGTATTAATAATAAGGGTATAATATGCAAGTTTGTTGGGAATGTAATCTAAATATAGAAGATGACAAATGTTGTGAGTGTGATGGGTGTACAAAAATAGTACATTTTGACTGTACAGACTTATCAAGTTCTGAAATAAGATGTATGCAGTTAAAAAAGGAAGAGTTCTAAAATTTTATTGTTCAAAGTGTGAAAAGCAAGTGACTGAGACGAAATATGTACTTGGGAAGTTATGCAAAATTACAATCTCTGGAAAGAACTCATGAGGAATTTTTAAAAAGTTTGATGAACAGGGTAAAGACTTGGTAGAAATAAAAATAAATTATTTGAACAAAAGTGTCCAGAGGCAGAACTCAATGTTAATAAATTGTACAGTGCAGTCACTAAACGGAATGTATCTCAACCTCCTATAGTAATAATAGATAAAATTGGTGGAAAAACAGACTCTAAGGAAATCCTTAAAAATTGAAAGATAATATTGACCCTGTTAGTTTAGAAATTGGAGTAAGTGTAGGAAAACTACAAAAATGGTGGTATTGTTATTGAATGTGAAAATAATAGGGCAGTGGAGGTGATGAAGAAAACTATATCACAAAAATGGGAGAAGAATATACAGTAAAGACTCCATTAAAAGACTTCCAATGATAAAAATTATAGGAGTAGATGAAAGTGACAAAGAAGGCATTTACAAAAATAATAAATCAAAATAAGTTAGATGAGCATAAACAAAATTTTCAAATGAATATTAAGTATGAAACCAAAATTGTTAAAGGGTTATTCAACATTATTGTAGAAGTGGATACAGATACATTTAAATACATTATGAGAGAAGAACTATTGAGAATAGGATGGAGGAGATGTAAGGTATTAGAGCATGTGGCAATAAAAAGATGTTATAAGTGTTGTAAGTTTGGGCATATTGCCAAAGAATGCAAGGGAGTATAGTGTGCCACGGTGTGCACAATCTCATAATGAAGCAGATTGTCAAGAAAGTCAATTTAAGTGTATTAACTGTGTGGAAGCAAAAAGTCGTTTAAATATAGAATTAGATGAACAGCATACAGTATGGGACTATAATTGTACATGTTTTAAAAGGATTATTGAATTACAAAAGCGTAAAATAAATTACATATAGCAATTACCTTCTAGATGTTTAAATATAACAGCAGACTATAAGTCAATAATTTTATGCTTAAATACACAAGGCTTAACTACACATTTTGACGAAATACAACAGCTAATCAATCGAGAAAAACCAATATTGGTATGTTTAACAGAAACACATCTGACAAATTGTATTGAAAGTAATGAAATAGCCATTAAAGGATACAGTTTAGGTAGGGTTGATTCTAGTTCACAACACACTGGAGGTGTCATAATTTACTATCAGTCATTTCTACAGTTTGAAATATTAAAAGAGTATAACCTCCATTTAGAATATTGGGGTATTGTTGGTAATATTAAGTTGAATAGTAGAAGTATAAGTATAGCTGTGTTTTACCGTTCACCAAGTGGAAGTTGTGCAAATTTTCTAAACCTGTTGGAAAATTTGTTAGAAGAACTAGTAGAATCACGTGGTAGTGAAGATATCATTCTGATTGGGGATTATAATATTGATTGGAATAAAATAAATGATTTCTATACAATTAAGTTAAAAAATATTGTAAAGGACTGTGGATTTGTACAACTAATTTCTGAGAGTACAAGAATTACTAAAGAATCTGAAACATTAATAGATTTAGTGATAACTAATAATAATGGATTAAAAAGTACAGTATGGCACACTCCAAAAGTTACAGATCATAGCATTGTTGTTGCAGACATTAGTCACATCACACAAAACCTCCAAGTTGATGCAGAAAGCAAAATAAAGAAAATTCTTAACTATGAGGCCATAAAGAACGAGTTAATATTGGCAGATTGGAAGTATGAAATAACCAACATCGATAAACTTTATAAAACATTTTACACAAACATTAAAAATGCAATTGACCATAATTCATATGACAAGGAGGTGTCACAAAATAATTCAAAATTATGGTTTAATGGAGAAATACAAAGAGTAATTAATATACGAAATAAATTTTATAAAAAATTTACATTCACAAGAAGTATGGAAGATTGGAAAGTATACAAAGAATGCAGAAATAATGTGATATTCATGATCCGTAGAGCTAAGATTAAATATTATGAAAAGAAAATAGATGAAAATAAAGGTAACCCAGTAAAAATGTGGAAGACTTTAAAACTTGTATTAAAAACCGAACGTATTCAAAATAGTAAGCACATTATATTTGAAAATACACTAGAAACTAATGACAAAACTATTGCTGAAAACTTCAATACTTACTTCATAAATAGTATAACAGAAATTACATCATCATCAATTGGTATTGAAAAGTTTGAGTTTCACGATCCAATACGTACAAGCCTGAAGGAATTAAGTACTTTTAAATTATTAAAAATACATGAACTAAAAGAATTGGTATATAAGCAAGCAAATAAAAGCAGCCCGGATGGTGTAAACAGTAGAGTTCTTAAAGAACTTTTTGATATTATTGGTTATCCGCTACTAAACATAATAAATATGTCTCTTATGCATGGTATTGTGCCCAAGGACTTAAAGATATCAACAATTACACCAATTCAAAAAGTAGTATCAACAAAGAAATGCGAAGAGTACAGGCCTATAAATATGTTGGCCACAATTGAAAAGGTATTAGAAACAGTAATATATAAGCAACTGAAGCAATTCTTGGATGAGACTAATATATTAACCACCTATCAGTCTGGTTTTCAACGAAACACTCGTGTGAAACAGCGATTCAGCTAATTATAAATGACTGGAAAGAATCAATGGATAAAGGAAAGGCAGTGTGTGCAGTCTTTATAGATTACAAAAGAGCGTTTGAGACTATAAGTAGAAATATTCTCATTAAAAAATTGGAAAAATATGGGGTTAAAGACAATGCGTTAGAGTGGTTTAAAGACTACCTACAAAACAGAGAGCAAGAAACGAGATGGCAACGGGAAACATCTAATAAATCAGAAATTGAGTGGGTGTTCCACAAGGAAGTATTTTGGGACCATTGCTTTTATAATTTACATAAACGATATAGTGAATGTAGTGAAGGTAACAAAGATGCACATGTTTGCTGATGACACTTTAATATATGCCGAAGGTGCAAATGTAATAAACCTGATTCAATCTGTAAATAGTGGCTTAATAAGAATTAGCAAATATTTAGTTGGAAATAAGCTGAAGATAAATGTTGATAAAACAAAATGGATGTTCTTAACGAATGATAGAAGTTATCAAATGATAAAAACAGAAAATAGGAATGTACAAATAGATGGGTCTGATATTGAACTGGTAGAGAACATTAAATATCTTGGCGTAATAATCGACCGAAAATTAACTTTTAAAATGCATATACAGATGGTTATAAATAAAGTAAGCAAAAAGGTTGGATTTCTGAGAAGAATTAGTGCAAAGTTATCAAGTTTTGCTCGAATAACTTTATATAGAGCAATAGTTTATCCACACCTAACATATTGCAGCACCATTTTATTTGTCTCAAACCAAGGTGATTTGGAAAGATTGCAAAAGATACAAAATCGTGCAATGAGATGTTTATTAAAATGTAACAGATTTGCCAAAGTCCGTAAAATGTTAGAATGCCTTAATTTTTTAAATGTTCAGGAACAAATGAAATATAATAGTATGGTTTTTATATATAAAACAAGTTGAAAATGCAAGGCATTGTCGCAACGAACTTCCAAATGTAGACTTACTTTAAAACAATTTAAAGAAATTAAAATTATTATGTTGTAATAATTATAAGTATTCAGATAAAATACAAAAATTTATAAACAACAAAAGAGACATTTTAATATATTTTATTTTATTGAATAAATATTTTAAAAGCTATATATGTGTGTGTGTATGTATGTATGTATGTATGTATGTGTGTTTGTGTGTGTGTGTGTGTAAATAAGGGGGCATCATATTTCGATTCAGTTTTTTCAGAGGATTCTAAATATGTATCGCACATTAATTTTGGACCTATTTGAAATTTTTGATAAAAATTAATTCCCCGGGGGGGTCGGGTATCCGTGGTCAGATTTTGTGGGGGGTACCATATTTCGACTCAGCTATGTTAGGGGAGTCCAAATATGTATCGCACATTAATTTTGGACCTATTTGAAATTTTAATTTTCCCGACGGAATATCGCGGGGGCACGGCGTCCCCGTGGCCCGATTTCAACTGACATCAAAACTTAAGCTCAGGACACCGAGCTGAATCGATTGATGTATCACACATTGATGTCCGACCATTAGAAAGGCCTCGGACGGACAGACAGACGGACGACAAATCGATTTCATAAACGAACGAAAGTTCGTTGATTATCAATGGTTTGCTGCCTTCGTACTTGGTTAGCAACTTAATTAAAGTGTCAGATATACATAACTACAGCACAAGACAAGCATACAATTACTATATATACAAGAAGAATAAAACGATAACCACAAAAAATGTATTTCATTATGGCGTTAAGATATATAATACATTACCAAAATCAGTTACAAATCAGCCTTCTCAAAGAAAATTCAAGAGTAATTTAAAAAAATATATTTTAAGTTGTAGAAATGAAAACTAATTATATTATTAACTGTATTTTAATAATTTGCTTTATAGTATAATATTTTTGTTTTATACTTTATTAACCTATATTGAGTTATGCAATAAATCTACTTACTTACTTACAATTGCCTTAATACCTCTGTTCTGAAAAAAAATTTTGTTAGAAACAAAAAAAAGTTGTTTACAACAAAATATTTTGAAGTGTTCGTTTTGGGTGTGCAACTTTGTTTTTGATTTAGAAAAGTAAGAATATTCTTCTCATGAATTTCTTGCAATGTTTTTTTTATTCCAGATATCTGGTTGGCACCTCCTCTTACGAGGTTTTCTCTCGGATAGGCTTATTAAGAAAAATATCGTCGAAAGCATAACAACAAATTGTCAAAGATAAAAATTCATGTAAGATTAGCTTCCAAGTTTGTTATAGAATATTATTATTTAGTCGTTACCTGAATTACTGTTAGAAGAAGTTAATTGGGAATTACAAATTCTCAGTTATATTAAAGGCTTTTTCGTTTTCAACGTTGATATTACCTAAAACATTTCATTAAATCTACAGGTGGTAATTGTTGGTTTCCCTCATTTTTGTAAGTACAAAAATGCACTCTCAACACTACATTGCGTAAATGACACAAGCTTTATAAATCAGACCTTAAATTGTCAGAAATGATGTGATATTATTACTGTAGTAGCTTGATTAAGATAAATATAGGCCTACAAGATTTTGCGAATCTCTTCCGAAGTAGTGGTGGTCAGTAGCTGCCGTTGCTAAAGGCGATATCTCAAGCATAGAGTTGTCATTTTCTGCAATATTCTATTAATTTAGGACAATGAGAAGCAATATCTACATGCTCTACAATTTTTGGAGGTGCCTTTCTAAAGTTTCAGTAAACACATCTAGAATAATTATGTAGATTTTTCTAAATAAATAAGCTACACACACAACATTTAGTGTCTTATACTTGTAAATAATATAAAATCGCATAACTTTCAATTAGAAAAATAAACCAAAACAATTACATACACTTATTTGGTTTTCGTTTAATACGTGTCCTTGAAATTCCGGTAAACTGTCAGCATGATGTAGGTCTAAAATCACACACAGAATTACATAATACAGTTAAATTATATGAAGGTTCCTAATTTTCAAATTCGCTACATTGTGCTTTAACATACTCAATCAGCTGTACTTTGCTAGTTTCAGACATCGGTTTTCCACGTGACATGGTATTTTACTAATCAATCATACGTCAAATAATATTTGTATCAATGTCGAATACAAAAATGTAACAACCCAAAATAAGAAAACTTCATTTTGTTCTAAGCATCAAAATGTAGACTTCATACTTAGATCTCATTTAAAAGTTGTTTGATAAAATGTTTCAACAGCAAATGCACCATATACAAGATAACAGTTTATTGTAGTCTCCATAATTGCACATTATATCGCTAATGAAACCAGGTATTTTTAGCCGGTTTTATTCTATTAATAACTTAAAGTGACCTTCAAGTAATGAAGTACAAGTGATACTTAGAATGCTTTATTTGCAGCTCACAGTAATACTTACTCGTCAAAAACGAAGAGATTGATTTGATTGTTGGGCCCTTTCATTTAAACGACTTACTCTCGAAATATAATGAAACTGGTTTAAATGGTACCATGGCTCCTTTAGGTCTGAATAATTCGTATAATACACCTTCAAATTTGATGAGATTTAAGTGATACAAAAGCCTTTGCATGGCGTTTTCTGTCATCTTTAAAATTCATAACGGCCAAATAGGAGATAGGTCTCTGCATTCAAATGTGTGAATTACAAATATTTTTATTTCACATACTTGTATTCAATATTGAGGTAGCGATATTTTTGGACAGAGGGAGTTCATTTTATTGTTCTGGTGATCTTGGTATTAAAAAAATGTTAGGTTCTTTAAAATCTGTATAAAATAAGTAGTAAATACATATTGTATTCCTACACTAAGATAGTGAAATCAAGTCGAAGGCATTGCAAGAGCAAGTGACTCAACAATTACACATTGGAATGCACGAAAAAGACAATAAACTTACTCATGTCAACATATATACTGTAATAATGATAAGGATAAAATTATTAACACAGGAGTATTGATTATAACCAATACATACTACACTACACTTTCTTCATATAACCCCCGTAATACTGCACATTGAAATATGTGAGATAGTTTTCTGATGCTAATTTTATCACCTACTGAATATTGTCGGTGTTTTGGTATTGTAATTTTGATTGCTACGAATTAGCATATGTAAGACCAAAAAAAAATCCTTGTGACACTTTTAACTGTGCATTAATATGGTTGAAAAAATTATGGTATCAGGGTTGTAGGGTATACCTTCTTCCAAAGAATAGACTTTTATTTTCCAAAAAGCTTTGACATTTGAACTTTCGAGTTTCTAAACTTATCTTTGGCGTATATGCGATTTGAATACAACAAAAATCGAAAAAAAAATCCTTATTAGGTAAATATTAATATATGGCGTACAATTTATATTTTTATCAAGAATGTGACGAGGTGTGTATTTTATTTTATTTTAACACAAAACTTATGTCAACAAACTTGAAGATATAATATTATTAAAACTATCCTGGGCAAAAACTAGGAAAAGTTTTTTTTAGAAAAAAAATTATACTTTCAAGCTGTCTTCAAAGAATCGTCTGAAAGGGACAATCAAAGAACAAAAAAGCTAATAGACTGAAAAGTCGGCTTAGACGTGGTTTCCGTAGAAAGGAAGGTCTAAAAAGCATATAACATAGGAAGAGGATTGAAAATTAAACTGTTAGGACTGACAGTAAGAAAAACCAATCAAAGGAAAATGAAATGGGTATGAAGAGTGAAAGAAAAGGGAAAAACATACAAAAACAAATATTTAGAAATGCGCACAAAATCCGAAAAGAACCTATTATAAGTGAGACAGAGTCATTACATAAATTTGGGATGCAAGGAGTAAGAATGGGGATTACGAAATTTTTGTCACCACAAAGAAAACGAAGCGAGATCAAGGATAGGATTATTAGGGTGGGTGTTTCTTTTATTTACATCAAACCTCCATGTAACCATAGCGAATAATAAAACAACAGGACTCGCTCAAAACTAAAACGCCAAAAACCAAAATCAAATTCAGTACCAACAGAGATTAACAAAATAAGCTGCAGTATATGTGAAGTATGCCACAACAAGACGATTTAATTATGTAACGAAATAGCAAAGAAGTAAGAATAGGGATAGAATTAGAAATAGAACACCAGTGTTTTCAACTTTCCCTACCTGGGAAACTAAAATTACAGGAGAAAACACGTCTTATAACTCACGGTGAAACTAAATCTTGGGGTTTTTTAAATGACAGATAACGGACAGATGTGCAAAATTAAAAATACTGGAGGAAGAAAAACATTTGCAGAAATCAGAACGTGTATAATGCAAGAGTGGCAAACTTTATTGAGAAAAGCGGTGACACTACTACCAGATTTGTTACATGTAAAATGCGTGGTCCAGGAAGAAAAGTAACGGAATGCTCACCCGACTTAAGCTAACGGAGTAGGGAAGGAATGAAAATGAATACCACGCTTATAACCGGGGTGGGAAGGGGGCCCTAAAGAACAAAACAAAAGAGCACACAAAGCAATTTGTCATGAAAAGAATGATTATTAGATACACAACATGTACATACGTACGGAACACTAGTTTGTCCAATACAATAAAATACAACACCCAATTAATAATATAAGAAATAAACAGAATAATTATGGTGTTTATTACAGCATTTTTACATATATTTATACCACGTATAAAAAAATATATCACATTTAAATATAAATATGACAAGAATATTAGTTACTTATTTACTGTGGTGACCATGATGAGCTCGCACCAAGAGAATCTACTAAATCTTAGAAACAAAGTACATATCTACAATAGCGTTTTTAGGCACAATCAACACCAATAGGTAATCAAATACCACAGCTGATGTATAATTATCAAGTCTATATATAGTTTCGAAACCAATTCACTGTTATCCATCAATATAAAAACAATGAATGTCACTCAGAACTTAACACTAATACATTTATTCTAATAATAATAGCATTAAATAAACAACAATGATTTGCTCATTAATTTCTGATTATTCCTATGGTACAAGTAAAACCCACATACCATAAATGAGTAGAGCTATTTGTTAGTTGTTGCTTTTGAAGATATTTCCTCACGTAGGCTGTTAAGTGTTATTGATAACTGCAATGTGTACTCATCTCATCATGACTTAATCTGTATACTAACGTCAACCAGACGAAATTTTCTGTAATGACAAAATGAGTTGTTGTGTTAAGATCAAGTAACCATTGGTTCAAATAAGAATGTGAATTAGAGTTCGGGCTGAGAATGTGGGTTAAAATCTAGGGTTAAACTCCAGAGAAAGTGGGATAAAATTCAGAGAATGTGGGTTAAATGCAGGCATGCATATAGGTTAGCTCAGAATAGAAATCAATGGAAGTACGCGTCCAACTAGTTCCAGGACGGAAACCTAATGATGAAAAAAATAATTTTATTTAAACCTGATGATGATCATAAACAACTATGGATGTTAGTTTTGCAATATCCTCAACAGATGCCGATTGTTACTAAAGAAGTAATTGGAAAACTGTTGATTCCGCAAATGTTTAGGTGATGGGGGATCTTGGTAGCCATCAGGTTACTTAACCCTCTTCGCGTATCATTGAATATCGCTGAAATAGGGCATATTTTTAGAAAACAATAGAAAGGGTGAAGTGCAAAAAATACTAAAAAATAGCACAAGGCCATGTTGTATTTAACAAGAAAAAGCAACTGCCGTGTTCAAAGACGACAAACATAGAAACAAGAAAAAGATTGCTGAAAGTATATGCGTGGAGCACACCACTGTATGGCTGTGAAACGTGGATAGTAGGAGAAGATGATAGAAAAAAGATAGACGCATTTGAAATGTGGTGCTACAGACATATGATGAAGATATCATGGACAGACAAAGTTAGGAATAAAAAGGTACTAGAAATTATAGGGGAAGAAAGAAATATGCTGAAAATAGTAGAAAAAAAGAGATAGGATGATAGGGTATGTACTAAGGAATGAGAGGATAGTGCGGCATATATTATAATCAGAGAAGGAAAAAGGAGAAGTAGAGGTAGACCTAGATTAGACTATTGCACACAGATAGTTAAAGATGTTGGCTTTGGGAATTTCAGGTAAATGTGTAGGTTTGCTCAGAATACAAAACAATGGGAGTACGCATATAACCAGTTCTAGGACTAAAAATCTATTGGTGATGGTGATTATATTAAAATATTAGAAAATAGCGGAGAATGTCTAAATAGGTCCATTAAATGAAACATATCTCAAAAGGGGCAGTCTTCAATGGAAAATAAAGCTTTGGTTCTGTTTAACATTTATCGGAAAATGTATTCTTTATATTTCCATTGGCAGAGAACAATTTATCAATTCTTTCAGAATAATGCACAAAAGTCTCTGTTTGGGATATCTTTGTATAACTGTACATCGTCGCTGTGAATCTGCTGTACGTGTAATCGTTGAAGTGTAACTCTTAGGACCAACTTAACAATAAAACTGAAAACTTGTTTCTTGCTAAGATAGAAATTGTAAAGAATGCTTGAATGTAGAGTACATTTATTGTAACTGAATATAATTGAAAATTTAAGTAAAATACATTAGAACGAATGGGTATCAGCTGTCACGAGCTAACCCCTCAGACATCTTAAACGCGAATGAATCTGGAAACGAAGCACGCAATCAAAACATGAGCGCCTTCCGCCACAAAAGTAGTTCTTGGCACAAACGCGAAGTCACTTCACATCTTAAAATCTATAATCCCCAACAGTCTCACTCATTAAAAATAGATATTTTTTAGTTTAGTTTATTTTTATGCATCCTAGTTTCTTGTCGAATCTGTCAGTTTTGCACATGTTTATTCTATAATGGTTATTTAATTAACTGATGTATTTGCAGTGGCGACTACTTAAGAGTATGGCGAGCTGGTGAACCTGAAACTCGACTTGAATGCGTTTTAAACAATAACAAAAACTCAGATTTTTGTGCTCCACTCACAAGTTTTGATTGGAACGAGGTAGATCCAAATTTAATTGGTACCTCATCAATTGACACAACCTGCACGATATGGGGTCTTGAAACAGGTCAGATGTTGGGTCGCGTAAATGTCGTTTCAGGACATGTTAAAACACAATTGATTGCACATGATAAGGAAGTGTATGATATAGCATTTTCTAGAGCTGGAGGAGGACGAGACATGTTCGCCTCTGTTGGAGCTGATGGATCTGTTAGAATGTTTGATTTACGACACTTGGAGCATTCGACTATAATATATGAGGATCCTGCTCATGTACCTTTATTACGCTTAGCATGGAACAAGCAGGATCCAAATTATTTAGCAACTGTTGCTATGGATTCTTGTGAAGTCATAATTTTGGATGTGCGTGTACCTTGCACTCCTGTAGCACGTCTTAATAACCACAGAGCTTGTGTAAATGGCATAGCATGGGCTCCTCATTCCAGTTGCCACATTTGTACAGCTGCTGATGATCATCAGGCACTTATCTGGGATATTCAACAAATGCCAAGAGCAATTGAAGATCCCATATTAGCATACACTGCTGCAGAAGGTGAAGTCAATCAAATTCAATGGGGTGCCACACAACCCGATTGGATTGCAATATGTTATAATAAGTCTCTTGAAATTCTTCGTGTATAAATATTTTACTTTAAGAACGTACACATAATCATTCAAAAGTGATTCAAATTTGAATAAAGATTTCCATTTATTGTGCTGAAAGAATTTGCGTATGAATATGGGAACAAAAGATCTATTTGACTTTGGTTTAATGCATGAGGTATGTTTATTTATTACACTTGCAGGGGTCCGAGTCGTCCATATTTTTACAAAAGTACATAGTTTTACAAATTTGTACTTATATTAAATATCAACTATTTGCAAGTATGTAATTTGCTATTCTATAATATTAATGCGTTATCATTGTTCGACAATGGGATTAAACTGCATGGAAATGAAGACCACAGCAGTATATTTAAGAAGCGAGAGACAGAACCATGAACAACAACTTGTAGTTCCAATCTTAACAGTAATATATCAACAAATTTTTGTTCTTTTACTGTTCATTCTTATTTAATTTCTCAGCTGTACTAAAAACTATAAACAAATTATTTATTAAATAAAACGAATTCTTTTTATTATTGTATAGTGAAGTGCAATTCAAGTATTCGCTTATTTTGAAAATTAGTGGAACAAACTTTTGTACTGGTACGTGTTTTTAAAATTCTTTGTCATTATTTACATTTTGTTAAAAAGTACTCTTACCCCTGCATTTGTTAAATTTGTTTTGACATCAGTTACCATCCAGATACAAACTATTTCGTTATTTGAATTACAGTTTATGATACATGTATGTTGTTGTTTTTTTTAATAGGATTTGGGACAGGTTTGTTGCAGTTGGAATTTAATTTACCCCATTTAACATTGTAATAGAAAAGCATCGGTTTGGAGTAGTGGCTGCTATGATGTAATTTAGAATTCATATTGTATCCAATTATTTGAGCATAATGTGGGCACGATGCATGGTCATCTGGGATAAGTATTCCGAGAATATGTATCCCAAGCTTCCGATATACACATAAAATATATTTGATAAGAAATGTCAACTAAAGTGATCAATGTAGTAATTTGACATTAAACCCATCATTAAACGTCAAATTTCCCAGGCATTTGTTTAAACAGTGGAGGTTTTGTGTTTAATGGTTAGTTTGATTAAAAGAGATTTTCTATAATTCAGATTGTGTTGCATGTTATACATCAGGCTTTTACCTAATATTTTGTTACAAAAAGTTAACATAGTTGATTTTCTCATTGTATCGCATTAACTTTTTAAACCATTTTGAATTTGAATCACTATTTCGTAATAGTATTAGTAGTGATACATCTATTGGAATTATCGTTAACCTAGTAAACTTTTCGATTTCATAGTGTAGTGAAATAAATATTAAGATGTAGTCGCTTTAGTGTGCTTAAGAATTACTTATATGCATGCATTTAAGTAGTGATGCTACTTAGGGTACGTTACTAAACTAAACTTGATAGAATAATACTCTATATAGGTATTAAGACTGAGTTCGTAGTATGTAGAATACAATTATAGCAAGTGAAAGTTACATTGGAATCTGAATGCTTATTACGTATCAATAAATAAATATGACATATTTGGTGCTCTTAATTGGTTAGAATTAAGTACAGATAGGTCTGTTAAAACACTTCGTTAAATAAACAGTGACCGTTTAATAAGTGTAAAGTGTTCTAGAGAAGTTTGCTCAAAAGACTGCGGAGTTCTAACCTAAGGGTTCATCCCATACAAGTAAATCTACAAACCTCTGAAAAACTATACCAGGCGTCAAATAAATAGCACTTAAGAGTCAAGAGATAATGTGCTGTTTGTGTGAGTAAACAGGCATTATATCGTTCCAGCCTAAAATATTATCATCAATGGTAGTTTATTAAAATAATATACTTTCTATTAGTGATTGGTGTGCTATCACTGGTGTATCACTTTTCCTCTAAAATAAATTGAAAATTACCTATTGTATTCTGTTTATCAACTAAAAATGGGTTGTAAAGTTTGTTTTATTTGATATCAAATAATCAGTAGAAAAAATTTACAAGCAGTAGCTAGGGTGAAAATGGAAAATCTTGAAACTACATTGCAGACAATTAAGAAGATCTGCTGATTATATTGGTGATATCCAACAGTTGGCAGATAGTTTTTAAACTTTAAAGTTGGTATTAAACAGTTAAATGAAGGATTGCATTGTCGAAAGACGATCTGGAAAATTACTCTAGGCATAACTGTGTGTTGCTACACAGAGTACCGAAGGATGAAGGTGAGAAATTTTAACATGTATTGAATATATTTAAAAATAATTTACAAGTTGACATTTTTAAATTGCGGTGATCGATAGTATCCATCGTATTGGTCAGTTCTCTAAGCAATAGTCACTCTATATTTATAAGATTTCTTTCGTATCAAAAGTGTCAGCTTGCAGCCCAAACAAAATTTTTAAAAGAATCAGGTATTCTCTACCGCATTGCTGTGTTCAACAGTATAAATTTGTGATGTTCCTTTGAAATTTTTATTATCATATTTCATTTTAATAGTTTCTATATTAGTAAATCCCACCAATAGGGTAGGGTTATTTGCTTTAAGAAATATAATTTTTAGGTAACACACATTCTTGATCAAAGGAAGGATTATTTCGGTATCTTATATCGTGCATATTCAAATGCTGTCAATTTATTATGGCGGTTTTAAAGGTTAGAAACATCAACAAAATTTGTAGGCAAAATTAATAGTTTTATGATTCATTTGTTTTGATTAATAATGTATAACACTGACGTCTATGACTTCATCGTCTAGGCATGGAGCTGTTCACA
Organism: Platerodrilus igneus; assembly: GCA_036346225.1. NCBI lineage: Eukaryota > Metazoa > Arthropoda > Insecta > Coleoptera > Lycidae > Platerodrilus > Platerodrilus igneus. The sequence continues at coordinate 871,399 of JARFIW010001282.1, read as the reverse complement.
TGCAAAATTGTGCTGAGTCAAGTGTAATGTATTCACTAGATTATAGGTACGACGACCACTGCTGGAATACGATGCCAGTTTTAGTTGCGAGTTTCAATGAACTGTAACTTGTTTTTAGAATTATGAGATGTATAACTAATAAAGCTCCAAAAGTAATGTAATATATTATTTCTGTGAGTCGCAACATCAAGAAAGTAAAAAGTTCCTTTCTCTGGTTCTAGTTGACCTTTCCTTATGTCAATTTGACATATTCAGATAGAAAACAAGGCAAATAATTTCAATTTGCAATCTTGATTTTCCCGTCTGAATCCTCCAAAGAGATCCTGAATTGTTTTATAGAAGGAAAGTCAATTTTTTATAGAACACTTCATAAGTAATATCCAAAGAAACAACAAGTAACTTGAGTAGGTTAGATTACCTTAAAGAATATGTATCAACAATTAGTAAATAAAGTTCAGATAATACCATACCAGGTTGGTTATTTTTAATTTTAGGAACACCTTGGTTCCATTAAATTGACAACTTCATGTTACATAAGTATGTTTAGAACAGCTAGCTTCTTTTGAAGTCTCCGGAGATAAAGGGTTTTGGTGGTGTCAGAGTTATGTACAGGCAAAAATCTCTCATGAAGTATTTATCAAAAACTGAATTAAAACCTAGAATAACTGTAAATGAATGAAAATTTTTAATTCGTTGCAAGAACTGATAAATGTGCTCACAGTACATTTTATTTGTCGTAAACGTTTTCCATTAAGCTAAGAAAATTTTGATATATTTGATTTTCAATATTTGCTTAAGAGTGTCTATCATGTACTTGTAATTAAAACAATTGTGTAAAATAGTTGAAAACATAATCGTGTAATAATGTAAAGACTTTTTTATTGGCATTTTTTTACAACTAATGTGAAGATAATAGTTCTAGCTTTGTTATAGTAAATTTATTAATTTACGGCATGCGACTGCGTACGTGTAAAATTAATTTTTTTTACAACTTTACCTTCAACGGTAGGTGACAATTGCCTATTAGGAGATTGTTGCCCACAATCTTCAGCAGTAACTGGTATTTCATCTAAAATTTACATAAATTTTGATATTGTTACAAAAGTTTTTGGATTAGGGGGTGACTTTAGAGAGGGTTTAAGGGATCGTAGCTAGGGGGTTTTCATTTCTAACAACACACACCTGTACAATGATTTAGACACAGCGTTAAACAACACTTACATCTATTAACAAATCAAATATAGTTATTTATACAATAAAGCCTTAAATCTAAACATGAAAAGATACAATAATACTCACATTGTTTTGACTGGCTGATTAACTAACTATTCACTATTAACAAACGATTAACGTTACACATTCAAGATTCACAATTGAAGATTGATTGCCGATTACATATTCAAGATTTACTAACGATTGAAGATTCAAGATTAACCCTTGACTAACTAATGTCTTGGTTATATACAGTTTTTTATCGCAACTGGGAATTACTTATTACTATTATTCATCTTAAAAATGACTTTCGACCTTTCTGGACATCTCATACTTGTAGTCGGTTCTTTTTATTAATCTTACGCAAAGAGGAAGCTTACTAATTTGGTTTCGTATAATGTAAATTCCCGTAATTTACCGTGATCTAACTACTACATGACTAAACTTTGTTGGATATTTTAAGATTGAAGGATTTATGAAAATGATTGCTTAAGCCCTATTTGTATCGTGACAATATTAAAAAATCTCCTTAAAAAGTATTGTATAATAATACTACTAATGTAAAAATAAATCTCTTGTAATTTCTAATTACACATAGGTAATATTAAACTCAATGAAGTGGCTTGATGTAATAATACAATTTTTCTAAATAACTTCAATGTGACTCTATAGGAAGTATGCTTTAAATTCTGGTCACACTACGCACTAACTAGATAACAGATAAGGTAAGATTAACCTCAAACTTACCAAAACGAACCGGTGATAGTAAAGTATATTCTATTTCTTGGTTATCCGATTCCTCATACTTTTCCTCATCATATAATATCATTTCCAATGCTCTTTGCACTAGTAGTCTACCCCTTGATGACATTTTTACAAACAAAAATCACAGACATTAATCAAATGTGTGCACTATTATTACCAAAACACACGAAAACTAATAATGGAGCGATCCAATGCAAGAAGGTAGAATGTGTGAATTAGTTCTATTCACGTGTATAATATTTTAGGGCCATACCGCTTAAAAACTCAGTTGCTAAAAGTGCTAAGCTGCTTATGTCTATTCACTATAATAAAATGTGGGTTACGTCTATTAGCAAATTGTGTGTTCTAAGAACTTTAAAAAAGTTGTGGGTTAGGATACTTTTAGGAATCAAACTTTATGCTTTTTAGTGTTTGTTAACAGACTTAATTCAATTTTACACTTTTTGTGGGTTACGACTGTTCACCATCAAAGCGACGATATATATATGCTATGATAAAAAGGTAATTTAAGGGTATATTAAGTCATAGGGGTCGTAAGATACATGTAAATATTATTAATGTTTAAAAACCAAACAATTCCATCATTCAATGGGAGTAAATCGATAATTTTGCATAAAGTCAATAGCGAGCACACTGTATATAAATCATAACTAATTTTAATTCATAAAAGGAAGCTCATTTTTAATAACCAGATCCAATTTAGCAAGAATAATAACGTGTACATCGTATAATACATTTCAAATTAAATATACCAGTCAAAGATTGAAAAGAAAGACGCAAAAATAATGTTTTAAACACAACGAGTTTTATTAAAATAAACGCAATTGATGAAAATAAACAACCTGACATTCTAGCTACAATATAATCTCATTTAAAACATTAACACATTCAAATACGTCATAATAGAAAAGAGGCTACCTGATCTGCAACTTTGTAAACCCACATAAAATCCTACATATTTGGATTTTTAAATAACAAACAACAGACGTTCGGTAACATGAGAAAAATTTGAATAACAGCAAACAGAAATATGAGGACGTGGCAGAATGGAATATAAACTTGGACTTTCTGAGGAATGCGCTATACGAAATAAACGCCTACGTGTGAAATGAAGCGTTTTAACAAGAGTCTTGACGGAAATTTGTAGAAACCCCAAGGCCTGCAATGATAGCACAAAGTGCAACGCCTTAATCAACAAACACGCTAGTAAAACCAATAGGACAAATAGGAGGTGGAGTCTTTATAAATAACGCGGACTTTGTAAACAAGGAGTATCTCTGTGACCAAGGCACTAACTACGTCAGTTAAAAGTAGAATATTACGCAAAGTGAACTTAGTCAAAATAAATAATTTAGAGATATAAAAGTGAACATTCAAGTGCTAATAAATAAAACAGATGTGGCCGTTTACTTTCAAAAACGTAAAGTAAATTATTAATTAAATCTAATTCTAATATTTAAGGACTTAGGTCTCCAAGTAACTCTAAGGAACTTCAAGTAACTCCAACTACAAGTAATTCTAATAATTAAATAAAACTAAACAAAATCTAAGATAAATCCTAAGGGAATAATTCAAGCATTTAATCATTTTGGTCAACGAGTTGAGGCAAACAGTTGATTATGTAAAATCCATCTCAACAATTATCAGTTAATGAAAATTTGAATAAACAAATGGTGAAATCGGGAGACTACTAAGTTTATTTAAATACAGAGTAAGAAATATTGTTAGATTATATAAAGCAAATGTTTGACAGCTCAAGGAATTTGGTATGTGAAGAAATAAAAAATTACAGAAACACGGGCATGTCCAAAAAAAGAACCATTACTCAAAATAAGTGTGCAAACTATGGTGATTTGTGTGTACTCTGGAGTGAAACTGTGATTTGAGATACGTGTGTTATGTAGAAGCACAGAAATTAGATTTTGGAAATCATAGCAATGCTGTTTATCCCTTTGTGGTGTTGCTAAGGTTACGGATATTGATAGACAAGATCAGAGTAGCTGGGAAGAGGGACTTTAAAAGAAGTGTAAATTAGAGTAATTAAAATATGTATTTGAATGGCAAAATAAAGCATTAATATTGTTCAATAAAGTAGTAATGTATCTCTAAAATATACAAATACTACAAGTGGCGACGAGGATTTTAGGTTCAGGTAAAATAATTTGAGAAATTATTGACTTCAAACAGCATCACCTCATGACTGGCAGAGATGGATGTTTCCAGACTCTTGAATTTTACTTCATCAGTGAGAAAATAACTGATGCGAAGGTCAAACAGGCATAACTTTTACTGTTAGGCAGTCCAGCTCTTCAAGATGTTTATTTTCTCTACCTACAGTTACCGAGTTTCCTAATGGTACGGATGCTTAAATATACACTTTAGAATGTTTGGAGTCAAAAATTGGGCTAAAAAGTACAAAGTGGTATGAACGGTATGTTTTAGCTCAAGTGCGTCAAGAAAAGGATGAAAACATTACCACATTTCTTACTCGTATTCGAAAGCAAGTTCAACGGTGTAGTTTTAATGAACCAGCTGTTGACGAAGCTATCCGAGGTCAGTTAATGAATGGTATTTCATCCAATGAACTCCATTCCCGGCTTATGGAAAAAAAAATGTTTGACCTTGGACGTGGCTGAAAGGCTTGCACGTACATTTGAAACAGTGTTATCACACGCTGGAATAATGACTAATAACTTAACTGTTTCTGATAGTGCACCATTTTCTACAAATTCGACTTCCATGTGTGTAGGCTATTATTTAAAGTTCCCGCCAGGCACCTACCTTATGATTGGCTCTTGTGACAAGTGGGAGCTGAAGAGGGACTGCGCACGCAACCAGCATTATTATTACTACGATGTCCGGTGATCGAAAGCAACCGTTTTATGCTCGTCACCAGTACTTATTTTTATTTTGTTTATTATTCGGTTATTAAATCTGACAATTAGTTCTTTTAGTTTTATTTATTCTGCCGCTCGATCCACCCTACAGATTTCAGGTGTGGGCAACAACAAGAGAAATTTCAATTTTACAAGTACGTTACGAAAAACTCCGGGTCAAACATGGACGCCATGACTGAACAAATTATTCAAGCCGATTCTGATGAAACCAGAAGAAGCAGCCCCGATTTAAATGCGAGTGTAAGAGAACTCAGCACATTAACGATGAATGATATTATTCAAACGACAGTTCGCGGAATTATGTTATTCCAAGAGCAACAACCTGTAGATAACGCTACAAAACCACGAGGTTCTGTAAGCGCGAATGCAAAACCTACTTTTAGTAATCACGAAATAAGCATGTTACTCCTGAATTTAACGGAAAAGACGTGGATATAAATGTTTGGCTGGAAAGAGTTAATGCAGTACAAACCACGTATCAAATTTCAAATGAGGTTATGCAAATAATCGCCGTAGGCAAATTTATTAAACACGCCAGGAATGGTACAATTCAAAAGTAAGTTATATTACTATGGATTGGATTACACTTAAATTAGAAATGCGCAAAATGTTTAATGCTCAACAAAATATTGTTGTACTGCAAAAAGTTTGAAAATCGGTTATGGAAATCTAATGAACATTTCACGTCGTATTATCACGATAAAGTTTTGTTAGGTAACAACGCTGCTGTTCCAGAACAAGAAATGATTCAGTACATTATTGATGGGTTGAATGACCGCACTTTACAAAGTCAAGCTAGAATGTTACTCCACGATATTAAAACAGTCGAAGATTTATTCAAAATTTTAAATAATGTCGTTCGTGATGAATCTGCATCATATAAGTCTACATTTATTCCTCCAACAGTTCAATCTCGAGGAAGAATTTTAATGGTAATCAATCATTTCACAATAACAGAAAACTCCGCTGTTACAATTGCAATGAGGATGGTCACGGAATTAACAATTGCAAGAAACCAATTAGGCCAAAAGGATCATGTTTTCTTTGTGGGAAAATGGGTCATCGTCAAAAAGACTGCCCAGACCAGAGAGTCGACACAACTGCACATGTTATTGAATGCAATTCAACTAAACCGTATGTAATTAACCTAAAATTTAACGTTAATTATGATTATTTAGATGTATGTACATTTTCAATTTGCAGCCTTTTAGATACAGGGTCGCCAATAAGTTTAATTAAGCAAAAATATGTTCCTAATGAATGTATTATTAAAGAATTTTTAGAGAGAGACTTCCAAGGTATTAATGGTTCAAAATTGGATATTTTGGGTATATTTGAAACCGATGTCTGCATTGAAAACGAAGTTAATACGAAACTTAAATTTTTTGTAGTACCAGATTCTACTATGACATATGGTTCTATTTTAGGAGAGATTTTATTTCACATCCTAATGTACAAATCGATATCGATGATAATGAATTACACATTAAGCTTAAAGTGAAGGATCCTACCATTGAGTCAAATGATAGTGGTAAGAATATTAATTTCCAAAATGAGGTTAGTGAACTTATGCATATCAATTATGTTTAGAATCCAATAACGGTTACTGAAAACCTTTTAATAAATAATAATTTACCTAATGATATTAAAGCACAAATCGAAAAACTCTATCATAACGATTATTTGGTGGCACCAAAACCACATCACCCTAAAGTAAATTTTGAAATGAAGCTTGAACTTGCCAAGCACGAACCTTTTCATGCAAACCAAGACGTCTTTCATTTTATGAGAAAAACGAATTACAAAAATTTTAGTTGACCTTCAAAGTCAAAATATTATCAGGAAAGCGAGTCTCCGTACTGCTCTCCAATTATTCTAATCAAGAAAAATCAGGCGAGTTACGTATGTGTATCGATTTCCGAAACTTAAATAAATATTTAACACGTGACGTATATCTGATCCCCTTAATTGATGACCATTTAGAGCATTTACAAGGAAAGAAATATTTTACAAAACTTGACCTGAAAATGCATTTTACCATGTTCCTTTATCAGAAGAGTCCATAAAATTTACTGCTTTTACGACCCCTTAGGTCAATTTGAATTTTAAGAATGCCTTTTGGTCTTAGTACAAGCCCGTCTGTCTTTGCTCGTTTTGTAAACAAAATTTTAAAGATTTAATTAGGGACAATAAATTATTGATTTATTTTGATGATCTTTTAATCGCCACAGAATCAATTTATGAAAATATTGGTATTTTAAAGCAAGTCTTCAAACTAATGGTTGATAACTTACTAAAACTGAGAGTAGACAAATGTTTATTTTAACCACCGAAATAGATTATTTAGGGTATCACATTAATCATGAAGGAATCAGTCCAAATGTTAATAATATTTCAGCCATAAAGCAATACCCTGTGCCAAACAATGCCAAACAGCTACACTCATTCCTAGGTATGGCCAGTTATTTTAGAAGATTTATCCAAAACTTTAGTATCATAGCTGCCCCTTTGTATAACTTATTAAAAAAGGATTGCAAATTCGATTTTAGAAGTCAACACTTAGAAACTTTTGAATTACTCAAATCAAAATTGATTAGTCGACCAGTTTTATCTATTTATTCCCCCTTTAATTTAACTGAGCTGCACTGTGATGCAAGTGCTATTGGTTTCGGCTCAATTCTTATGCAGAAACAATCAGATGGAAAGTTTCACCCTGTGTTTTATTTCAGCAAACTCACTTCAGACACTGAATCCAAATACCACAGTTACGAGCTTGAGTGCTTAGCGATTGTTTACTCCCTTAAACGATTCCACACTTATTTGCAAGGAATTAATTTTAAAATAATCACAGATTGCGACAGCTTTAGGCTTACAATGAACAAAAAAGAAATAGTACCTCGCATAATGCGTTGGTGTCTAACATTACAAAATTATAATTACTCAATTGAGCATAGGCCTAATAAAAATATGCGCCATGTGGATGCATTAAGTAGAATTAATAATATCCTAGTGTTAGAGGGCAACACATTGGAGCAGACTCTTGCCTTGAAACAGAGCAGTGATAATCAAATAATGATTATTAAAAAGAAGTTATTGGAAACCGAGCACCCATTTTTTGAGCTGCGCCAAGATTTGGTTTATAGGAAGTTAGGTGACAGTATCTTATTCTATGTACCTGAAAGTATGGAATACTCAATTATACATACTTATCATAATAATATGGGCCATTTTGGAGCTGATAAAACTATCGAGCTCATAACCCGCACTTACTGGTTTCCCAAAATTAAATCTAAAGTGAAATTACATATTGAAAATTGTCTCAAATGCATAGAATTTAACCCGAAATTTGGAAAATCCGAAAGTCTTTTAAATAATATTCCCAAAGGTAAAGTCCCATTCGAAACTTTACATATTGACCATTATGGTCCATTGGAAAAACTGGCAATAATGCTAAATATATATTTGAAACTATTGACGGTTTCACTAAATTTACAAAGTTTTATCCATGCAAAACAGTAAACACACAAGAAGTCATTAATCATCTTATTTCTTATTTTAGGAACTATAGCAGACCGACAATATTAATCTCTGATAGAGGTTCTGCTTTTACGTCCCAAGATTTCAAAGAGTTTTAGAACAAAACAATGTTAAGCATATTCTGATAGCTTCGGCCGCACCTAGAGCTAATGGCCAAATGGAGCGCATAAATCGTTTATTAACCCCCTTATTAGCTAAAACTACAGATGAAAAACAAGTTCCTTGGTATACCTTATTAGGCGAAATGGAGTTTTGTATTAACAATAGTTTAAATCGCTCCATCGGAAATACCCCCAGTAAATTACTTTTCGGACGTCATCAATTAGGCATCATTCAAGACAATTTAAGACTAGCCTTAGAATCTTTTAATGAAAAAGAAATTGATTTAGAACAAACACGATTGTTATCGAATACCCGTTTTCCGTAACGGGATACAAATAGAACCACCTTGAGTGCAAAAGGCCGTAAACAAGGGGTTCCGAGATAGAGCGTGGACTGTAATTATTAAGGGGTGAGGGTGAGAACAGTTTATAGGAGTATAATCATACAAAGACATAAAAAACACTTACTGAAAGTTCCTTTGGCACTTGAGAGGCACTAAACACTGTAACTAACGCTTTTGGCCAAGGGTTGAAGGAAAGGAGCGAGACAGGAAAGGAAGAGTCCAATGCCGGATTAGAAGAAGAGAGCAGATTTGTTTTTATTAGTTGTGGCTATCACGAGACTTGACGACCGACTCATTAACTAGCACGAACCATTCGGACCGCTCGCCGGAGAGAGGAATGCCCCGAACGGGGACAGATATGGCGCGTACATACCGCCCACCTAAAATTAAGAAAAAATTTTACAAAAAAAACGAAATATAATAAGAGCTAGGCATTTCCTCCTAGCCGCAGAGTACGGTTAACCCGCCGATACTCGGGTGGGGAGAAGAAAACCAAGAGAAAGAAAACAACTAAAGAGTGACTAAAATCGTAAAAAATTAAAAATATCCTAACGAAAATTTAAGCATTACTTTTCTAAAGGAAGGGAAGAATTTTATTCACGGGACGAACGAAGGTACCACGAGACGTTTTACTGAAACAACACGAGTAACTCCGTCGCGACCGGGAAATAGCTTTTCGATACGGCCTAGCGGCCATGACAAAGGCGAGGTATTTATTCCTAAGAGAAAAACCATATGACCCACCTTCAAGTCGTCATCCAAGGAACAGTTCCACTTTGTCCGCTGCGTGAGGGTGAGTAAATATTCGTTCGACCACCGGCGCCAGAAAGATTGAGTGATTTGACATAAGCGTTGCCAACGTGAATGTAATTTGATACTCTCGGGAAGAGTGATTTCTGGCAAACTCAGAATTGGACCCCCAATCAGAAAATGACCAGGGGTTAGGTAATCAGGGCTATCAGTAGCGTCCGAGGAGTAGAAAGCTAGAGGTCGGCTATTCAACACGGCTTCGATACGAGCAAATATAGTTGTGAGCTCCTCAAATGTGAGGACCTGTTGACCGATAGTTCGCAGTAATAAGGCTTTTGCGGATTTTACGCAAGCTTCCCAAATGCCACCAAAATTAGGTGCATATGGGGGGTTAAATTGCCACTTAACTTGAAGAACAGCCATTGCAGAAAATATTTCCTCATGATTTTGACGCAAAAATTCACTGGCTTCCTTCAGCATGCGAGCGGAGCCAATAAAATTTTTGCCACAGTCTGAATAAATGGAATCAGGAGCGCCACGACGAGAAACAAAACGATTAAAGGATGCCATAAAGGCGTTTGTAGAAAGTTCAGAAACCAGCTCTAAATGCACAGCTCTGGTGCACATGCAAACAAAGGCACATAGATAAGATTTTCGATTAGTAGAATTTTGATTTAACGAAGCTTTCGTTAAAAAGGGGCCAGCAAAATCAATTCCGACGTGAGCAAATGCGCGAGTTAATTGTACACGAGAAGGAGGCAGATCGGACATTATTGACTGAGGGGGCTTAGCGTTTAATCGAAAACAGGACAAACAATGGTAAATAGTTTGCCGAACTAAAGAGCGCAGACCAAAAATCCAATAAGTTCGGAGAATAAGAGAATGTGTCATAGAGGGGCCTGAATGTAACGATGAAAGTTGATAATGTTTGAAAATTAATTTAGATATGTTCGCCCGTTTAGGCAATAATAGAGGATGCTTGCTAGTATAGGGCAACTGAGAATGTTTCAAGCGACCGCCCACCCTAAACAAGCCTTGGGAATCAATAAAGGGCGATAACTTTCTAAACGAGAGAGGAAGATCCTTATTTTTTTCATATAATAATAATTCTGAAGTAAAAAACTGACGTTGAGTCAACTTTACACAAGTCATCAGACCATTTCGGAATTCGTCGCAGGAAATGGGGCCTAACATTTTTTCTCGGAGGTGGCGACAATTGTGAATAAACCGATTCACATAGGCCATGCTGTATTGCAAATGAGATAAACAAGAGAATCGCTCCATAAAATCACAAAATTCATTTTGTTCTGTAGCAATAAGCGAGACAGGAATTTGTTTCAATTCGGGAACTTCCCCTATACCTCCTAAGTGCTGTTGAGGTTGATAAAATCGTAATTGAAATTGCACGAACCATGCCACCACAATTCGTTGTGCAATAGTTGAAGTGGAGAACGACCTCTTGAAGCCACGTCTGCGGGATTAATTTCCCCGCAAATATGACGCCACTGAGAAATAGTAGTATATTCCAGAATTTGACTAACTCGATTTCCCACAAATGGCTTGAGCAAATATGAAGGAGTCTGTAGCCAGGTTAGTACTACTTGAGAATCAGAAAATAGTTTCGTTTCCAAAATTGGGTAAGAAAATTTATTTAAAGTAATTGAATGAATTAATTTCGCTAATAAAAGGGCACCTGAAAGTTCTAAGCGGGGGATACTTAAATATTTTAGAGGAGCAACCTTGCTCTTAGCTTGAATTAGGTTGCAATTCACTGAATCACCACAAATTATATGTAAATAGACGCAAGCGCAGTAACCCCTTTCGCTTGCATCACAGAATCCTAACAATCTGTAGGTTCCCGTGAATTGAGACAAAAGACGAGGAATTTTAGCTGCGATAATATTGTAACTTGGTTACAAAAATCTTGCCATTCAGAACACCAATTATGGTCGGGGACATCATCCCAACCTAATTGTTGTAACCAAAGCCGTTGTAGCAGGTGTTTGACTATAAAAATTACCGGGGTTAACCAACCTAACGGGTCGAATATACGAGCCATATAAGAAAGTACGGCGCGTTTATTAAACGGGCCTGCAAAGGGAATTACGTTATAAGTGAATACATCTAATAAAGGATTCCAAACTAAACCTAATATTTTTATACCGCTCACTTGATCAGAGAAAGTAATAAGAGTTTCTAATTCCGTTTTTTCAAAATCTTGTAACAATTCCACGGCATTGCTTGACCATTTACGCAAATGAAATTGTCCGAGAGAGAGAAGCTTAATAAGCTCGTGCTGTAGCTGTCTCGCTTCTGGGACACTACAGGCACCAAAATTACATCGTCCATGTATGTGTGATGCATAATAGCTTCGGAGGCCATAGGGTAAGATTTACCCTCGTCAATTACTAACTGCTGAAGTACTCTTTGAGCCAGAAATGCGGAGGGCGCTAACCCGTACGTGAGAGTTTTGAGTTCATATTCACAAATATTTTCTTGAGAAGTAGATCGCCAAAAAATGTGCTGGAATTGACGATCCGAGGAACAAACCAGAATCTGACGGTACATCCTTTGGATGTCCGCACAAACAGCAATTTTGTGACAACGAAATGCGGATATTATTTCGGTAGATTTCCTTGTAGTTTAGGGCCAGAATATAACCTGTCATTAAGAGAAATTCCTAATGAATCAGTAGCAGAACCATTGAAAACAACGCGTAGCTTCGTAGTGCTACTTGTTATTTTAGAAACTGCATGATGCGATAGTACATAATCGGATGGGGTTTCGGCAACGGACATGTGACCAAGATCAAAATATTCCTGCAAAAAGCCATTATAAGCATTTAGCTTTTCAGGAGAGAGTAAAGACGCCTTTCTAAATTTAAATAGCAATTATAAGCGGCCCGACGATTTTTACCAAGCGGTTCAATACTATGATTGAAAGGAAGAGCAACCGTGTAACGACCAGAATCGTCACGCGAGTGGGTTGCGAGAAAATGCGTCTCACAAAACACATCTTCTGGGAGGTTTCCATGGGAATTTTAATTTCTTCCAATTCCCAGAAATTTCTTATTTCTTTATCTATAGAATCAGATTGAATGAAAAGTGAAGTAGCATTAACCGTAGGGTTAATACACGGAACTTGACCGAGCAGCACGTAACCAAACATGGTTTGAATCGCCAAAGGGCGGCCAGGAATAATAGCGGAATGTTCGGAAAACAGTACTTCGGCACATATCTCGGCACCTAGAAGAATTTCTACGGGCAAGGATTGATGGAAACTTTTATCAGCCATTTGCATATTTTTAAATTTATTATAAACAGAAATGGGCAATGAACTACCTGGTATATTTCCTGTTATTTTAGGAAATATTGAAGCCTTGAATTGAATTCTATTTTGAGAATATTTAGAATAGACTGTGCAACAAACAGTCCCCTTGGACTTTATTAAAGCGTCGGAAATTCCACTAACTTGGCGGGAATCCCTAGTACGCTGAAGACCCAAACGTTGAACACATGTACTCGTAATTGCGTTTATTTGAGATCCAGAATCAAAAACGCACCTTACGGGTTGTAAATCCTGGTTTATATCTAAAATAAGAGCCTGCACTGTTGCCAACAGCACAGTATAACTTTCATGAGAATTCGAAACATTACAAGCCGAAACTATTTCGGGTGCTATTGTAGTAGAGGATTTTCCGAATTATGCACCACCTCGTTGGGTAGGGGTTTATGCAACAAAGTATGGTGATATGAGGAATGGCAAACTTTACATTTACCTTCAGAATTGCAACCTCGAGTATGATTACCCAAGCATTTAAAGCACAAATTTAAAGTTTTAATAGTGGAATAACGATCGGCAATATTAAGTGCATGAAATGTTGAACAACCATAAATTTTATGAGCTTCGCCACAGCACGGGCATGAAACTCGGGCAGCTTTAGCCGTAGCGGCATTTTGCGAACTTTTCATTAAGAGGACTGATTGAAGTTGGACTTGAAACGAGGATGCGCATTAGGTTTAATAACCTTATCTTTTTTCATATCGTCATAAAGCTCAGAGGTTTTGCTTTGCAACGATAAAAAATCGAAGAGCTGAGAACAAGTAGGAACTTCGGAACCTACTTTTAGATCAAAAGCATTTTGCGTTTTGAACTCAAGATTACGGTAACACAACGAAAATAGTATAAAGTCGGCCATATCTTCGACTTTATCCGCCGCCTTCAATGTGTTAACAGCGTTAAAATGAATATTGATGAAGTTTGAGAGAGATCCAGATGATTTAAATTGTAATATTTTATTTAAATAATAGCTAGTAATTCTACGGGGTGAGTTATAGCGTTCTTCTAGCTTATCAAAAGCTTGTTGGTACAAATCAGCCTCAAGGGCTAGATCCGAAATTAGGGCGAGAGCTTCACCCTTAAGATAGCTACGCAAATAGTGATACTTACGAATTAGCGGGATTTGTTCGTTTTCATGAACCAGACTCTTGTAAAGCTAAATGAAATTTTGCCAGTTTTCTACACATCCATCAAAGGGGGTTATACTTAGAGGTTTTAAATAACTTACAGAAGTTTGAGAGGATTAGTTGAAGTATCATCAACCGATTTTGATGCATTTTGTTTGATATCTAAATACCGCGTACGAATGACGTCTAACAGATTGTCAAACGAAGAACTTTGAGTTTTAATCTCCTCCTTTTCGTCAACAACCGAATTATAGGTTAAAATTTTATCGTAGACAACATCTAGTTGTTGTTCAATACTTTGCATACGTAGATATCTCGCTTCTACGGCAGCTAAACGGGTTGCAGTACGAACATAATCGGCAATTTCGGTTAAGCGCGCGAAATAATCTTCAAGTTTTTTCTTTAAAATATTACCTTCCACCATAATTAGGAACTTTATGAATAAATTAACAATATTTGAGTAAACTAACGTACGTATTAAAGGACGGCTTGTTTGTAAACAAACAAATTCTGAATGGAGTGCAATGATCTTGATATTGAAATATGGTAACAATAATCTAATTGCAATGAACTTGAACTCGAAAGAATGCACGTGCGATTTAACAACAAATTGAAACGTACAGATAACACTTTCAAATCGTTTCTATTATCAAGTACTAAATGATTTACGAATTTGTGAATTAATAAAGACCTACGTTTGTATGCCTTTGAATCGATGAGGCGAGAAAGAGAGAACGATATAAACGTAGTTCTAGATCCGGTCGATGGAGCAAATGTTTTATTATCGAATACCCGTTTTCCGTAACGGGATACAAATAGAACCACCTTGAGTGCAAAAGGCCATAAACAAGGGGTTCCGAGATAGAGCGTGGACTGTAATTATTAAGGGGTGAGGGTGAGAACAGTTTATAGGAGTATAATCATACAAAGACATAAAAAACACTTACTGAAAGTTCCTTTGGCACTTGAGAGGCACTAAACACTGTAACTAACGCTTTTGGCCAAGGGTTGAAGGAAAGGAGCGAGACAGGAAAGGAAGAGTCCAATGCCGGATTAGAAGAAGAGAGCAGATTTGTTTTTATTAGTTGTGGCTATCACGAGACTTGACGACCGACTCATTAACTAGCACGAACCATTCGGACCCGCTCGCGCGGAGAGAGGGAATGCCCCGAACGGGGACAGATATGGCGCGTACAACGATTAAATGCATCTAAAAAGATTGATCAAGTGCAAGTACAAAATAAAAACTATTATGATAAGCACCATAAAGTAGCGCACAGATATAATGTAGGAGATTATGTGATGATATCAAATGTTGATACATCTATGGGTGTTAACAAAAAACTCATCCCTAAATATAGAGGGCCCTACGTTATCAATACAGTTCTACCTCATGACAGATATATAGTGACGGACATTATTGGATTTCAGAATACCCAAATACCCTATAATGGTATTTTAGATGTTAGAAGGTTAAAACCTTACTCACAATAATATTTTTTTATCATATAATTACCTGATTATTAACCGAATATTATTAATACTTACCTTATTGTATTTACTCACCTTATTATCTTTGTGAACTTATGTATGCTCAACATTAGTAGAATGTTTTATTATAGCTAGACCCACGGGTCACTTAAGTGGCTAAATTATGTAAAACTTTAAACTTTATTAAGGTTTTATGTTATTCTTTATTAATCACAAATATGTATTTATGATTGTCCACAATTTGTGATAAAACTTTATTATGAATTATTCCTTATTCATCACAAATATGTGCTTATGTTTATTGTCATTTGTGATAACTTATTTTATGATACATCATTGCTTATTCGATGTCAAACATTATTCAACCTTATGTTATGTTAAAATTTATATTTATTAATTATGTAGAGATCGAGGTCGATCTTAGGGTCAGGATGGCCGAACTGTAGGCTATTATTTAAAGTTCCCGCCAGGCACCTACCTTATGATTGGCTCTTGTGACAAGTGGGAGCTGAAGAGGGACTGCGCACGCAACCAGCATTATTATTACTACGAATGTCCGGTGATCGAAAGCAACCGTTTTATGCTCGTCACCAGTACTTATTTTTATTTTGTTTATTATTCGGTTATTAAATCTGACAATTAGTTCTTTTAGTTTTATTTATTCTGCCGCTCGATCCACCCTACATGTGCAAAACTACAGAACGGCATAAGAAGATGGGAGAGAAGGCAAATTTAGTTAAAGCTAAGCAAAATAAAGTTACATCTGGTGAATCGAAAACACTAATATGCATTTGCTGTGGAACTGACAGTCATTTAGGTGTCCGGCACTTAACGCTGTGTATTTACACGATCATTAGGTATCGAAAACTTTAATATAGAAACTATGGCCGACAGATGTCATGGGCTGGGTAAATTGTCAAAAAATCGACATAGACCAGTAATAGTAAAATTTTGTTCATATCGTTATAGAAATATAATATTGTCACAAAAACACAAATTGAAAGATACGAAACTATTTATAACTGAGTCTCTTACCAAAAAAAAGTTCTTATTATTAAAACAATTACAAACCTTAGTTGGTAAAAGAAAAGTATGGAGTTTAGACGGGAAAATTTTCTGTATTTTACCCAATAACAAGAAAATGGTCGTCAGGAACATAGAGGATGTTAAGTTAAATGACGAAGATGGTGTTCCGAAGCCACTAGCAGCCCAGAGCAATGAAACTGTTCAGGATACCCAGATAGTTCAAACAAAGGCGATGTCATCAAAAGATTACTGGACTCGCAGTCACAGCAATAGTGCTTCGACACAAAACTCACAGGTGTAATATTCTTTAACGACACTCTCTTGGTAACATTCATTATACTGTCCTTAACGCTAGTACCATATACCTTTAGTAATTTATTGTGGATTTTTGTGGATGGCCTTATAATGAGATACGGTTAATTTTTAGGAATTCTTTCAGGAATTATCTC
Source organism: Platerodrilus igneus (assembly GCA_036346225.1). Taxonomy (NCBI): domain Eukaryota; kingdom Metazoa; phylum Arthropoda; class Insecta; order Coleoptera; family Lycidae; genus Platerodrilus; species Platerodrilus igneus. Next base: position 854,361 of record JARFIW010001282.1, on the reverse strand, counting down.
TACTTTTTAGAAATATTTGTTTTTCATTCTTACACTTTAAAAACGCCTAACTATACATTCTTGCACACACATCAACATACAAATAAGCTCACACACACAACATACAACAGACACAAAATACTAATACATTTTCACATACATACACTTACAAGTAACACAACTATTGGCAAACACGCGCATCTCATTCATAGGTACATAAATATTTGTATTGGTATTACGCACTACATTAACAGGTCAGTTAGATTTTTATACTCAAAGTAGTAATATCTCAAAATGTTGTAACGCATGAAAGAGATTGAAATTTATTATCAGAATGTAAGGGGACTACGAACCAAAACACAATTTTTATCTGTAAATGTTTTGAATAACAACTTTGATATTATATGTCTTAGTGAAACGTGGTTGCAAGCCGGAATATATAACTCGGAGATATTTGATAATAGGTACAATGTATATAGAAAAGATAGAGAAACTGAAAATAAACGGTGGGGCGGCGGAGTTCTTATAGCAATTAACAAAAAATATTTATCAGTTCAGCTGAATTTTAAAACTGACTTGGACCTAGTTGTAGTCAATACTACTATTGGAGGATCCAATTATTATATAAGTGTGAATTATTTTCTGCCAGGTTCAAAAACTGAAATATACCAAGAGTATATTAGAATATTTACCGATCTGTATATGTCACATGGAGCCCAGTTATTACTACTAGGTGATCTTAACTTGCCATTGGTCAGTGGTAGAAAATTTAATTTTAAAACAAATACTCCGCCAGTTTACAAAAATATTGGAGAATTTATTGATCTTTGTGGTTTAGTCTCATACAATAATATAGCCAATAACTCAATGAAAACATTAGATTTAGTGTTGTCAACTATGACTGTCAATGTAGTTTTATCAGACGAAAGTCTTATCCTATCTGATCCGTACCATCCTCCATTACTTATTAAATTAAACATAAACAAATATGTACATTTAACGTGCAATTCTATCAGCCAATTTAGTTTTAATTTTAAGAAATCTGATTTTGTTGTAATGTACAGATTATTAAATAATACGGATTTTGTTTTTCTTAATAATTTCACTGATGTAAATAAAGCAGTTGATGCTTTTTATAACACTATTTATGCTGTGTTCAGAAAATGTGTTCCGCATAACACTAGATTCCATCATTACTATCCAGTATGGTTTACTCGGAATATCATTAAAGATATTGAACTCAAAAACTTTCACCATAAATATAAACATTCATCAGCTTACCATAATAAAGAGTTTCGGCAATTAAGACAAAAAATAAAAAAAGATACAGCCGTGGCCTACCAAAAATACATTAGTCAAGTAGAGGAGGGAGTTGTGTCAGATCCTATGTCTTTCTGGACATACGTGTCTAATAAGAAAAAAAACAATAACGAAGCTCAAAGTTTTATATATGAAATCAAAAACCTTGAAAATTTAGGTGCAATCGTGAATGGTTTTTGAATATTTTTCCACTGTATATACTGAAAATCAAGTTACAAAGTAAAGTATGAGCCGGAATTAAACAGTAGTATTTCAGATACTTTTAATTTAAAATTAATAACCGAAGACGACGTAAAATTGCCATAAAAGATTGAAAGCCAAGAGGTCAGCAGGACCAGACGGATTCCAGCTTACATATTTAAAGGCTGTATGGAAATATTCATGCAACCTCTTACTACTTTATTTAATCTGTCACTAGAAACAGGTATATTTCCCACTAAGTGGAAATTGGCAAAAGTGACTCCCATACATAAATCGGGTACCGTAAATAATATTCTTAATTACAGGCCAATTTCTATTCTATCCACGCCAGCAAAAATTTTCGAACATATACTGTACATTAAGATTTTCCATCATGTGTCGTCTGTATTAAACACTAGTCAACACGGCTTTATCCCCAAACGATCAATTCAAACTAATTTAACCGATTTTGTAGATTATGTGAGCGAGGTACTCGACAACGGGGGACAAGTAGACGTTATTTATACTGACTTTACAAAAGCCTTTGACAAAGTTTGTAATGATGTCTTGCTCGAAAAGTTAGCATCGATTGGGTTTTCTGAGACTATGATACAATTTTTTAGGTCATACCTGCAAGAAGGACAGGCATATGTTTGCTATAGGAACACAATATCCAAACAGTTTGATGTGACATCTGGAGTACCGCAGGGGAGTAATTTAGGGCCACTAATGTTTTTGATATTCATCAATGATCTCCCACTTGCTTTAAATAATTGCAGGTATTTACTGTATGCAGATGATCTAAAACTATTTAAGGAGGTGATAGATATGAATAGCTGTAAAACTATGCAGGCTGAACTAAACAAAGTCCAACAATGGTGTGAAAGAAACAAGTTACACTTAAATGTTACAAAATGTTTTAAAATGAGTTATTCGCTTAAAACAAATAAGATTAACTATAATTATACATTGCTAAATAGTACATTAACTGAAGTGAATAACATCAAAGATCTAGGAGTTATATTTAGTAGCAATTTACATTTTGGCGGCCACATCGAAACAGTTTGCTCATCTGCGTACAAAACACTGGGATTTATCATCCGTAACACACGGCAATTTCAGAATACAGAAAGTATTAAAGTGTTGTTTGATACTTTAGTCAGATCAAAGCTTGAGTTTGCAATCACTGTCTGGGATCCAGGGACTCTTAAGCACTCACAAATGATAGAAACGGTGCAAAATAAATTTATTTCGTACATGTACTTTAAAAAATATAAAACATTCATCGGTTTAAATCCATATGCTTCTGCGAGGTCAATGCTAAATATTACTAAGTTGGAACAGCGAAAGATCGTGATAAAACTCACTTTTTTGTATAAAATAATCAACAATCTCATTGACTGCTCCGTTATTTTGAGTAAGATTGGGTTCTATGTACCCTTCCATTCTGGTAGACTAAAAAATTTATTTCATATTCCACAGTATCACACAGAGCTTAGGAAAAATTCTCCTATCATAAAAATGTTATTTCTATACAATAATTTACAACAAAGCTCAAATATACCTTTATTTGAAAAATCATTGCGAAATTTCAAGAAAACGATGTATGAAGTTATCAATTAATTTAAAAGTACTTGCGTAATACAGGCACATACACACACGCACACACACACACACACGCACACATGCGCGCACACACACACACACACACACACACACACACACACACACACACACATATATATATATATATATATATAATATTTGTAAATATAAGTAGTTTCAGTTTTTATTATTCACAAGGTGCATTTTTGTAAATCCAATTATTTATTATTTATTATTATTATTATTTATGTCATGTTTATTTATAAAATATTCATTACAATTAAGTATAATTTCGTTACATGGAAGGATTATATAAAAATGAATAAACCATAATATTTATAATTAGCTTAGTGGAAATATGTAACTAGGCGTACGCCTGTATATTTCCAATAAATAAATAAATAATAAATGCAAGAAAACTGGTCATTTTGCACGTACGTGTCGCTCAAGCGGTAATTCAAATTTGGGCACAGGTAAAAGTTCGACTGCCAAGCAAGTGACAGATGAATCCATTTTTTGCGAACTTAACTCTGAAACTGGTAATCAACCACATGAAATAGTTGCATGTAAATTCGGAGGAGTAACACATTATGCATTCGTGGATTCTGGTGCACTACATACTATGACGTCGAAAGAAAACTGGAAAACCTAGCATCTAAATGGCTTACAATTTTACTTTTACGAACTTAATCTCTGATTCAAATTTTTTTGATGGCTCTGGTCCACTTCAGTATACTATAATGTTTACGGCAAGTAAATATGTGGTTTGTAATAATATCTCATATAGGGTTTCTGTCGTTGTCATTGAAGAGAATTTTACTACAATTGTTGGTCGTAATGATGCGAAGAAGTTTAAAGTCGTATGTGTTGGTTTGGATGCATGTACAGGAGTGCGGGTACAAACAATTTCTATGACTCAAACTGTGCCTTTAGATAAGCTGAAGGATTTTCAACTGAGTATTCCTATTGATTCAAGTGTTCCACCATGCATTCAACCCTTTTGTCGTGTACCTTACAGCTTACGAAAGCGGATTGAAAACCAAATTACAGAACTATTACATCTAGAAATTATCGAGAAGGTTGATGGGTATCGCTTGTAGTTCCTGTTCCTAAGTCGTACAATACTTTACGCATTTGTGTAGATATGCACTGTGTCAATGAAGCTATACTTAGCAAGAAGCATCCCATACCGATGATTGAGGATGTTGCCCCATTGCTGAAGGATGCTAAAGTGTTTAGCAAGATAGATCTTTGTCAGGCTTCTATCAGATTGAATTGGATGAGCAGTCACGTAATTAACTACTTTTAGTACACATATTGGTCTTTTCCGGTATCATAAATTAATGTTCGGACTAAAATGTGCACCTGAAATGTTTCAACAAATTATTGAAAGCATATTGTCTGGGCTTTCGGGCGTTTTTAATTATTTAGACGATTTGATAATTGTTGGAAGAATGACAGAAGAACACGATGCTAATTTACAAGCAGTACTCCGTCGTTTGCAAGAACTTGGTCTAGTTATTAATCCTGGGAAGTCACAATTTCGAAAGGAAACTTTCTCATTTTTAGGACACATTATCAGTCACAATTCACTACGACCTGCATTCGCTAGCTACAGCAGAAGAGCTTCGGTCATTTTTGGGTCTGGTGACTTACGTCGGAAAATTTATTCCTAACCTTTCTACGGAATTAGATTATTTGCAACAAACTGGGTTGTTTATCATTTCAATGGACTGGTAGGGCGGAACAAGATTTTATATATGTGCTGTCACTGCTGTCTAATGAAATCAGTTTAGAATTTTTTGATCTGGATCTACCTACCATAGTTATGGCAGATGCTAGTCCAGTGGGACTGGGGCAGTATTATTACAAAGAAAGGGAGATGATATCCATACGATTTGCTACGTTAGTCGTTCGCCTTCTTCAGTCAAACGTCGCTATTCACAGACTGAGAAAGACGCACTTGCATTAGTTTTTGCAGTAGAAAGACTTCGAATATATTTACTTGGACACGAGTTCGAATTGGTTACAGACCACAAACCTCTACAAACAATTTTTGAACCACGTTCAAAACCGTGTGCTCAGTTGGAAAGATGGATTCTTAGACTTCAAGGCTTTAAATTCGTTGTTAGATATGCTAAAAGCAAAAATAACATTGCAGATCCATTGTCTCGCTTACTCCAACTAGATGAGTCAATTACTACAATAAATGAGATGTATGAAAGAAATTTAGTCATGTTTGTATAACAACTGGTATCGATAGTAGTTACTTTACATGAGGTAAAGAAGTCGACAGCGGAAGATGCTGGATTAGCAAGGATTTGTTTAGATTTACAGTTAGGTATAACGCCTAAATTCAAACCTTATTCTTATCTGCCGTCTGAACTTTGTGTAGTGATAGGGTATTACTAAGAGGAGCTCGCCTCGTAGTTCCTACTGCTCTTCGAGACCGTTTTTACAGATTGCACATGAAGGACGCCCTGGTATTACTAAAATGGAAGATAGGTTGCGATCGAAAGTGTGGTGGCCTGGAATTGACAAAGAAGTTGAAAATTTTGTTCGTATTTTCGACTATTATCAAAAAGTTGATAAGGAGGTAACCGTGGAACCTATGTCCAGACGCCAACTTCCAGATGGTCTGTGGCAAGACATTGACGTTGATTTCGAGGTTTTACCGTTGGCTAATGAGCACGTGTGTCGTAACTGATTATTTTAGCAAGTTTTTCGAAATCAAAGTGATGGAGAGATGTAGGGCATTTGATACAATTTCCTACTTAAAAAAACTTTGGTAATATGGCAGCCTTACTTAATTACAGCAGACAACTGTCCACAGTTCCGATCAGAATTTACGACGTTCTGTAAGTCGGTTGGGAATTCTCTATGATACGACGGAACCATGCTGAGCTCAAGCCAATGGACAAGTGGAAAGGCAGAATCAGCGTTTACAGAAAATTATTCAGATAGCTTATCTAAAAATAAATTTCAATCCAATTCGAAGAGGAGACAGGTGTGGTCACTGGTGTCAATGATCCAGTAGTGGCAACACAAACGCCTTCGTGTGAACTTCGATGACATAAAACTGAAAAGTATGTATGCTCTACTGTTGATAATCCGGTTCCTGATGTCACTGCTACTTCTAGTTCGAATTGCTCAAAGGAGCCAATTGCTCGTTGTTGTCAACGTTCGGTACTCTCTCCAAAATGGTTGGATGATTATGTTTGCAAGAAGTGTTAGATTCTTCTAGTTCAAACCAAGGGGGGATTGTGGTGTTGCTAAGGTTACGGATATTGATAGACAAGATCAGAGTAGCTGGGAAGAGAGACTGAAAGAAGTGTAAATAAGAGTAATTAAAATACGTATTTGAATGGCAGAATAAAGCATTAATATTGTTCAATAAAGTAGAAATATATCTCTAAAATATACAAATACTACACACTTTACCAATTTAAAACTTCTTTACAGGTAAAAAAGAAGGCATTTTTGATCACTAAACAAAAATGATTCAATAAAATGAGCAACAGCGCATCAACAGTAACACATACCACAGTGAGTCATTGGATGAATGAGTCTACATTTGAAGTTTGTATTGGCAACGATCGTAGCAGAGTTATGTTAGAAAACGAAACATAATCCAATGTTTAAAGAGGAAGGTTGTAACATTTTAATTTTCAAGAATAATTATTTGCATAGAATTACAAGAATAATGCGCTAAGTGTGCATCGTTCCTTAGTGATCTACTTGTGTTAATATATCTGTGTCACATAAAGCTAGTTCCAAGCGCATTTCGAGTTGTTTATTTCGTATTACACGCCTCTAACGTCGGGACTACTCGGTTCTAGTTTCGACAAGTCAGTCGGCCGCTGGCAATAGTTTGATTAAGATGTATTTTCGGCTAGAGGCTGGCAATCTTCGCATCAACTATTAACTGTTGAGGTATCTTCTACTAAGGGTTGGTAAAGTATACATTTTGCGATCTAATGTAATTTGAATTAATTTATTTAGCGCAACAACGAAGAATGGAACAAATATAATTCATCATGTAGAATCTAAAGATTTAGAATTACCGTCATTTGGGAACAGTCGATTAGAAATTATGGATGTAATTTGGATGCAGTCATATTTAATTAGGAATGGCTGGTAACTTTGATTGGAGAACGAAATTTCCATCTCAATTCATCGTGAAACAACAAAAGCAGTTTTGATTCGTTATTAGTTATAAGATATTTCTTGCATGTGTTTAAAAGGTTAGAGCACGGAAACTTGCTATTATGGTTACAACATGTAAGTTGAGTAAGTTTCAATTATTGTTGAACTGGTTTTATAAGCGACAGAACTAAATTTTGTCAGATTGGTTTCTATAATAACAAGCTTTGTTCCATTTGAACCTTCTATAAATTCAACGTATGTTTTCGACGTCATATTTTTTTGTCTAGCACAGTTGACAGATGTTGTTTTGAAAGCAGATGCTTCGTGCAGCTGTACTGGAATTTAAACAAAACATTCCTATTTTTGTGATCAGCCTTATCTATACATAAATTATTAAACGTAAATATGAAAGTTCGAATCCACGTTATATAAGATTCTAGTAATTGCAATATACCTGAAAAGATCTGCCCAGGTTAGAACGTAATTCAGTGTGTTATGCTTATAAATTATTATCACGCTAATATTTATAACAAGTCATGTTTAAAGTATAGTTGGTTGTTTTTAAAAAAAAAAGTCAAAACTTTAACTTTGTTGTAGTTGATAATGACAATTTTTTTGTTAAAAATTTCCGATATTTCGAAAGAGTTTTTTTAGTAAACAAATAGTTCAAATTTAAGGCTTTTATTTTGGTCAAATGCGATCAAATTTAAATATACAAAATACACAAAAGTAAAATTCTGAGTAATAGTTTAGTACCAATATTATATTGGATATACATTTTTTTATTTTTATATACTTTTATAGGACACAAATGGTGTTCTACTTTTTTATTTATTTAATCTTTGCAATTTCTTACAGGAGCTGCGTCTTATTTTGTTAAGACAGGTTTGTTAACGAAGGCGATCATTTTATCTTTGGGTTTCCACGTCCGCCCTTAGAACTGTGCTTTGCAATTATCGTAATTATCTCAGGACATGGTGGCGCCTATTTGATTTAGCTTAACTTTGGTTTGCAAACAGAATTCGACTCCCCCCCCCCCTCCACTTCTCATTGCTCTACCCAGGAATAGACCCCTAGCTATGTCGAAAGATTTTTGTTCACTAGCGCCTTAATGTAGAAAAAAAACGTTTCAGTCTTTTATAAAACAGAAGTCGTTTCAGTGGCGCCCATCCAACGTGGGTCTAGAAGCAAAAATCGTTACAAGGTAATGCCAGCTACGGATGCTATAATCTGCATTTAATCGATGGTATTGTGAACACCGACAATTGTTTATTAACAACTTTCGAAGAAAATCATTAGTCTGGTAATAATTTTACTTTTCAGCAATCATGTTATGTACCATATTTCGATAAAATGCAGCAAAGAATTAAAGTTGTTATTAAAAATAAAAGTGATGTAACCGAATGGTAGATCCTACATTAGATAATTCATGTTTTCCAATGTTGCTACTGTTTCGTTATAATAGTAATAATCACGTTAATAAGCCACCAATTCGTCTGTTTTATTAAAAATATTCAGTTTGAAATATTAATATTTACAGTGATGATTAAAGATTCATTAAATGGACCAATTGAAGTTGGAGAAGATTCATATTATGGGAAGCGAACCATAATAAATTACCAAATCCATTGTTAGTTTTTTTTTGCTAGCATCCATTAGTTGTAAAAGTAAAAATAGATCAATATAGAGTATAACAAATATAAAAATACATAGAAACTAATATGTAATATGAATTGTCAGTAACATTTTAGTTTTAAAAATCGGTTACTACAAGAAAACTCTCGTGGAGCATGCTCCTCTACTATATATAGATGACTAACTAGTAATTGTAGTTGTTTGTTCTTATAGTATTGCAAGTTATGAGAATAGAAATAGCAAGCTATGTGAATAGAAAGAGCATTAGACAGAAAGCAATAAATAGAGGTAGCAATGACTTTAGTACTTAGATCGTTACGCGCATTGCAAATTGTAAGACCTATTAACGATTCTCCTGTGAATAAAATTGTTTCAATCTTTTATAAACTTTTTTTAAAAAGGCGTTTTTGAGAGACGCCCATATAATTGGCGCAGTCGGTAGGATGGTTTTCGCAATTTTTGGAAATGAAAATTGATCCATTTTTACGGTTTACAAAACAGAACGCGAAAGTATACGGGCTTATAGCGAATGTACATCGCTAGCACCGTAGTCTTTCGTATATTGTCTATAAAGTGTTTCCCAAATTAGGCGAGCGAAAATCGTTTGAGGCCGTGATAGCTTTTGGTTGATCAACAGGGAGTCTCTTGGAAACGAAAACGATTCACATCAACAAGAAACCTAAGCGAATATTAGGACATGAAGATACACATGGCATTAATGTAAGCAGATTTTAAAAATTCCGTTTGATTTACCTATTAAGATTATTGAATTTATATGTAATTATTGACAAATTATTGATTGATTATGATTTATGAGTGATAATGAGATAGTTGATTTAATACACCAATTTCAAGGTTTCAATTTAATAAATTCTGAATTTGAGACTGATAACAATTCAGATAGTATAAACAATCAATTAGAAACTCCACGTGATCGAGATATTTTACGTAATTTAAGAGACTTTCAGAGTAACCTAAGTAATACAATTAATTTAAATATAGTAAGTAATCGTAAAAACCTAAAAATGACAAATGAGCACACGAATTATCAATTATTGAAACTCCATTTAGACGTTATACCATGTTATGATGGCAACCAGCATATTGAAACTCCATTTAGACGTTATACCATGTTATGATGGCAACCAGCACACATTAACAATTTTTATATCTAACTGCGAAGCTTTAATCAATAATTTTGCCAGTCAAACTGATGTTCAAATAAATAACTTTCTACTAAGAGGAATTATTGGCAAATTAATTAGTAGAGCACAAATATTAATAGGATCTCGGTGTGAACTAAAATCTTGGAACGAAATAAAAGACTCGCTAATTTTATCATTTGGTGATCAAAGAGATATTGATTGTCTAGTTCAAGATCTAATAAATTTACGCCCTAATAGAAACGAAAGCCCTTACAATTTTGGGATGCGATGTCAGGACTCCAGGAGCTTAATACTGTCAAAATTACTCATTAACTGTTTCAGCTGATGAACTTAAAATACGCCTAAAAGACTATGACGATCTCGCACTAAAAACTTACATCCGCGGCTTACCATTATCAATTCAAACAAACGTAAGATTAAGAAATCTGGATAGCTTAAAGAGAGCAATGGGTCTAGTTATTGAAGATGAAAACTTTTTATATAGCACGCAAAGAGTCAACAACCTAAATTCAAACTCAAACTTTAGACCGGACACGAGAATCACTCCAAACAGAAATAATATGCACAGTAGTAATTATTTTCACAACAAGCCCAATTTTATAAACCCAAATTTCAAAAACGTTCAGAATATGTTCAATGGTTGTGCACCATAAGCGCACGATCGATTCTCCAACTCAAATAGGTTTTAAACACATAATACCTAAAATACATTTAGTCCAAACCCGCCTTTAAATTACAGATTCCCAGCACAAAATATTTCTCCGCAACACAACAGACCAAATTTTGGTAATAAATCTCAAAGATTTAACCAAAGTCGAATAAGTCATCCCCAAAATTTTGTTAGACCAAAGCCAATGGACACATCTTCAGGAGTTTCAACCCCAGTACGAAACAATTCACATAGAATGTTTTATCAGAATGTTTGTAATCTGACCGTTAGACAATCAGTCAGCAGAGATTTGTTGACCCCGGAAATAACATGGACATGCTAAACTGTAATTACAATCCTGATAATCCAGATAACAATGGTGTGAATTTCAATAACACTTCTAACACTGATAGAACAACTGCAAACGTAAATTTTCAGGAAACCTCACACATAGACGTCAAGAGATGATTGTTTTAAATGCAATCAGACCCGACCTTCCGTATGTAATAATTAAAGAAATTAATGCGAAATTCCTCATAGACACCGGTAGTACACGTAGCTTAATGGATCCTGAAATAGCGAGTAACTTTTACCCAAATTATATTTATCTTGAAATATTTAGCATTCAATCGGCGCACAACACTTCCCTGCATAACGAAATTGCCCACATACCATTATTTGAAAATTTTAAATATAAAGATTTTCATAATTTTTACTTATTTCAATTTAGCAATGAATTTCAAGGAATTATAGGCACTGATTTACTTGTACATTTGAACGCAACTAAAAATTTGTGTAAAAACCAATTAATAACCCCTCATGCAATTATCCCCTTAATTTAAGTGTACAATCTGATACAAACGAAATCCCCAATAGATTTAAGACGTATGTGTTTAGTATTCCTGCCCGTTGTAGGCAAGTGACGAAAATTCCTGTAAAATTAGCTAACGGACTCGGTATTTTAAACTACGAAAACCTTGGGAATGGGACAGACATGCCGAAGGCCTTGGTGAATGTTGTTAATTATTTTGCCACCACAATAATTACCAACGCGAATGAAAATTTTACGGAAGTCCCAATAACTGAACCTCTAGATATTGAATCCATATACGAAGTTGACGTAAATTTTATCCAAAAATTAGATGAGAATTTTGACTTACAAAACTCTCACTCATTTGACAACAAATTAAAGGAGAATCTGAAAAATCTTAGACTGGACTACTGTAATAAAGAAGAAAAAGACAAAATTAGGAAACTTTTTTTAGACTATCGTGATGTATTTTATTGTGAAGGAATCCCCCCTCAGTTTTACGAGCGAAATTAAGCACAAAATTAATTTAAAAGACGAAACGCCTATTTTTACAAGATCATACCGTTTACCCGAAATTCACCGTGATGAAGCCAAACGACAAATAAACAAAATGTTAGATCAAGGGATAATCGAGGACAGCGTATCGCCTTGGTCATCACCAATCTGGATAGTACCAAAAAAAATGGACGTGTCCGGACAGAAAAAATGGTGACTTGTTATTGACTATCGGAAGCTTAACGAAAGACAATTCCTGACAAGTACCCTTTGCCAAATATCAACGAAATTTTGGACAAACTTGGTCAAGCAAACTATTATAGCACCCTGGACCTCGCTAGCGGATTTTTCCAAATTGAGATGGACGCTCAAGACGTACAAAAGACAGCTTTTACAACTCCGCAAGGACATTTTCAATTCTAACGTATTCCCATGGGAACGGCCAACAGCCCATCTACATTTGAAAGAGTTATGGACCGTGTACTGAAAGGACTAGCCGACGAAATGTGCATAATATAGTTAAACGACTGTCTCGTATCTAGCTCATCCTTACAAGAACATTTGGAGAGACTAAAGGCCGTTTTTGACAGAATCAGACAATACAATTGGACAAATCAGAATTTTTACAGAAAACGGTGGTATACTTGGGACACGTGATAACTCCTTCAGGAGTTAAACCAAATCCCGACAAAATTACAGCTGTAAAGAATTTTCCTATACCACGAACAGACCGAAATCAAAAGTTTTCTAGGACTAATAGGATATTATAGACGATTTATAAAAGATTTTGCCAAAATTACAAAACCCCCGACGAAATGTTTAAAGAAAAACGCAAAGGTACTACACAACAAAGATTTCGTTAACAGTTTTCAGACCTGCAGAAATATTTTGACCAACAATCCAATACTGCAATACCCAGATTTGTATAAACCTTTCAATTTAACCACAGACGCTAGCAATTACGCGTTAGGAGCCGTATTATCTCAAGGAAACATACCGAATGATAGACCCGTTGTATATGCATCGTGAACGTTGAATGAAACCAAAACAAGGTACTTTACAGTTGAAAAGGAACTTTCGACAATAGTTTGGGCAACTAAACATTTTAGGCCATATTTATTTGGACAAAAGTTTTTTTATTTATACTGACCACAAACCACTGACATGACTTTTCAATCTCAAAGACAGTAACTCAAAATTAACTAGATGGAAAATTAAACTTTTAGAGTACGATTATGAAATTGTTTACAAGAAAGGAAAGTCCAATACAAACGCAGACAGTTTGTCTCGCATTCCAGTAAACGCTTTAGAAACTGGATCACTCTTCAACAACACTGATGACGTTGACGACTATATTAATGAATTTCTAAGAAGCATCGGTGATTTTACACAAGATGAAAGCGACCTAGAAAACCTAATACATGACTTAACCCTAGATACCTCAGAACCAGAACAAATAATACATATTCCAGATAATCCCGGCACCTCAACACAGTATTCTGCTTCAAACGAAAATTCGAATCAAGGAATTTCAATTTTGGACGAAATAATAAACGACAAAACAAGACAAATATTAATTTATCCTAATTTATAATTTAATGCCGACGTCTCACTAGGGGAGCAAGAAGGCAACAAAATTATAAAATTAAAAATACCCGAAGTTGATATGAAAAATTAATCATAGACTTTCTGGTTAAATATACTAACCCAAATAACACATTTCACTTGCACTTTAATAAAGAGAATTATACCATGATTTCAATAATGTATACCAAAAGCATTTTTCAGAAAACCGACTAAAGTTAATTAAATGTAACAAATTGGTAAATACAGTGACGGACTTGGAAGACCAAACTATCTTAATTACAAACCACCATGAAGGGAAAACCACTCATCGTGGAATAACGGAAACATATCAGAGATTAAAGAAAAACTATTATTGCAAAAATATGAAAATCACCATATCCAAGTTTTATCAACAATTGTAATCTTTGCCAGAGAAACAAATACGCGAGAAAGACTCCTTATAGGGCTATGATGTTAACTGAGACCGCTTCAAAACCATTTGAAATCGTTCATATGGATGTGTTTACTTTTGACGGCAAAAAAAGCCTAACATTAGTGGATGCTTTTACCAAATTAGCACAAGCTATAATCGTGAAAGGAAAAACCGCAATCCATATCAGCCAAGCTCTAATTAAATATTTTACATCATATGAAATTCCTCAGACTATTGTGGTAGATAGAGGTACAGAATTCAATAAGTACAGTGAAAGAAATTCTCAGTTTACATAAAATCAATGTACACTTTACCACAAGTGGACATCATGAGTCCAATTCTATAGTGGAACGTACACACTGCACCCTAATTGAGCACTTACGACTCTAAAGAGAGATTTACCCTGATGAAGATGATTTAATGAATTATGCCACAATAGGTTACAATAATTCTATACACAGTGCAACAAATTTTACCATTTGAATTGACATTCGGTCACACAAGTTCCAGAGACCCGAATGAAATATTTTTACCACCCACGTTTTACTCGGATTATGTTAGTAATCACAAAGAAAAATTTAAAACACGTTTATAAGAAATTAAGTGATAAATTGATCGAAAAGAAAGAGAATACAGTAGCTAAGAGAAATACAGACGGGCGTAGTAATCTAGAACTTAAGGTTGATCAAATAGTTTATAAGAAATATCCTAAAAAACGAAATAAGAAAGATAAAATGTTTTTGGGACCCTATAAAATTGTTAGAATATTAAATAAGAATAGAGTAGAAATAGAAAAAGAAAAGGTAAAGAACGATCAAACATGTTTCATTAAAGAAGTTATACATGTTCAAGAATTAAAGAAACCCCCTGTTACAGGTTCCTTTTCTGGAGGACCACCAGACGAACCAGAGCTTAATTCCATAATTTAAACCATAACCCCGGACTCCTTCCCCTTCACTTAGACACAGCTCAAATACAAACTAACTACTGGACATTCTTACACATTTACGATTTAACAAACATTACTGATAACTTCGTTACATTGAAGGGTCAATTCAAGAAAATACCAGATAAACTTTCAAAATCTCAAGAAGCTTTCGGGCTCAGTCAAACATTTCGTGACTCTTATCATAACACACAAATATTAGAAAGTAAAATTAATCATCAGTTAATCCAGTTAAACCCCCTTTGGAGTATGAGTCCAAAAAGAACCCTTTTCAACGGTGTAGGCACCGCTATTAAATTTTTCACTGGTAATCTAGATTATAACGATGCTGAAAGATACGACGAATTTCATCCCTCATTAACAATCAGAATAAAATTAAAAGTCTAGTTAATCACCAAATTACTATGCTTGAAACATCTCTTAGGAATTATGAAAACAATTCTAAAATTTTGATTCACAATCAGTACATACTAAAAACTCGTATAGAAGAAATTTCGAAAGAAATAAAAAATTTACATATTTCAAAGTTAGAAACCTTTCCTCATTTTGCTTTGGAAAGGTTAACCTCTCAGTTTTCCTCTAGTTTTCAAATCATTTATGATCTATTAGAAAGAATAGAAGTTGTCATTAGCTTTTCCAAGCTGAACGTTCTTCATAACGCAATAGCAGACCCACATGAACTGCTCTCTGAATTATTATCAGCCAATAAGCAATTGAACGACAACAAATTTCCTTTTGATATATCAATACAAAATATTTTACTATATGAGAAAGTTGTTACAATTAAAAGTTACAGCAAAGACAACACTGTAGTATTTGCTTTAGAAATACCAATTGTAGATATTCACGATTATAAATTTTATCATTTATACTCCTTACCAACTCCCTCCTTAAACTCCTTCAAAGTGATAATCTCACAATCAAAATATCTGTTGCTAAATGACCAGTCATATGCCTTTTCCAACGTCAACTGCCATGGTGTTGCTCAAGAAAGATTTATTTGTCAACACGTTCAAGTAGAAGAGACCAACGAAAATTCACCCTGTGAAGTTCAATTAATAGAGTATTCGCAGAATGTAAATGTGTGCCACCAAATACCCTTAACCATCAGTAAGATTAAAATACAGAAATTGGAGAATAACAAATAGATCGCCATAATACCTAAAAACACGGTTGCTATTCAAAAATGTGGAGCAGACCAAGACAATGTCCTTCTCAACGGTAGCTATCTGATAGAGCTTAAAAACCAATGTGAAATTTTAATAAACCAATTAGTGCTAAAAAATTTTATTAGTGAAGCGCCTATGTATAAAGTTATGGAATTACCTTATGTAAATTCAAAACTAAATAGTGAAATAACAGTGAGCGACAATATTAAACCTATAAAATTAGATCCTGTACGTTTAGATGAAATAAGTAGTGTTTACAGACTTTTACAAAATGACAAAATTGAATTAAGCAAGTTAGAAAAACCTGCAGTACATTTTAGTAGTGTTAGTGCTTATCCTATAATTTTGTATTTGTTAATTTGCTTAGCAATAATGTATGTAGTATATAGATATCTGTTAGTGAAATTGTTATTTAAAAAAGGAAATAGTAAGGTACCTACAATAAATCTTAGACAGGAAACTAAGAACTACCCTGGGCTATCGGACATTTGTTCCCCATAGTCCTCATTTAGGGCCGGAGGAGTTATGAGAATAGAAATAGCAAGCTATGCGAATAGAAAGAGCATTAGACAGAAAGCAATAAATAGAGGTAGCATTGACATTAGTACTTAGATCGTTACGCGCATTGCAAATTGTAAGACGTATTAACGTTTCTCCTGTGAATAAAATTGTTTCAATCTTTTGTAAACTTTTTTTAAAAAGGCGTTTTTGAGAGAGGCCCACATAATTTGCATTAGTCTTAATACTGCTTATAATACCAAAATCACTTATTTCAACATGAACAATTTAATAACAAAATAACGTAGTGGGTTAAATTACATTAACAATTCTTTTCTAATTTTTCCCATGGATCCTCAGTAAACGAAGAATGTAAATAAGCACTGACATTTCGATTCTAAAAGAGAAAACTGTTATATTCTAATCAAATCAATATGTGGGAATGTTAATGTTATACCAACCACATTGTAATTTGAGCTGTTGTTCTGTAATCTGCTACTAAAACTATTGAAAGTGTTATCAGTACCATCTTCTGTAGTTATCGGAAAACTATTATCTGATAAAGTTTGGAAAGTATCTTGAGAATTTGATCCAAAACCGGAACCATTTAAAGAATAATATTCACTATTATTCAAGTTGCTGGTATTTCTGGAGTTTCCAAATCCAGATGATTGCTTGTTACCATTAGGACCTTGTAACGGTTTGATAGGACTATACTCTGGACCTTTGAAGTTAAATTGTGGACTTCTATTTTGCTCTTTTTTATAGTTACTTTTTCCCCTTCTATTCCAGTGTTGTGGGCTGCTAGTACTTCGTGGATTAAAATCGCGCAAAAATTGATCGTTAAATCCGAGAAAGTCTGCAGTTTCTAATGGGCGATCTGTTTTTTTGTAGCTTTCGTTCATGTTGAGTAAACAAAATGCTTGAAATAATTAAAATTTTGCAGGTAAAAGCAAATTAAAAAGAAAACTTTAGATAAATAAAAACTATAATGAAAAATGAGGTTATAACTGCAACCTACACGGTGTCTACAGGCCTGGTAAGCTGAATAATCAGCAGCACCAACACAAATCCTATACGGTTAATAATACTCAGAGTTGGTCATTTAAGAACACAAGCACATAATTGCGCATAAGGCATCTTTTAATGTTTAATAACTCTTAAGAGTACTAACAATCACAGTTTGATTTAACTGATTACAATTTCACACTAACATAAGTGTCACATGACTATGTCGTTTTAATTGCTTGTTGTACGTTGATGTTTTAGCTAATTATAAACACTGAAAACACAATTCGGATATTAATAAGTCAATGATAAAGACTAAAGATCTTATCGTTTACGTGCGTGACAATAAACTTATGGTAGGCACGCGTGATACTGATATAATCATTGTCGATGAATCACTAATGGCCGTTTGCACCAGTTAGGTTTAAAAATAAAGTGAGGTTTAAATCCTAAATGTCCGATGTAATAAGCCAGGCTCATAGAGTAAACTTCAGAGAGTCAACTTAATACTAATTTTTTATCCGCTGCAAGAGAGACAGAAATAGCAATTTTGGTATACTTTCATCTTTCTTACACAGTTTCAAAGTGTACTGAGGGGGCGCCACAAATGTCGCTGGGGGGAAATGGCGGGAAACGCTTTAATTCAAATTATTAGGGGCGGGATTTGGCGGGAATTTCAAATACTGTAATTTATTTGAAACTTCAAATACAACTCAAGATCAAATCACCATGCAATGTAAAATTTTAATTTCCCTTTTATATTAATTATTAAAATTTTACATACGGTGATTTGGTCTCGAGTTGTATCTAACGTTTCAACAATTTGTTGTTTTCAACTTTACTCAGTCAATTTTAGCACTACAAATGACAAACTCTTAGCGTTGAACATACTTAATAAAAAATAATTCTACGTGGTCTTCATTGTATATTTTAATGCAAAATTTTTTTTAAAAGACACAATTTGCAAAACATATAGTGAATGATATAATATAATTCTACATTTTATAATATAGATTACATGCTTATAAACAGTTGGTCACTTCCTTACGTTTCTTAATGTATTTTAGCTTTAGCATCATAGATAACTAATAAAAGAGCACAGTTTCTACACAGAAATGAATCAATGTTTAAATCACAAATTCTGAAATTTTTTAAATTTACGTGCTAGCGCTGTGGAATTTTTCTTTGCATGTTCATGTGAACGATCGCGTCGAGTACAGAACCGAGGGATACCAATACGATAGACAGATTTTGTTATTGCAAATATAATAAAGGATTTATGATGTGTTGGCTACAAATAAAGAGGTGTGTAATGAGTCTCCATTATAGTGTATGCCTACTGCTTCCAGCCACAATTTCGATCTACAAAAGAATTCAATTACTTATATATAGCGATTTAAATACAAAAACACTCACTTTTCGAGATTTTGAGGGAAATTATACATGCGCTCGACTTCTGTGTCAGCATTTCCACACACCAAACAGAAAACCATTATATATAATTAATCTGTAAAAACATATACATATTTTAAAAATTATAGCATATTTCACAAATTTATATTTAAAAACAAGCAATAGTTAGAATGAATAACATTATATGGTTCAGGTGTCTAATCGTTCACCAAAAATTCCAAATTTAGTAAAGGGTTACAAACTTTTTAATAGTTATGTAAAATCGATGATAATATATACTTACCAATTCAACTATAATGATAATACGTTGTTAGTTCATATAAAATTCTTAATGGTCAAAAATATAATAACTTGCAGTTAAATTTAAACGCACTTTTCTAGCGAAAATATTAAGGTGCTGTTATTTAGTTCAATACAACAAACTACACTAAAGAATAACACATACATAAACGAAACAATAACATAAACATAAACGACAAAATTAACATAAACATTAAATATAAATACAAAAACGTAATAAACAGCAGGAACCATTTTGTTTATAAACTGGTTTAACTTTCTAAACACCGATAGCTGTCAACCTGACAGTTGCGTGCTGGAAATGATCTAGAAATCTGTAAAATTTATGATTGCATTTTGCGCCCTCTCAGTACACTTTACATATTGATGGATAAAGATAGTATCATCTTTCAATCTATATAATGAAGTGAGATAGATTTCTATAGCGTCTGGACAAATTTTCCTATTAAGTTAACGCTCTGAAGGTTACTCTATGGCCAGGCTTAAACTCCAGTTAAACTGGTTTACTTAGACAATGAGATAACGTGACTTAAGGGTTATGATTTTCTAGATGTCATTCCAGTTCACTTGAGACTCAGGGCAGGCGCACTACAGGCATTTGACAGTTCTGTGTTGTAACAAATCTGTCGGTTGTTTAACAAATTTCAGTTTTCTTTGTGAATATTTATAGTTTTTATTGTAGTGTAACCGACCTGAAGGCTGACCCAAACGCCCTCTATAAACGGTACACCGGGTTCCATAATCTAACACCTAGTGGCAGTGGCTCGACAACACCTACGTTGTGTTGTTATAATGTAACCCAAATTCACACTGGGAAGATGGCGTTAAGGCGGGAAGGTATGAAATAAAACTACAGCATCTACCTAACTTGAGTTTTAATCAAAACAATAACCACTAAATAGGTCATTGGCATGAAAGCATAGAAAATGACATTTAAAGCAAACAGTGCCATACTCAACCTGGGCGATTGGGGAAAGTGCACGGCAGAGAAAACTCCAAACTACCCTCACACTTCCAACGGCATTAGGCACATCTCGACAAGGATATGTGACGCACAAGCACCCCATATCACCAAAATTAAATTTGACGGAATGTCAACTGTGATCCAGACATACCACACATGACAACTGAAGAAACGTTGGTATAAACCAGATAGTCTTTTCTGGTAAGTACTGAGGTCGGTTAGGCCAATACTACCCAGTTAAAGTTGAAGAGGGGGGACACCAGGAAGATGGCCTGCTCCTTGACTACCAATGTTCCTCCCCGCACAAACATAAAATGTTAGTAACATTCAACAAGGCTCGATCACACGCGCCCACATACATACATAAGCAGTTTCTAGTCCGTGTTACAAAATATTTCATAAAGGCTAGCCAACTTCTTATTATTTGCAAGAGTACAATTACAAGTACATTGACAAGATGAAATTATTGAATAGACTATCTCCAACTTAGTCATAAGTGCATACGCGAAACGCACGAAGATGGTTGGTTGGTCACACCAAAGGTTCAATTTAATTACATCACAACAATTATCACAAACGTTAAATACTAGTTAATTATATAGGAACATCGGCTAGATAATAGGATAAACACACAACAAAATATATAATTACATT
Source organism: Platerodrilus igneus (assembly GCA_036346225.1). Taxonomy (NCBI): domain Eukaryota; kingdom Metazoa; phylum Arthropoda; class Insecta; order Coleoptera; family Lycidae; genus Platerodrilus; species Platerodrilus igneus. Next base: position 833,424 of record JARFIW010001282.1, on the reverse strand, counting down.
TAAACCGAGATATGAGCGATGTAGTTAAATATGTGGTTAATATGCTGAAATAAAACAATTACACATGATAATTTAATAAACGTCACCATGACATAACGCACAATTAGGTAGCGGTCTGGCATGTTGGCAGCGATTCGTTGCTTAAGCCTTACCATAACATATAATTTAACACTTTTCCTTTCTGAAACAGATAACCAGGTTATATTTCATTTTCCGACGACCACTTGTGAAAACAACAGATTACACACTACTTAGGTATGTAGAAAATAAAGTATATTACTCTAGAGTGCGAAAGTACATATCACTGTAGTGTTGAAATACTTTTCAACTCTAGAGTGATATGACTGGTGTTAGTACGCTAGTTACCTATGCAACCCAAACAACTACCGGTTTCTAACTGTTTGTATTCATTTGTTTCGTTTTAACTAGTAACAGTTTAAAATATTCAGAGTTAAATCGATACTGAGAGTTTCCGTTTTACTTAAAGATGTAATTACGCATAGTAGTCTGTAATTGAAATGATTTCTTCAATAAAAATTGAAAATGTATACGCTTAAAGCAACAGAGTCGCAGATTTTATAAAGACAAAAACAAAGTAGGCGTTCGAATTTTCAACATCAAAACGTCAAATAAATTTTATAGCTGTCTGTCTGTCTTGCATTATTGTGACACATTTATTGCAAATAAACATAAAAATTACTATTTCGTAATTGTTTCTAGGGGTGGTCGTCGGAAAAATAGTGTACAGTAGTCGCGTGGAAAGTGACATTTCATACTCGTGGAATAGTCGCACTCGGCTGACGCCTCGTGCGACAATTCTCTTCCACTCGTGCGAAATGGGTCACTTTCCACACTAGTAATGTAATATACTATTCCTTATAAATGGTAATCATGTAAACATGTTAGAGTTCTTTAAAAACCATCAGGTTGCTAATATCTATGTATAGCCAGGTGGATAGGAAAAAGATAGAAGGATATAGGAAGACCTAGACCAAGCTATATTAGTCAAATAATTAGAAATTTAGGTTGTGAAGGGTATGTAGAGTTTTTTAGATTAGCACAGAATAGAAAAGAAATTAGAGCTGCGTCAAACCGACCTTAAATAAGGTCGAAAACAAAATGATAATGATGATGATGATGATGATGATAAAAATGTCAAATGAATCACAAACATCGAACATTATTAAATAGGTTGGTAGCAAATACATATCCAAAAATTCTACAGCATAAATATAAGCTCAGATTCAGGCGCTAAATCTTTATATAAATACATATTAGTTAAATATATTAACTAGTAAGCAAATGGTAAAAATTATTCATTATGATTGAATCGGTAAAAACGTATTTTTTAGAAATTAAACACATCCGTGGCATTACAATTTACAAGCAAAAAATATACACAACAGCGTTGTGGTTAATTCAATTACTCTCTTAAAATCAAAACAAATATAATAGAATACTGTTCATATTCAAACTTGCCTAATAATTTGATTCATTATATCTAAGGGATGATGGTAGTAATTGCTCGTAAAATCACAGTAAGCGTACATTTACTATTGGTTCTGCAATAAGTGCAATGAAATGGAAGTTCGAGCTCTGTATTAAATACTAAATAAACATCATTGCAAATAAACAAATATTAGTTTTACTCTGATTTAGATACTAAATAAACAATTCAGATAAATAAATATTAGTTTACGGTTGTCAAACCAAACAACACTCGTTTATACATAAAACGTGCAATAAAATCGTATATCACCTATAAACATACGTAAAACAACCGGCATCAAATTCTAAGCCAAAAGCCACAGATAACACATAAATATTTTCTTCAATGATTAAATAACTAACGGTTTTACAATAAGTATCAACATCACATTCAAAACAAAGCTAAAATTACAAGATGTAATCAGATTAGCTTAAATAGTCACTAAGTTATCAACATAAAACATTACCTTTAATAGAAAACCGCCAAGTGCAATCTTTCAACCTGCCATCTTGAAATCTAAAAACAAAGTCCTTTTAACCCTGTCGACTAGATCGATCGTCTCTACACATGCGCCCTTTATAACATAAATTCTGACATAACGGAATGCGTTCAGAAACATGCAAGTGGTTGCTGAGCTATTCTAACAAATAACTTCAAATATTGAAATGTACACTATAACATTTTCAATAATTATCAACCAATGAGAAATCGATTTAGAAACACTACGGATCACTTCATTATTTGTAGCGAATTCGAGCAACTGCACTAGACTGCACTGTTGTGCATTTGTTTATTCCGACGTGTTCGATCGAACTTTTTAAGTGCGTACTTTTTTAGTTTTGTCATGTTTGAGCACTGAGCGTTGCAATTCAGTTCCGCACTCGGTGCGCACTTTTCTTCACGCGCTCAGGTAGCTCGTGCTGCTTATTGCAAATATGGCTGCTTTCGATGATGAAGTTTTAAAACCCAAGGGTGATCTGTACTGTGTAGCCCATAATCGAACACACCAAAGTAGTGTTTTACAGGTTGTTATAACCTGAGAGAGCATTAAATGTTTCTTCATCTACATCCCCATTTACACAAATATAATGTTTTTTATCACGATTAAAAGGTTAGGTTTTACTACAAGTTAAGCTGCTAAAGCGGGAAGCCAAACTGAAAGGTAAATTTGTGTTCGAACTCAAAATGCACTCGCACTAACACCATACAAACCTCGTGGAGTGCATGACGTCATCGTCGTGTAAATTGTGCTGGTAGCTCGAATTCGCTATTAGTAATTTATGTTCATCTGTGGTATTCATTCATTTGTGAATTTGAGTATAGTTTTGAATTTTAAATAATGGTGTTTAAGTGTTCCATTGCTGGTTGTATTAGTGTAATTGAAAAAACCAATTGTTTACCTAAAGATTTTGAGGTAAGTTATTCAACATTGTAAATGCTTATTACTTTTGACTAAATTCTGACGCTGGTTGTCCTGTAGGGTCTTTGTTGGAATTTCCTAGGGATTCCCAGTTCTCCGAACAGAAAGTATATAACCAACCTTGTTTTATCTGCGAACAGTTTGTCAAAATAAGAAAATAATGTATAATTAGAATTGGAATTAGATTATCGCATAAGTTATGTTGGATCTTGTAAATGGTTTTGTTGAAAATATTTATAGAATAAATGTTTTGTAAAATTGTGATTTTTCCTGTTTATTCTTCAAGAAATAAATAATGGTCATTGTTAAGAGTATTAAACTTGTGAAAGGCACTTATAGGAATTTCAAAGACATATGAATTATTACCTATTAATATAATTACCTAAAAAGCGCATTTGAAATCTTTAGAGTGCCTTTCTCAAACTTGTGTTCTTAACAACGGCACAACAGTCTAAAATTAAATTTGGCGTTCATTATCTTTTTGCAATGATGTAGGGAGACACGCGTCTCGGAACACAATTATTTTTGGCTGTTTTAAAATCAAATTTGACGTTTCAGTTTAAACTCATATTTAAATTATCCGTTAAAACTGAACTATGTATAATAGTATCTTTTAATTTAAACGGTAACGGAATCTAACTGCTAAAACGTCTCTTCCAATTATATTTTATAGATCTGTACATAAAATAAAACATATACTTTTCATATAAATGTTATAATTATTAAACATCACTGCACCGCGCCGTATAGGTTTTGAATTTCATTTTTATTTGTTTTAACTTTGCATAGAATTATTAGAATAAGGATTAGATAATAAGTTTTGTTAATAAGCATTATGGAAGAAGAAATTATTTGTGAAGAGTGCAAAAGTTAACATTTATACGTCAAACATGACCTTGAAACAGAAAAATAATTATGTTCCGAGACGCGTGTGCAGGGAGCGGCTTATCTACTACCACTTAATATTGTATGTTGATACTTTAGTGTTCTTACCAGATAATCATTTCCTATCCACAAAACCTTTAAAAACTAATTATTTCTACTTATAAAGTTCTTTGTTTTGACTTTTTCCTTGGAAATGAATCTCTTCGAATTAAAATTTGACGATGAAGATGATTTGTAGGTTATAGAAATTATTCATTATGACTTTCCACATGAATTTATATACAGAATGATTATTTTCAAATATTAGATAAAGTGGCATTTCCAAGAAGATATCGATTGTCAAGGCAATGTGAACTACATGTTCATAGGAAAATTGAAGATAGATTGTAATTTGTTGCGCCTTTTTTGGCTTCCCATTTTATTTTAATATTTAATTAGGGAATCTTTAAACCCAGCATGGGAAAGCTTTTTTCCCATCTTTAATTTAAGTTTCTATGTGTAAAGTTTCATTACTGTAGTTCTACGAATTTCAGGACATTAACCCATGATTTATGGCTTGTAAACCGCATAGATTTGCGTTCCTAGACTAAAATAATGTGGACGCGGTTAGCATGTTGTTTTGGGAATGGTGGGGTTACGATAGTATCATGTGAAGATTGCATCGTAAAAGCGAGGAACTTACTATCAGCGTTCGAAGAGATCGGACGTGTGTGCGATTAAGTTCGTTGAAGTGATCCATTCCTATCTCTGTATTTTTCTGTACCTAAAAAACTATTTCGGTGCTTCGCCGTTAAAAATTTGAACGACACAAAAAACGAACCCCCCGTTAATGACCCAAACCTGAGAAGCAGGAGACGACTTTCGCTTTCAGCAAGAACCATGTCAGCCTCTAGCTAGTTTGTTAACTTGTAGGCTTCACTCGTGACAGCAATTCATGCAGCCAAATTTGTGGACGTAATACTTTGCGTCCTGGGCCATGCATGGTTGGACGCGTAGAAGTTTAAATTATACATTAATTTGCATAATTGTAACAAATTTCCAACTATACATAACATTTCCAAATACCCAAGAATCAATTCAACGTGCGCTCTACAAGTCTTTTTTGACATCGCTGAATTTGCTAGAGGAATAGGAGCTATTGTTTGTACTCATATTAAGATTGATTCTATAGGTATTACTGTAGACATGGTATTATTTTGTACATAACAGGTTGCATATTAACAGGTGGTGACGATGCTGAAGGTTTTAGAAACAGGAAATCATATTTTTCTAATAACACACATGATTTGTAATGCAAACCTAAAAATTGTAAATGTCGTTGCTCAGTGTCCAGGCTCAGTTTACGATGCCACAATTTTTAATAACTGGGTATTCAGACAGGAATTGAAACAAATCAGTCAACTGTTTACTACTAGGTTAGTGTAATACCTTAATTACTTTGTTTATACATTAAACACTTTCAGAAGATAGTGGATATTCTAACGGGACCTATCTATTTACATCTGTACTGAATGCTACAACACCAGAATATTACTGTCTTAGCATATTATTGTCCTTTAAAGCTTCAGCCAACGTTGACGGTTTGTTACGGTTTAAATTTTGGCTGTCGTTCATATTCATTTCGATTTCATTACTCTCCTTTTGCGATGCCTCTGATTTAATGGTATGCTAATTAAGTGGAATTCAGGTTCTGTTATCTTCGGTGTAGTTATCGAATGTTGGTCACAAGTAAAGCGACCTTATTAGCATTTTGCCTTTTTCGATAGATCCAGTTAAATTGTATAGACATTTTGTGGTCTGCTCTAGATGTTGAGTATATTGTTTAACTTGGATTTTGTTTGAGACGAATGTTTTGGTGAATATAAATTTAAGTAATTATTCTTTCCATATTCCGTACAAGGATTTTGTGATCGAAGCATAAGTATTGTATCAGGTCGTGCTTATAGATATAATAATAATTAAACCAATTCCCTTTATTTGTTTTATATTTCATAATGATCTACGCCTATGGCATTAAAAGATAAGGGTTTGTAGCATAAAATTTAAGATAAGTATTTGTTTACGTTGCGATTTGAATATTATGGCAGGAGACAGTGAACTTGGGATGTGTGATGGACTTGAGTTACGTGAAGAGGCAGACTGGGTTCGGGGTTGGTAGCAGTTAGACGTATAAATTAGCAGCTGCAACGTGAATCCGAACGCGATATAAAATACTGTTAAGTGCATGGCAATACATGGATGTTTTAAAATAGGATCTAATATAATGATACTTGCAAGCTAGATGTTATCGGTTTGAGGATTTATCAGAACATTTCACATATTATTAATTAGTATAACGTAATATCACTTCACGATTGATAATTGTAAAGGGTGCCTTAAAATACACTGCGGCTATCATACCATAAATTTAATACTACGTCGTCGAAATAGCAAGTGTGGTGCTTTGTCCTAGTTAGAAACATTGGGTTTTATCGTACATTCAGATTTAAAAAACGCGGTAAAAGGGATTCGTGCATTAACTTGTTTTGGTTCGCTTGAATAATTGCACTTACGGTTACGTTACCTGCCGTCGGTAATACTACTTAGGTTATCCACGTAAATTAGTTTTAGAAGGACGTTGTTTCTCTGTTTACACTGTATATTTAAGAATCTAAATTATTTTTAGTATTTTTCATTTTATATAAAAGGGATTTGATATAGAATTAAGTTTAATTTGGCATAATTTACCGGACGTTTCCTGAAGTAAATCTGCTGCATTGTGTATAAAGGATACTAAATTTATTTATTAAAGTTAGTTAAGTTCTCAAGGCCTTTTTATTGTAGCTTAGATTTCAAATACCACTGCTACCCGAACCCCTCATGAGAAAGAGCCTATTTATTGGTAGTGTTCAGTATGTTTTCAACATACCACAAACTTATTCTTGTATTTTAAGAAGTTGTTGTTATCGATTGGCGATCTTAACAACAATAGATTGTTTTTGTTTTGTTTGAATAGTCCGACTTACATAGGTAAGTGTTGTTAATGTTTATACATGAAGTCCTAACTGAACGTATATGGATAGGGTTTTATTTGGTGTTCCCTTCGTGCCTTCATCGTGTTTATATGGTTGTATTATGATTGGTACTGTATTCAGCGGCAACATGTAGAGAGCACGCATACAGGCGAGATTCATGGGTACCTATCTAGATATCAACCATAGGTTAGATATTTGGCATCAACTTAGAAACCATTGTTATCAGATCACAGTATAATACACAATAAAGTAGTAACACGAATCGTCGGTTCTCTTGATCTTTTAATGCAGTATTTGAAAATAAACATGGGCGGTTCGGTGTTCCTTTAGTAATTTCACGCTAGATGGTGATTACAAAACGCACTAAAATTTTAAATTTTGTAATTACAAATCATTCTATTTTCATCATCATCCTCATTAGGTTTTTAGTCCTGAAACTAGTTAGACGCGTACCCTAATTGTTTCCTATTCTGAACTAACCTACACATTTTCCCGAAATCTCCACAGTTTGCCTCTTTCACTATCTGCATGCAATAATCTGATCTAGGAATACCTCTATCTCTTTTTTCCCTATCTCTGCTTGTGATATATCCTACACTATTCCCCAAAAATGCATTAGAACGTATCCTGCCCTTTTATTTCTCCTATTTTTTTTTTGTTTTACACAGATATCTTTATTCCCCTACTATTTCTATAACCTCTTTGTTATTAACTTTGTCTGCCCATGCTATCATTCTCAAACATCTGAAGCACAACATTCCAAAAGGCTTTTACTGTTTTTCTGTCTGCTTCTCCTGCTGCCCCTATTTCGTAGACATACTGTGCCGTGCTCCACACAATTTGCTCCATGTTTCTACGTTAGTTGCCTTCGAACATAGCCGCTGCTCTTTCTTGTTAGATGCAGTTCGGTTCTCCTTCTATTGTTCACAGATATATACCCTATTTTCTTGATATTCAGTGGTATGTGAAAGGAGTTAAGCAGCCTGTGGCAACTACGATCTCTCAACTCTTGACATTTGTCAAATTAATAATTTTTTAATATATCCATTCACACAATCAACATTAGTTGAAAATATTTTAAAACCAACACTTGTAGTTGTTTATAATTATCATCAGATTTAAGTGCTATTATTTTTTCGTCATTAGGTTCTCCATCTTGAAATTGGTTGGACGTGTATCTTCACTTATTTCTATTCTGAGCTAGTCTACACCGTTCCCTAAAATTCCCACAGCCTAGATACAGCGTGTTTCCCCTTCTGTTGTTTCCTAATTATATGCCTTATTTCACCAAAGATTTTAGTGGTATGTGAAGGGGTTAAGCAGCCTGTGGCCACCAAGGATTCCCCAACACGTAGAAATTTGCCGAATTAATAGTTTTCCAGTAAATCCTTTTGCACAATTAACATTAGTTGAGAGTATTACAAAACCAATACCTGTAGTTGCTTATAATAATCATAAGGTTTAAGTACAATTATGTTTTCATCATTAGGTTTCCCATCTAGGAACTGGTTAGACACGTATCTCCATTTATTTCTATTCTGAGCTAGCCTGCACATTTCCCTGAAATTCCCACAGCCTACATCTTTCACTATCTGTGTGAAAACTCTAACCTCTACCTCTCCTTTTTCCTATTTCTGCTTCTAAAATATTCCGTACTATTTCCTCATGCCTTAGTATGTGGCCTATCGTCCTACCTCTCCTATTTTTTACTGTTTTATACCTACTTCTTTCTTTCCCTACCTTTTCTACTACCTTTTTGTTCTTAACTTTGTTCGTCCATAATACCTTCATCATACGTCTGTAGTACCGCATTTCAAAGGCTTCTATCTTTTTCCTGCCCCCTTCCCATTTTGCGTTATTAGGCTTCCTCCGTAGCAGAAATCCTTATACTCTTGTAAGTTCTCGTTACCTATTTGTATTCTAGTTTTTAATGGGGATAGGGCACATTCCTGTCTCGCCCCTTTTCTAATATTTACTTCTCTACGCTCCTGCTCTAATTCTATTACCGCTGTTTGCTCTTTGTATAAGCTATGTACTATCCATCTATCCCTAAAACTCGTTCAAATCATTTTGAGTATTTTAAACGTTTTTTTCATTTTACATTGTCGAATGCTTTTTCCAGATCTACAAACCCTATATACACGCTTTCCCCATTTTTTATTTTTTTTCTCCATTATCACCCTCAGAGCTAAAATAGCCTCCAGTGTTCCCCTGTTTCGCCTAAACCCAAATTGATCTTCTCCTAGTATTTCTTCAGCTCGTTTTTCCATTCGTCTTTGTACAGTAGTAGTTAATATTAGGCGTCGCCGTGGATCAATGTAGTAAGCGTAAGACTACGGATCCCAAGGTCCTGGGTTCAAATCCCGACACGGCCGACTGCTTGAAAAATGGCAGGTGAGCATTTTTCACAAAAATTACGCCCTCGTTCGGATGAGAGGTTAAATGGAGATCCCGTGTGTGAGTGTTGTCACGCACGTTAAAGATCCCTACCTTGCCTGGAACGGCAAGGGTTCGGCAAAATTCTAAAATTTCCAGGCAACAAAAAACTTGCCTCCTGGCCAATGTAGTACCTTCTGGTGGAGCATTGGAAATATAAATGCACAGTAGTTAATATTTTTGACACAATTACTGTCGAACTTATTGTTCGAAAATTTTCACATCTATCAGCGCCCCTCTTTTTTGGTATAGTGACTATGATGTTACCTTTGAAATCTTTGGGTATCTCGCCTGTCTCATACATATAGCTTTCAAGTTGGAAGGGATGTTCTGTTACTGCTTGCCCAGCGTTGATGTTTGCACCTTATCTCTATTCGACGCCTTACCATTTTTCAGACCCTTTAATACTAATTCAAACTTATCTCTAAGTATAGGATATCCTAAGTCAGCATTACCAATGTCAGAGTCCTGTTCTATTGCTGTTAGTTCATCTCCTGCATATAAATTCCCTATGTATTCTAGCCATTTAACCACTATTTCTACATTTTCTATTATGACGTTTTCACCTGCGTCCCTTATATTTTTGCTATATGGTTTTATATCTCTAAAATTTATTCTAATTAGTTTGTATGCTTTATTTGTTTTCCTATTTCCATCTTAGTTTGTACCTCTTTGCACTTTTCATCAATCCATTGTTTTTTAGCGTTCCTGCATTTGAGAATAATTTCCCATTTTATGGCTTTGTATCTCTGTTTTTTCATTTCATCTGATCTATTTTTGTATTTTCGTCTTTTATTAAATTCAGGTTACCTTTGTTATGTATGGTTTCATATTTTCTTTTTGTGTATACCACAGAATATCTCTGGCCGCCATATCTAAGCTGGATTTAATGTTATTCCATCCTGTTTCTACTTCCTTAGTATGACTTTTTTTCAAATGGTTTGTGAATATCTTTAACTTTTAGTTTCTCAAAGTCAAAGTACCTTTTTCCATTCCTTTTTTTTCAAATTTTTTAATTTAAGTGCGGCTTTCATAATTACGATGTTGTAGTCAGTGTCTATATCTGCTTCTGGGTAGCTTCTATAGTCTTTTATTTGATTCCTAAACCGTTGTCTAACAAGAATGTAATCTATTAGATATCTTCCTATATCTCCTGACATCTTCCAAGTATATCCTCTTCTTGCATAATGAAATAATGTATTTGTAATGATTAAATTGTTTTTGTCGCAAAATTCTACCAGCCTATTTCCCCCTGTCGTATTTCGTGCCTAAACCAAATTATCCTACTACTGCTCCTTCCCTACCCTCACCCACCACTGCATTAAAATCCCCCGTAATTATTAAGTCTTTATATCCTTTTACGTATCTCAGTATGTCTTTGATATCTTGGTAGATCGCTTCTACCTCTTCGTCCCTGAAGCTAGAGGTGGACATGTATACTTGTATTATTACTGTATTTAGCGGTTTAGATTCTAATCTAACCATGAGTACTTTTTCATTCTTTTGTAAGTAGTTTCCTATACGTCGTCCTATCTTTTTTCGCATAACTATCCCCACACCCAAATTTCGTTCTTCTGCTCCTGCATGAATAACCCCGAAGTCTCTACTCCAAAAATCCCCCTCCTCTGACCACCAAACTTTGCTGATTCCTACTATGTCTGGTGCTAACTTATCCATTTCAATTTTTAAGTTTTCCTGCTTGCCTACTACTAAGCACACAGCTTCGACTTCCACATCGTTTATCTTAAAGGATAATAAAATCTGTCGCCTAACCTTTGGCATCTTGCCACCCAAAGATACCGCAATGTCAATATTGGTAACCGGCTACAATGAAAAATTCTGTAAATACTTCAAAATGCCATAAAAAGTATCCGATACTGCAGAAATATCATTGCCACTACCTATCAACACGTTACAATCCATATGAGCTTAGTGCTTGTACACGGTATTAAAACATTATCTTCCTTTTCGGTACCCTCATTATCACTTAACAAATTTTGAGCATCATTAAAGAAACGCGTTATTGAACGTACATTTCTCCTATTATTTGAGTTAGATTCTTCATTTGTAGCACCCCTTGCACCAGAATTATTACCATTAGTCGATCTATTACCAAACCTATTTTCATGTGAAGTACGATCCTGTGATCCTCTATCATCCTTGTAATTTCTACTTCTTTCAGTGAGCCAACTGTATTCTCTAGTATCATCCCTATTATAAGTTTCGTCAATCTTAAGTAGATATTTCTCAACTTAATCTATTCTTCTAAAGCCCTGCGTAACAAAACCCCTTAGAACTTCGGCAGGAAACTGTTTAGCAAGCATTTCAATCAACCTATCCTCCAGTAGTTTTTCGTTAATGAAACTGGCTTCTCCTACAAATTTTAAAAAAATACTCATCTCAACTTCCTCTTCATAACTAACGTAATTAATTTTAAGATATAAATCTCTATGTTTTTCTATATCCCAATATCATTCTTTCAAAGCGTCAGAAAAATCTGCATAGGGGATAAACAAACTTTATTTTAAAATGGCTTATTCTGCGGCACCGCCTTTTAAACAATCAAATACTAGATTAACTTTTTAATTATCGGGCACTTCTGCATCACTAAACCATTTTTGATCCTATTAAAAAAACAATTGGATGCATAACCCCATTAGGACCAAAACTTAAATGTGCCCCCTCTACCTGCCAGTTCTTTAAAAAATTTGCTAAATAAGCCTTATTTTCCACAATTTATTTTCAACCTCACTTTCACATTTTGTCTTCGGAATTCGACAAACTTTCCCTTTATTTTTATTACTTGTCAGTGCGACCCCAATTGTTTTCTTTTCAGCTACTATGCTCTGGGATTACCAACTATAATTACTCAAATAACCAATTACTTTAAGCTTTAATTGAAAATAACTGGCATTGGATTAATATAGTTTATCCTTTATAGAATGTCAATGCATTACTAACAACATTTTGTCAATCAATTAATTATCGTTAAATTTTACCGCTCCTACGAATAATTAAACACCAGGATTTTGAATTCAATAATGCGTATTTACATACTTTTATTTAATCTCTCATAAATATACCCTATTTTCCTGTAAATTCCACTTGTAACAAACACGGCCAGCTGACACACTTCTGATAGTATAGAAAGGTTGCTGCACTCTTGTATAAGGTCCTGGGCTCGAATCCCGACACGGTCCGCTTGAAAAATGTTAGGCGAGCATTTTTCACAAAAATACAACCTCGTTCGGATGAGAGGTAAAATGGAGGTCCCGTGTGTGGGTGTTGTCACGCATGTTAAAGATCCCTACACTAAGGGTTCGGCAAAATTCCAAATTTTCCAGGTAAAAAAAACTCGCTTCCTGGCCAATGTAGTACCTTCAAGTGGAGCATTGGAAAAATTACATGTAAAATACTGCACTCTTGTATCTTCATCTTTCATATAAATTTACAACATTCGCGATCATTTGTACTAATTTTTTGCATCAATTTCATTGTCTGCTAATTTAGTTTCAAACATCAATTATAAGCCCCCGTAGGTGCCACAATGTGTTCAGGCTCTTTTCTTCTAACAAAATACGTGTCAAAAGTATATGCCAGAGCTATAATAGTACACATAGAATCTCAAGGTTAAAATACTTTATTCATTACTAAATATGGATCCTCTATAACGAGTTTGAAACTGACCAATAAATTTCTGGTGTGCTACAAATTTATATTTGTAAATTTTCAATAATATAAATATTGAAACTTGTTTTAATCAAATTAAGACCGGTCATTTGAAGCCATGCTTTTAATGGCCAGCATACAACCACTGATTCCTCCACCTCACTCTGCTTTAACCCTATTTACCTGTCATAATTAAATGAGCCGACATCAAAACTTGCAATTTTTTACTAGAAACCGCAGTTGACTGCCATTTTGCTTAAAAGCTCTTTTTGAAGACTTTTCAAAAATATATACTTTGTTATGCCTTTTAGCTCCAGAAGTTTTTGTTTTAATGTTAGGAAAGAGGGATTTTTTAATCCCAAAAAGAGAACTCTTTCTCATCATTAATTTAATTAGCTTACCGTATGTAAAGTTTGTGGTTTCTGGTTTCATGTAAACTGAGGTTGAGAATCCGTAATTCATCAATGAATTTTTTAAGCATGCATTTTCCAAGGCTAAAGAAATGTGCGGTTATCGCGCTTAGTCAATGAGAAATGTTTTTATGTTGGGGACAATAACGAATTCATAAGAAAGGCGTGTTTTAAACGGAACTTTATCGTTAATTGCAGTACGACATCAATGTATTAAGCGCGAGTGCACGTTAATTACAGAAAGTGAACATGTGAAATCATTTATGTATCCCGTATCTAACCCCCCACAAGTATGTTTCCTAAAATGTAGGGGCAACACACTTTATTGCAAGAATTTGGACAAAACATAGAAATGAACCTCTCCACACCTGATTTACATGAAGTCGTTAGTGACGATTTTTCGATGTAAGCATCGAGCGGATGCATGCCTTGGTTACCACTACCATTCATTTTTCAATGCTCCACCTGAAGGCACTACCTGAAATTTTGAATTTTACCGAATCCTTGCTGTTCCAAGCAAGGTAGGGATCCTCAAAGTGCATGACAACACACACTTACACACGGGACCTACATTTTACCTTTTATCCGAATGAGGGCGTATTTTTGTGAAAAATGCGGATCTAACATTTTTCAAGCAGACTGTGTTATTATTCGAACCTGGGACTTGGGCATAGTAGTCACATGCATACCAACTATGCTACAGTGCCGCCGGCATTGCTTGGTTACCGTGCATTTACATTTTCAATGCTCCACCCGAAGGTACTACATTGGCCAGGAGGCGAGTTTTTTGTTGCCTGGAAATTTAGAATTTTGCCAAACCCGTGCCGTTCCAGGCAAGGTAGAGATCTTTAACGTGCATGACAACACTCACACACGAGACCTCCATTTAACCTTTCATCCGAACGAGGGCATTTCTTGGTTACCACTATTTATCACAGTAAGCCTTTTGCTTAGTTTATAATTGCTTTCCTTGCATACAAATTTGTAACCATTTGACTGCAATAAATTGTGACCACATTTAGGGTATAATAAATTACACCCGGGATTAGCGTAATAATTGATGCCCAGCTAGTAATGTAATAAGTTTATTATTTTTATTCTTTCAATTAATTGATTTATTGCACTTTTTTATTATAATAAGTTAATTTGTAATATTGATAATAAATAGTTGACCACAAAACAAAATGTGAACACAAAATGACAATTGTTTACATAACAAACGTCAAAGAGAACATACCATAGTCTCATAGTCATTGCATAAGCAATAAATTTCATTCTTAATTTTGTAAGTAAAACGACCTGTCTTTATAAAAAAAAATTAGGTTTAGAAACTGACCCGCTTTCAGAAGTTGAGCTAAATTGCAGTGTTTCGTATTGAAAAACAAAAACTTATTCCTTCCTGAGTATCAGATAGTAAATTGGACCACCATAAAACATAAACCCTTACCTGATATCACAAGGTCGAGAATTTCTTATTAACAATGAAAGCCCAAGGTAAAGTTGGATGGAAAACAGCTTGAGGAAAAGAAAAACTCTTGAGACTTAAACGGCTAGTAGAGTGTTAGTTCTGGGTAGATCATGAGCTTGGGTCATGGGTTGTCAAATGACCAAAAATATAGATAATGAGCGCCACCGTATTTTTCAATACAACAACCTACAAAAATTATCTGTGCTTGTATTAGGGAAATGCGGAAACCTTAAATCTACACCACTAATATAGCCACAAAACCTGAATTTCACCTTTGTAAAGCACTTACCAAAATCTCAATTACCAGATGTCATACAGATGTCTCGACTTAACCTGTGAACAAACAAATGCACAACATGGACACCGTTTGTGTCCTCAAAAATATTTACCAAAAATAAAATAATAGAATTTAAGTTCCAAAAGTATACACCCAGGGTATTTGTTATCATTACACTCAATGTTTGCTCATGAATGACCAATAAATCTTACTTGAATTTTTTAATAATAAAAGAGTTATGCAAAAACGGATTCTATTCAATTAAATTCACTTGATTTGTTTTAACATAATCTGGTTCATCTAATATGTTTATAGAACAGAAAATTAATATGGTTTTGTACTAAAAAAAATATAAAGTTCTCTAAATGGAATATTTCTGAATAAATTTACTAAAAAGTTTGAGCTCTCTTAATAATTCATATTATATATATTAATCTTTATCCATCTGTAGTACTACGTTGACTTCACAGATAAATTTAATTATTTAAGTTCTCATAAAATTGCATCTTTCAATATAGCGTTAGTTTTACTTAATATGTATAAAAAGAATCACGTTGTTTAAGAATCAAAGTACACGACCTCAAAATTGCTAAATATATTTTTAAATTAGAGTAAAATAACAAGTGATATTTAAATTGGATAATTAGATATTTTTGACATCATATGTCAATAACAACTTTTTCAGTGCAGTTAACGCTATCTGTTTGTGAAATAATTACGATAAGCAAACTGCATAGCCATCTTTAAAAATTTTGCATGGTTACAAATTTATAACGGAATCTTTCTTTTACTAAATAATTTTTAAGTTACTTAAATCAAGGTAAAGCTTCAACCTTCTATCTTTCGTAAAACTTTTTAATAATTATAAATGTGATTAAAGACTAAATATCACTCACGTGTCGAAGTACAGTGCGACCAAAAGAAATTGAACTATGTAATCAGATGTGGGATATTCCATAACATCTGCGATGCACAAACAGGAAACACATGATTACGAATGAATTTACCGCTGGAACTATGAGAAATCTTCTGAACAAAACATTATTTAACCAAACCAATTCCTCCTTAAGTACATCCTATAAATTTCTTGTATTTCGAATCTCAAACTAAATTTTCTTTTCAGCATTATATACGACAATTACGATATTAATTTCTTGATATTATTTGCATCTTTGATATTAACTGTATCCTTGATATTAACTGTGTCCTTGATATTGCATGTTTTAATAATGGGGGAACCTCTAATACTTCGGCCAGCAGGAATCGATCGGGCAGCTACAGATGGAACACAAAATGAATTCTGCACGCTACAACTGCCAAGAACCACATTCCGACACGAAGGTTAAAACAATTCTATCTTCTTGCGGACCGTATTACAGGCCATGTGCCTAACATCTTTTTTTATTTTTTATTTATTTTTATTTTTATTGTTTTATTGCCCAACAGTAATAACCATTTACAGGACAAAAATATAGAACAAACAAATTATATACACATGTGACCTACAGACTAAAGTTTAAATATACAAACGTACATCAACATTATCTTTATATATAACAGAATCTAAAGCAGTGTTATTTATATCTATTTGAGGACTTAATCTGTTAAAATTTTTACACATTACATTTATGGGTGCTTTTTTGCCTATATTAGTTCTACTAGTAGCAATCTTAAATGTTTCTATGTATCTTGCTTCTAGCATAGGTACGTTAAGTGGTATTTGCGATAACAGAACTGCACAATCTATTTGATTGTGTAACAATTTATATAAAAAACACAGACCAGAATTTATTATCCTTGTCTCCAATGACAGCAATTTAAAATTGTCAAGTAATTCAATTTAATTACAACCTCTTATAGGATAAACACGTTTGTTTAAAGCTTAAGTATTTAAAAAAATTTCTTTGTACTGCTTCTAACATATTCTTATACAATAAGTATATAGATGACCAGATTAAAGAGCAATATTCCAGTTTGGTACGTACAACGGAGTAAAATAGCAACTGTAAGCTAAAAAAAAAACATTAAAACCTTTTGTGTTTCTAATCACAAATCCCAAGGAGGCACTTGCTGCATTACATAGTATATGTGACTTGACTTTCTATGCCGCTGATAGCAGCTTATCTGTTCAGACGCTGATAGAAAAGTGTCACGAAATGACAACTCGACGAAGCTTATTGTAGGAACTTAGACTTATAAAGCGGAGGAGCATATATGCTATTGTAAATTTTATGAATTATTTTTAGTGATCAAAAATCTATAAATTATATTTTTATTTTATTGCGATATTATTTTAGATTAATAAGTAAAGTGTAACTGCGTAAAAAAATACGTTACAGTATAATCTCGGAACATGGCCTGATGTTATTGACAAGAAAACAGAATTGATTCTGGTTGATAGTGACATAAAACAAATACATGATTTCAATTATCCTAAGGATGCTTATATTAGAAGCTTTTCAGAAAATTATTGTAAAAATATTTACCTAATGGAGAGGTTGCAAATCGTAATTGGTATTCAGCTGCCACCAATGCAGTGTTTGGATTTTTGTACAAAATTTTTAGAAATCAGTCTACTTTTTAAGGAGACAAAACTTATTTCAACAACAGGTAACATTTGATCAGGCATAAGAAAGGTATAATTCGTGTTAAAGGCTCTAAAGATTTTGTGCAGTTGTATAATTTTATCAAAAATAAATCTTCTGGAAATCATTTGGATGAACGTCTTATTGACCAAAAAAAACGTTGGTTAATGGTTCTAGAAAGAATTATAGTAATAGTATAATATCTAGCCTTACAAAATGCCTGGATAACACGACCATACAGCATTGCATATTTAGCACGACTGACTTATGCCTATGAAACTCTAACACACCACATGATACATATTGCAAGGGTGGGCCAGTACAAGCAACGTTTCAGTAGCTGTCACAAGTGTTTTCAACTTTATCTTAATTACATAGCTAATATAGTAATATTGCGCCATATCAAAAAAGTTTAAAATACTAAAAGTGAAGTCGAATTGTTCGATTGAGATCTTTAAATAAATCTGTTTGCGAGACTAAAAGTAATTGAGACGGTACCAAAACATGAAGCATTATAAACACTTATCGTAATTTTCTGCCATTATCAAAAAACATCAGACTAGTAATTATTTTATAGAAAACCCATTAATGTTCTTAGTGAAAATATAGGATTAATATCAAAATAGTAAAATATATGGAAGGTATTTAAAAACAAAATAATTTATCTGTGACAGGGACATGTAAAAAGTGGCAAGGAGCAATGGATACAATATAAACCAGTTGCATTATCTTTTAATTGTAAAAAACTTCAAACCAGTGATATCAGCAACGAAGGTAAATTCAAATTTCGACAAGCTGATTGCATTCATGGTTTGCTTAGAAGTGCAAGATTAAAAGAATCGAATCAGTCAAATTAGGTAAATTTTACGACAATGGATTACTACAAAGCAATTAAAATGTAATGGATTAAACGAACCAATATAATTATTTAGGATATGAAAACACTTATGTTGCTCGTATGATTCCAATGTATAAAGAAAGAATCGCTTGATTGTGTTAGAAATTTGCTAACTGAAAGAGTACATTTTAGCAATACTGTAGGTTAAATATGAGCTTCTTACCATGGTTAGACATGTTTAAAAGATGGGTTACCCTCACTAATAGTATTGATCTGACAGCAGAAAGGTGAAATTGTGCTGGACAGAATAAATAACTTCAAGAAATTTGTTGATAGATGTAAACAACACCTAGATTTAAATGAAAACAAAATGCTGGTTACATCTAAGAAAGAATGCTATGGGCTCTAGTTATTGTGGCTAAAAATTAGAAATGTATACATGAATTTTCAGATTCATTCTTCTGGTAAATATTTTGAAATAGGCTAATATAATCTGGCTAAACATAACCAATTAAACATTCCTATTCCAAAAATACCTGATATATAGAAATTAATAGAACAGAAAAATTTAACTATAAAAAAGTACAGTATTGCCCGAAATAAACAGTACTGAAATTGTAATTGTTTTGTATATTTAAAAAATACATATTATTGACACTTTATTATATGTTCTAAATGTGCACCTCCTCGTTCGAGACAGACTTCATAACGATGTTCTAAGTTTCTGGTCATGTTATTGAATAAGGGTTGTCTCAGGGCTGCGAAGAAGACTCTAACGGCATCCTTTAATTCATCGATGGTTTGTGGTGCCCGTTTGAAAACGGCATTTTAGCCATGCCCCAAATGTATGCGTCTGGAGGTGTGAGGTCTGGAGAATGTGAAGGATAAGGGAAGTCAGTAAATCGTGATATGAATTTGCTTGGAAAATGTTCTTGAAGAAATTGACAAATTGCGGCAGCAGTATGGCAAGTTGCCCCGTCCTGCTGAAAAATTGGTTTCGAAATGCCAAGTTACGTGCACGACAGAATTGACGTAGATCAGGGATAAATCGTGTTAAAATTTGTCTGTACCTCTGTTGATTAAGTGTGACTTGCCTACCATTCTCTTCGATAAAGTACGGACCAATGATTCCGTGTCCGGAAACAGCACACCAGACACTCACTTTTTCACTATGTAAAGGAACCTCTTGAACCTCATCGGGTCTGGCAAAGCCCAGAAATCGATTTGTGCGACGATTCACATAGCCTGACAAGTGAAAATGTGCTTCGTCTGAAAACCAAACATTTTCAAAAATTCAGGATTTTCATACTGTAACGCGAGAATTCTGGCGCAATATTCCACTCTACTGCGATAATCCCGAGGATGTAGTTGTTGATGTACCTGAATCACATACGAAAATGTACCCAGCTCCTTCAGGATTCTTTGAAAGGAAGTTCTTTTAAATCAAGTTGTAACGCTGTCCTTGTTTGGCTGACTTTCGGATTTTCTAAGATTTGCTCAAAACACGTTCATGGTTATTGTTGTTGTTAACTGTCCTGGGACGCCCTGAGTTTCCTTTTCGTTGGCACAATACACTACCTGTATTTCTAAACTTTTCAATAACCTTCAAAATTACAGCATTACTTGGAGAACGTTTATTAAACCTTTGTGTGAATTGATCAGACACGTATAGCAAACTTGCACCATTACGTCGGCCGATTCCGTATGAACGAAAATAATGCTCTACCAGAAACACTTTCTCCTCTGTACTTAACACCATTTTTAACAATTAGGCCCTACTAATTACTTGTTTGAGGTTTACTTGACAGGTCTATACTAGCTAACTTGAGTGTGACAGCGCACGCATAAAAACACCGCTAACTTAGTTTCAGTACTGTTTATTTCGGGCAATACTGTATAAGACAAATTACAGATTATTTTAATGCACAGTAAAAATGATCTTTTGATTATATGAACAATTACATTCAATGAACTCTCTAGGATTATATGTGTTATCATCTTGCCTAAATGCTGGTAGTGAAAGACTGAAGTGGAATATGTGGTGGTATAAATCTATTACAGTTAGATTGAGATGTGAAGTTCATTGGTTTTATTGAAGGAGTATGGAAAGGCATAATTTTTATAAGGTTTTCTGTATCGTCCTTGCTATTTATTCTGTTTTTTTTTGCTTTTGAATGTGGTAGCTTTGTAAGAAGGGTCTCTTTATATAGGTTCTTTTTGCCCCTAATATTCTGGTGTTTTCGTAGGCTGCCTTAAGGTGATGTTTGTTAAGTGCATGTCAACAAGCAAGATTACTTCTTTAATTTGTGACCACTTCTGTATGTAGTGATTCTGTTTCCGAGCTACTATTGGGACTGTCCCACTTAAGTTTTGCTACAGTTACACGAGATGCTACATACTATGTTGTTCTGCAGTCACTTGGGGTTTTGTCCTTGGTCATGATGCAGATACCATGGATGTCTTGACAGGTATATTTAATTGTGGAGTTGCTAATATTTTTATTTGTCTCAGTGAGGAAAGCCATGCTCAGAATTTTAGATAGACATAGAGCTAACTTCTATGTAGAGGTCATAATAGATACAATTATTGGTTTGAGTGACAGCTGGGCTAGTGGATTTTAGAAGATCGTAGTACTACAAGCTCATTCACACTTGTTGAACGATTTAATCATTACCGAATTCCAAACAAACATACTTTAATGTCGTTGGATGTCAAATCCTTTTTGCAAACAATACTCTTGGATTAGTTGTCAACATTACTAAAGAAAATTCAGTGTTATAATACGTAGATGGCATCTGTGCCCAAAAGTAAAGCTGAAGGTACATGTACAGCATTTAATAATTTTCACCCCAAATTTCAGTTTACCATGGAATTTGAAATCAACAACTAAATTTTTTAGATACGACTGTCTTTAGAGATTCGAACAACAGAGTCATATTTGATTTCTGCACTACAAACTCAGACCGTTACTTAAACTTAAACCCTAATCATTCTTTCAGACATAAAACTAATATAGTATTAACACTAAAATATAGAATCAGAAAAATTTGTCACCCATCGTTCATGAAGACGAATCTTAAAGATATTCAATACCTTCTACTTAACAATGAGTATCTTAAATTCCTAAACACCAAGTTAATTTTCCAAACAAAACGCAGGCCATCGAAGACTAAACGAGATCAACCCGGACATGTATAATATGCTCCCATATATACAACACCTAATGCAGGCTCTAATCAAAATGTTGGAAATTTCATAATTAAATACATCTTTCAAGTATGTAAATGGCATCTGCAGTATCTTCACAATGACTATGAACAAAACCCCCAAAGCCACTGCAGAACAACATAGTATCAGCATCTAATGTAACTGTGGCAAAATCTATATAGCCAAGCAGTGACTCAAAAACAGAATCACTCAACACAAAAGCGATCACAAATTAAGAAGAAATTTTTTGCCCTGGCTATGCACTAAAACGAACATCGTCACAAGGTAGATTATGAAAACACCAGAATATTAGAAGCAGAAATAACATATAAAAAGAAACTGTTCTTAGAAAGCTACCACATTCAAAAGCACACGTGTTACGTGCCAAAAATTTCGGCACTAGACATTTTTAAAATAAGTGTTAAAATAAATAAGTGCGGGAATTTCGCGCCATAAATTTAAAAGACTTGTTGCGCGTATTTCCGTCACTTCAGAAGCGCGTTGCGCGAGACTTCGCGTCGACGCGTGTGTTGGCAAGGAATAGTGGGAAATTTCCGGAAGACGGAAGGACTGGCTTTTGAAACGTGAATAAGAGTGGTTGGTCTGGTATCTTATCGGGTCTTTTTGTTATATATATCCCCTTTCCTCTCTTATCTTTGATTATCGTTCCTTATAAACCCGTTTCTGTCGTTCCCGCTACATAGGAGGAAGACCAACGAATCTGGATACAACCTGGTAGAAGATCCACGACCCGAGAAATAACGAGTCCACGGAGCCTCGCAACCGCTAGCCTGGAGTAATCCTGAAGGCACGAGCCGCCATCAGGAAGTAATTCTGAACGAAGCTTTACCTATTCACGTGAGTACCCCGTGGGGGTTTTTATAATATAATTTAGAAATTTGAAAAGGTGTTGCAATAATTTGCATATTGTGTGACGTCATTGACAATTGGCGCGTTAATTTCCACATTAGGTAATATCGCTACCAACTGTCATTTGTGTCGCTTGTGCCGCGTTTACGGAAGTATAATAAACGAACACCATATATTGCAAGAACGACACCGAAAATCTACATAAAAATTATTCCTTTCAATACTTCGTCAATAAAGCAAATGAAGATCACGTCTCAGTCTAATTGTAATGGATTTACACCACCACATATACCACTACACAAGTTTTCACTATCAGCATTTAGGTCAGACGTTAACACATAAGTTGAAGAAAATCCATGTGTATAGATAAATCAACTTAATAGCTGTAGTGTCTTCAAAAATTAGTTTTAACGGTCGCTGTTTCCATATTGTCAATGTTTTTATTTATATTAACCGTTTGAAAGTTGTTTAGTTCTTTAATATATTTATCCAAATTACTAGAAATTACTACATTAGGATGAATGTGCATCGTGTACATAAAATTTGATAATTAGTTTTCGGTCAAGTCAATGTAAGTAATAATATGCAATTGGTGAATGATTTAATGATGATATTAGGTTTGTCAAATAATGTGCATATATAAGGAACCAAAATGTATTTTACTTCTGTTTTTCGGTTCTACCAGGTAAACAATTGTAATTATAAGTGACGTATAACATGTGCAACCCCATGTAATTTATAATCTGTGAAATATCTACAGCATCATTCGAAGTTTCATTCCAATTGGATATTTTACATATTGCTATCTCACCATATCTATGATCGCCTGGAGTTTTCTCATTGCAATAAATAATTACTATACACCAAGTGAAAATGAT
Organism: Platerodrilus igneus; assembly: GCA_036346225.1. Lineage (NCBI taxonomy): Eukaryota > Metazoa > Arthropoda > Insecta > Coleoptera > Lycidae > Platerodrilus > Platerodrilus igneus. The sequence goes on along the minus strand of JARFIW010001282.1, from coordinate 809,978 downwards.
GTTTGACAGTAGGTAGAAGTAATTTTATTCCGTGGTAGTTAATCATTTCTATGGTCTCTTTTAGTATTATAACCATCAAAACCGTAATAGCTAATTTTTGAAATACTTTAGGGCCGCAGCCGCTTAAATAAAATATTTGAATCATCACATGCAGCATACTGGGTCTTCGCCTTATCAGTGCACAAGTTTGAAAGTTTAATTCAAGTATGATAGGAAGCTATAATGAAAATAAGGAAATGATCGATTACTTATTTCTTACCTACTTCTTTTTGCAAAATAACCGACAATTTTACATTAATTTTCGTTCTTCTATGCTCGAATTACTGACCCTATGCCAGATAAAATTACTCATATCTATGAAAATATAAGCTTTGATTTAAGCATATGAAGTTTGAAGAATGAGTTTAAAACGTTGGATAAATTAATTTTGATACAGAGACAATTGTTAACATGTTTGTAAACATGTTTGCTAGTAATTAATCAATACGTTTTTATAAGTAGATTCTATTAATTTTTGTGAATTTCCATATTTTCGCAGACATTTGATATTATATTCGTTTCCGTCTAACACTTCTTGTATACATCCAATATAAGCCAGTTTAGTTTTTTTTTTGTTGAAAGTCAACCAAAACAAAATCACCTTGCTCTAAAATAAAGTCTACATTTTCAAAATCTTAATTTTCGCTTCTTTCGCCCATTTCAACTAAAAATTCATGTGTCATCTGAATCTTGCAATTCAATCTCTTCTGTCTCTGATTCACTACTGTCATCTTCTTCTACTATTTTTTTCTTTGTCTTCATCTCTTTTACCTTCAGTTTACGCAATTTTTCTTGAAACTCTTCATCTATTTTCATCTTTTCTGGAGTTTTTGTAAGTATTCTTGTCGTGCCTTTCTTCCTACCTTTGCCACTTTGCTTTTTTCTGGGGCCTTGGGGTATGGTCTCACTGATTCAAGAGTGATTAGCAAATCAGAAGAGTTTGTTTTTCTTGCAGAAATTGAAAGTGTTGAAAGTTTTGAAAAAGAACACTGAGGTTCTTGTATGGCCTATTATTATTAGGGGTAACGTGGTCTGTTACACAAGAACCTAAAAAGTCTGTATCATCAAACACATGTCGATTAAGAGGATATATCCCAGTAGCCGAGAATCCCGTAACAATATTTTTAGGTGTAAAAGCATTTATGTGAGCTTTTTCAGCAACAGCAGCAATCTGGTAAATATCAAAAGTCTTACCTGGATTAGTTAACATCCACTCATCTTGTGCACATTTAAAACTAGTTTTAAATGGGTCATATATTGATACGTCCAAAGGCTGTAGCCAATGGCTACAATGGAGTGGAAATGTTAATAATTCAACATGGTTATCTTTAGCGTAATTAATAATATTCAAGTGTACGTTTCAAATACTTAACAAAGTGCTGGAAACTGAGAAAGAAGTTTGCTTCTGTCATCCACCCAGACTTTTTTGCAAGGCCGAAGCTACATGCTGGAGCACCATTTAACATGTATTCACTAAAGCTTACTGTAGGGAAAATGAATGCAGTTGGTACTTTATTGCCATTGGCACATACAAAGCACAACATTGTTACCAGTACGTTCAACAAAAGTAGCTTGTCCTACCTGTTTCAATCCCTTGCCAGCAAACACTTTTGGTGGATATATTACAGTGCTGAGGCCAGTTTCATCACAATTGTATATTTTATTAGCCGTGAAACTGTATTTGGACATCACTCGTGTCAAATTGTCAAAAAATTTGTTCACTGTGGTAGGATTAAGTACAGTCGCTCTGCTTAAGCTAGTTTTTCTGGTTTCCTAAGCGATAATAAATTTTGATGCCGTCACTTGAAATGCTTCATCCAATCCAAACCAGCTTTTGTTTGTATTCCATTTTCAGGATAACTTAGTTCTAGTTTTTTTGCATACTTATATGCAAGCTGCTGCAGACCTGTTGTACCCAAGTCATAACACATTTTCGATGCCGTTACTAACTATTAGACTAGAGCATGCTCTTGTTCAAGGGTAAAAATTATTCTATTGCCAATATTAGGTGTATGCCGAAACTCATTTTGGTCAGGACCGAGACATTTTAATTGCCCTGTGTAAAGCCTACTTTGATATGTTATAATTTTTACTTGCGTATCTAATAGATACTTTATTATCAATCATGTAGTGCACAGCTTCTTTTATGCAATATGCAGAAACTTTGACTATTTTTTTATCCATTTGAAACCAAAGTATCAACTATAAAACTAATTTTAATGGTACACTGTCCCATTCATTATTTAAAATTATGTCCCAATTATAACCAATATCCAATAATAAGATTAAGTTAGGTTAAAATAATTTACCTGTAAAGTTCAAAAACTGCTATGTTTCCAACATACTATACGGACATTCAGATTGTAAAGTACTTGAACTGAACACTACTGCGATTCGGCAGGGTTGTATAATAAAAAAAACAAAATGATTTATTATTTATTACTAACCACTGAAAATGTTAAATACAAATAAGTTTAACAACACGTTTGTCAAATTTCATAACAAGTAAATAAACAAGTATGTCCCATCTATTAACACAAATAGATATAATAACTGAACAGATTTAGTCAAGTTTCGCACAATGTCTCATTCGAAACATGTCCTATTCATAGCACCTTTCGCCTACTGTTTTTATATATTAATTAAAATAAAAGTATAAGTGACGTGCTTTGCACAATTTACCAGATCACAAAATAAATACCTCCTACCAAGCCCCAATTTTGATTCAAGTACACAGCTCAATCACGAAAATCTAGAAAATTAAAAGACTATAATAAAGAGTGTTGTATATTTTATTATTTACAGATGGTTCTATATACAGATAAGATTAGTTTTAAATTAAAAATTGGTATTCATTCGAAGGCATTAGAATCACAGTGATATTAAAAATCAAGCAAATTTCTTAATAAAGTATGGAAGTAATAAAGCTACAATTTACACAATGTTGTCTTATATTTATAAATATTAGAATGAAATCACCTGCATATAAATAAATATCAAAAACTATCGTCTAAGTATATCCTATTGTTAGTATTAACACAATCTCATAAATAATTAGATCTATATCTACTAATTATGTCTTCGAATATAGTAACAAGCTTTAACATTTTAAGAACAAATTAAAATTCTGCTCTAAAGGCACTGAACAAACCATATACATATTATAATAAGTTAAAGTAACATACCTGTTAAAATGCAACAGATTTAATGTTGTGCATCATATTTAAATCTGAACGTTAAGCGAGAAAAATTTCTAAGTCTCATTCAAAATGATTAAAGAATTATACCTGTTCTTCAACTTGTCTATTTTTTAAAGATTGTTATTGATTTTTACCCATTATCTCCCAAAGCATCTCCACTATTTGATTTTAAGTTATCACTTTTGAAATGATTATTATTTTGATAATGAACTAATATTTATTAAGTATTATGTAGAAAATTATGTTCATTACTTCTAAAGTTATGCGTAGTTCTAGCACCGTTTGTAAACTAAATCATTCAGTATTTTCCAAAAACATAGACCCAAATAGGTCCTCATCAAAATAATTACATTTATGCTGTTTTTTAAAATGAAATTGTAGTATCAACCAACAGTTTTACACTAAACCACAGTAAAAAATTTGTAGTAATATATAATTTTTATAAGCTGAAACAGTTGTATGGAGAAATACAAAAATGGCCCCTAGACGTAATTATAAATTTGCAAAATATTTGTATCCTATATGTTGTACTAAAATTAACAAAAGCTCAGTCCTTTTAGTGTTTGTCACAAAATCTAAATTACATTTTTCATCAGTCTTCGTGCTTTCAAATATTCTCAGGGCAAAGGGCATTGGATTTTTAATTTCAAAACAAAAATAAGAAATGATGGTCCATCTTTTTGTTTATTTTCAAAGCAGTAAATCAGAATGTTAATGCAGTCTTTGTTTAATACAATTACATTTGATATAAAATATTTGAAAGAGCCAACTATGTAAAGGAAATTCTTATGCTTTAAAACTTTCTCTTCAATTCTTTTATAAATTTTTAGTTGATAATTTTCTTAAAAAGTAAGCCAAATATTTTCAATTTTTTTATTAAAAACAGGAACAATTTAAAAAAATTTGGTCAGTTTAAACACTACTATTGGTCCTTTCAGTGAGAAATACATTTTTAAACCATTTTATGCAGAAAGTTTTCGCTTTTGTTCTGAGAATTAATATTAATTTGGCGTTTATAAAACAGTTTCTGATGATAGTAAAGTAAGGTAACTGCCAACTACTAAGCAAAAAGGTTCTGATTTTTATCGTAATTGTAGAACGATACAGTTGTTAAGGCTTGAGACTTGCACCTTGAAAAATAAATATTGTTGTAGAATCACTTTTGTATTTAAATCTGTAATTCGGTAAAATAGTTATTACGTATAAATAAATAAATTGTATACATTAAATTTCTTTCTTTGTAGAAATTGAATCTGTCACAAGTTCTTTCAACTTTATCATAATTACATAACTAGTATAGTAATTATTGCAATAGCAACTTATACAATGCGCCGCATCAAAAAAGTTTAACATACTAAAAGTGAAGTCGAATTGTCCAAGTTATATCTTTAAACAAATCTGTTTGCGAGACAAAAAGTAATTGAGACGGTACCAAAACATGAAGCACTTATTGTAATTTTCTGCCATAATTGCATTATAGAAAACCCATTGATGTTCTTCTTAGTGAAAATATAGGATTAATGTCAGAATAGCAAAATATATGAAAGGTATTTTAAAACAAAATAATTTCTCTGTGACAGAGACATGTATAAGCAATGGATACAATATAAACCATTAGCATTATCTTTTAATTGTAAGAAACTTCAAACCAGTGATATCGGCAATGAAGGTAAATTCAAATTTCAGCAAGCTGATTGCATTCATGGTTTGCTTAGAAGCACAAGATTCAAAGAATAGAATCAGTCAACTTAGGTAAATTATACGACAATGGCTTACTACAAAGCAGTTAAAATGTAATGGATTTAAAGAACCAATATAATTATTTAGGATGTGAAAACACTTATGTTGCTCGTATGATTCCAATGTATATAGAAAGAATTGCTTAATTGTGTTGGAAATTTGCTAACTGAAAAAGTAAATTTTAGCAATACTGTAGGTTAAATATGAGCTCCTTACCATAGTTAGACATGTTTAATAGATGGGATACCATCACTAATAGTATTGATCTGCCAGCAGAGAGTTGAAATTAGTGCTGGACAGAATAAATAACTTCAAGAAATTTGTTGATAGATGTAAATATCACCTTGATTTAAATAAAAAAGGAATGCCGGCTACATCTAAAAAAGAATGCTATGGTTTACTGCGGTTAAAAATTAGAAATAGCTTTACATGAATTTTCATCATTATTCGGTAAATATTCTGAAATAGGCCAAACATAGTTTGGCTAAACAAAACAAATTGAACATTCCTATTCCAAAAATACCTGATATATAGAAATTAATAGAACAGAAAAATTTTACTATAAAAAGTTGAAAGACAAATTAGTGATTATTTTAATACCGAGTAAAAATGGTCTTTTGGTTATTTGAACAATTACATTCAATGAACACTCTTGGATTATATGTGCTATCATCTTGCCTAAATGCTGATAGTGAAAGTATTTGAAGTGGAATATGTGGTGGTATAAATCTATTACAGTTAGATTGAGATGAGAAGTTCATTGACTTTATTGAAGGAGTATGGAAAGGAATAATTTTGATGTAGGTTTTCTGTATTGTTCTTGCAATTTATTGTGTTTGCTTGCTTTTGAATGTGGTAGTATTCTAAGGAGAGTCCCCTTTTATAGGTTCTTTTGGCCTCTAGTATTCTGGTGTTTCCGTAAGCTGCCTTGTGGTGATGTTCGTTTAAGTGAATGGAAACGAGCAAGATTACGTCTTTAATTTGTGATCACTTCTGTGTGTAGTGAATCAATTTCCTAGCCACTATTTGGACTGCCCTACGTAAGTTTTGCCACAGTTACACGGGATGCTATATACTATATTGTTTTGCAGTCACTTGGGGTTTTGTCCTTGGGCATGATGCAGATACCATGGATGCCATTTATGTACTTGACAGGTATATTTAATTGTGGTGTTTCCAATATTTTGATTTGTCTCAGCGGGAAAAGCCATGCTCAGAATTTTAGATATAAATAGAGCTAACTTGTATGTAGGGGTCATGGGAGCAATTATTGGCTTTAGTGGCAGTTGTATTTGTGGATTTTGGATGGTCATAGTATTACAGTAGTATTATAATTTAATCATTACCCAATTCCCAACAAACATACGTTAATGTCGTTGGATGTCAAATCCTTTTTGCAAACATTACTCCTGGATTAGTCATCAGCATTATTAAAGAAAATTGAGTGTTATAATATGTAGATGACATCTATACCCAAAAGTAAAGTTGAAAGTACGTGTACACAACATTTAATAATTTTCACCCTAACCTTCAGTTTACCATGGAAGTTGAAATCAACAAAAGCTAAATTTTTTTATATACGACTGTCATTAGGGATTCGAACAACAGACTCGCATTTGATTTCTACACTACAAATACAGACCGTTACTTAAACTTGAACCCTAATCATTCTTTTAGACATAAAATTAATATAGTATTAACACTAAAATACAGAATCACAAAAATTTGTCATCCATGGTTCCTGAAAACGAATCTTAAAGATACTCAACAAAATCCTAAATCCTTAGGCACCAAGTTAATTTTCCAAACAAAACACAGGTCACCGGAGACTAAACGAGAGCAACCCGGACATGTATAAAATGTTGGAAACTTCATAATTAAACATATCTGTCAAGTATGTAAATGGTATCTGCAGTATCTTCACCATGACTAAGGACGGAACCCCAAAGCCAGTGCAGAACAACATAGTATCAGCATCTAATGTAATTGTGGCTAAACCTATATAGGACAGTCCAAGTAATAACTCTGAAACAGAATCACTAAACACAAAAGCGATCACAAATTAAAGAAGAAATCTTGCGCCCTGGCTATGCACTTAAATGAACATCGTCACATGATAGACAATGAAAACACCAGAATATTAGAAGCAGAAATAACGTATAAAAAGAAACTTTTCTTAGAAAGCTACCACATTCAAAAGCAAATGAACACCATAAATTGCAAGAACGATACAGAAAATCTACATAAGAATTATGCCTTTCTATACTTCTTCAATAAAGCAAATGAACAGCACGTTTTAATCTAATCGTAATGGATTTATGCCACCACATATACCACTGGAGTTTTCTCTTTTGCAATAAATAATTACTATACACCAAGTGAAAATATTTGACAGTAGGTAGAAGTAATTTTATTCCGTGACAGTTAATCATTTCTATGGACTCTTTTAGTATTTAAACCATCAAAACCGTAATAGCTAATTTTTGAAATACTTTAGGGCCGCAGCCGCTTAAATAAAATATTTGAATCATCACATGCAGTATACTGAGTCAATGCTTTATCAGTGCACAAGTTTGAAAGTTTAAAAATTGAAGTTTAATCCAAGTATAATATGAAGCTATAATGAAAATAAATAAATGATCGATTACCTACTTCTTTTTGCAAAATAATCTACAATCTTACATTAATTTTTGTTCTTCTATACTCGAATCACTTTTCCAATGCCAGGCAAAATTACTAATATCTATGAAGCTACATGGTTTGATTTAAGCATATGAAGATGGTATTTACAAACTAATGAGTTTAAAACGTTAAATAAATTAATTTTGACACAGAGACAATCGTTAACATGTTTGTAAATATGTTTGCTAGTAATTAATCAATACGTTTCTATAAGTAGATTCTATTAATGTGATCGACAGTTCCTCGTAATGGTGAATATTGTTCTGGTGAACATTCTCGTTTGCTAAACTCAGGGTGTTATTGTGTGTTCTTGTTGAGATAAGTGTACTGTTCAATTTTTCATTGGGTTTGTTGCAAGAAAATTTGTTGTCTGTCAACTGACGAGAAAAACAGATTTGGAATTTGTTATTTACTTAATTAGTTAATAGTACGGCAACGTGAGTGTTTTAATTCAATTATGTATTTATATAAAAGCTTTCATCCTAAATTTATATATTTAATGTTGAGTTAAGATTTATTTAATTCTTATGAGTAGAAATAGATTCAAATAGTAACATTGGTAGTTAATTACTTTTGGAATAGTCTGACTATTAAAAAAAATAAATTTAAAATACAGCTACAGGACATATTATTAAGAGTTCAAGTTCATAATTATGAAGCACATTTGTTTACAATAGATTTCATTTTTAAGCGTTTTGATGAAACATACAAACATGTGCAGCATTTGATGATACAATATGTACTCAAATAAACAGATCTGGTGGTTATAAAGGAAACTCTATTCATTAAATTTAATACTTTATTTCAGATTTACAGGGCACATTTTCGATTTTTAGTCCTAAAGCAAAATTTGTTGGTTAAATTAAAGTTTTAAGATATAAATATGATTTAATGATAAGCAAATTTTTTTGAGCAACAACTACAAATTTAAATTAGGCAATCTTTTATATTTTTTAACCTAATAATACGACTGCTTTTAAGAATTAGCAGACGACTATAAGTTATAATCTATATTTTGTAATTTGGTATGACTTCCAGATCTAATTTTTAGCATAAAACCATAACTACGCTATGGTTAAAAATAACACAAGATTTAATGCGTGTTTTTTTTTGGGGAACCAATATATGAAATCTGACTAAAATTAAGTAAAGCGACACAAACAGTGTCAGTAATTTAACTGTGTACTTTCTCAGGTTTAACATTTTACTTGCTTACTGCGTTTTGTATGGTCTACAGGCTACAGTGTCTCCATTTCAGGTCTCTTGTTTCTTGTTTACATTTTGGATATAGTGCCACCTCCCCCTATCTGTCTAATATTTTGACAGATCCAATTCATGGCCAGTCTTTTGCATCTGCATGCAGTAAGATCATATAGTTAAGAGTTGTTATTACTGAAGCCACGTTTACAATCTATTTCAAAAAGGGCCATTTTGAATTAAAAGGAAGTTACTAATCTCCATTGGTATTATTGTTTATATGCACCTGGGGTTTTTCGTCCTAATAATAATTAGTTTGCAACACCCTAACTACTAAGAAAATATGCAATTAAACACATAAGTACAATTTTACACAAATACCGAATATAATCTTTTTGGATAGGACTAAAATATCACAAATTATCTATTAGGTATCATACAGTTAAAATAACTACGACTATCAAGGTGATTTCATTCTATTGAAAATTACTTCATCACAGGTTCAAAGTATTCAGGATAAAGCCTAATATCTTCTATAATTGAAATAGATTCTACTGGACTTGGACACAATCTTTACTGGCTTTGTCTATTATTCTGGCTTAACCTATTTTTTTTTTATTTGCTGGTATCTAATATAGAAGTAAATTGAGAATTTCATAAACATAGATATTGGTCCTGTAAGTTTATGCTATTGTAATCTTAGACGTTTTTAAAAATATTGTTCACCTTGCACAGATCTAAGAAGTTTTATATAATGCAGAAACAAACTTTACTGCTGGTTTAATGATTAATATAAAATTGTAAGTTTTCAAGTTCTGTCGACTTTGCAATAAATAACGTGTTTGAAAATTGAAAGCTAATAATTGTAAATTGAAATTAGTGATTAATTATGAATTTTACAAAATATTTATGTAAAATAAATTAATGATGGAAATTGCCGGTGCTAATCAAAGTTGAATGAGCACAAATAAAGTATAAAAGAAAAGAAAGGTAAGGCTTTTTTCTTGAGAAATGGCAATTTCAGCAAATTGCATTTATTTACTTTATAGAAAGCATTTAAGAAAATGTGAAACAAACAAAATTTAGTTCGTGTTAATTGAAAAATAGAAGACATACCCTGATGTGTTAAACTACAGGAAATCAAAAACCATATTCAATATTCGCAGTTATAGTATGAAGAAATTGCCACTAAACGATTTTGATTATATGTATATAAACAGTTGATATTAACTTTGATATTATTACAAGACTTGAATAAGGCCATCTTTGTCAAGCGATGTTCCTATTATACTTGGTTACTGCAAACTTGGCACCACATGCTTGACTGACACATGTGCAGTTAATGGAAGATTTATAACTTATTTAAAAGCACTACTATTATTGATATAATATTATGCCAGTTAGTGATTTAGGTCCCTCATCTTAGAGTAATTAATTAATTATATTAGTAATTGCAACTCTTGAGTTCATTTTATATTGTGATAGATTTAGCAATTATATTATAAAAACTATTATGAAACTCCCAAACTTCAATTAAATAATTACCGTTGTTATCAACTTTGTATTAATCTTGTTTGTATTTAATTGACAAATTGTACTCCATTAGCCTGTAATATAACTACTTGCCAGCAAACATTTTTGGTCCCTTACAACTAATAAAAAAAGTTTCCTATTTTGACATGATTCATGAAATATCAAATATAAAATTCTATTTTGTGTTTATACATAAAGTAAGGTGCATACATAATACAAAGCCTTCTAAGATCATAACCTAGTTATATACATTTTTAAATTATCAGTAGGTAATTTTTACAGTATCAACTAATAAAAACTAATAAAAAATGTGTATTTGCAATCATTAAGTCCTCTCCATTGCAATAATATTGGCACACAATTTTAAGATTTACAATTCTATATTGCTTCATTTTAGTTCAAAATTTCGCTGCAAAGTAATAAGTGAGCATTACACAAGTAAGTTATGGATGTACACCACTTGTTAAACTAAGACCACCTAATTAAACTTTGTTATAAAATAAGTACAATTCGTTGAAGTTCGTTACACATTTACTTACTTATTGTCAGCAATTAAATGTAAGTGTTACATGAACTTTGTATGCCCTTAAACACTTATCACTCTTTATGAAATACCGTACCTCTAAGTAATGTTATGGCCCCTACTGTGTTTTGACTTTTACCCTTGTTTACATCTTTAGTAAACCTAATATTAGTTAAAAATTGTATTTGCCTTAGAAAGCTGAAATGTGTAATAGAAGACATATTTAAGAAAATTTCAGTAAAATATATTCCATTTGCAACAAACAATTTACATAACTTTTTAAATTATTCATTATTTAACTAGATTAAAGTTCAACTACATCAATATATTCTAAATTCTGCTATTTTAAAACTTCAACACAATTAATTGTATGACGTACAGTTAGTTGTACATAGAAAAGGTAAGCACAGACTTCTTTTGGAGTTATTTCCTAAAATAAAACAAATACTTTGATGTTCTAAGATAACTTTGTACAATAACTATTCAATAGTTTTAGCATGAGTAATTAAAGGTGTGAATTATATTTTACTGTAAATAATAGATTTAATATGAAATTTGACAATCAATGTTTAAAAAAATTTCAATAAATAAACAGGAGAGTGTTTATATAAAGCAATACTACTGACTTTCATCAATAAATATGCATGATAAAAGTTTGGAAACACTTAATATCCTTAAAAATTGTTTAACTTTTCACGGCTGGGTGTGTCCAAGTCAGCAAATAGCTGTAGTGTAATCGTCAGATGCTCGACATAAAAATTTGCAAATTTTGAAATTTGCATTGTCAAAAAAAAGTGACAGCACATTTGAAGAAATATTGATTTAAATTCTCAAACAATGATTTTGTTCTATCTTTGAGGAGAAAACGTGAAAAGCAGTGTATCACGAATTTAAAATCTGATTTGGGTAATGAAGCACTATCAAAACTAACTGCGTTTCGGTAGTATTAAGAATTAAAATTTAGTCATAGTAGCTTAGTCGATCAACATTGAAAAGAGTAGAGCACACTAATGTTGTTTGATAAATTACTATAGGGGATCGGCATGTAACATCATGGAAATTGAGGAAATGAAACAAATTAATCAAACTTTACATGAAACTTTAGTGATAAAAAATTATGCTCATATTGGATTCTTCATAATTTAAGACAAGATCAAAAAGAAGTGTGTGTCAAACGGTGTTAAAAGTACTTAAAACAATTTAATTCAGGAACATCAAATTTGATATATAGTGTCATTATAGTGGCGATAAAAAAAAAGAATAAATAAATTCAAATCAGTTAACTAAATGTCACCATGACATAACTCACAATTAGTTAGCGATCTGGCATGTTGGTAGCGATTCGTTGCTTAAGCCTTACCATAACATATAATTTAATAAACGTCACCATGACATAACTCACAATTAGGTAGCGGTCTGGCATGTTGGCAGCGATTCGTTGCTTAAGCCTTACCATAACATATAATTTAATAAACGTCACCATGACATTACTCACAAGTAGGTAGCGGTCTGGCATGTTGGTAGCGTTTCGTTGCTTAAGCCTTACCATAGCATATAATTTAATAAACGTCACCATGACATAACTCACAATTAGGTAGCGGTCTGGCATGTTGGCAGCGATTCGTTGCTTAAGCCTTACCATAACATATAATTTAATAAACGTCACCATGACATTACTCACAAGTAGGTAGCGGTCTGGCATGTTGGTAGCGTTTCGTTGCTTAAGCCTTACCATAGCATATAATTTAATAAACGTCACCATGACATAACTCACAATTAGGTAGCGGTCTGGCATGTTGGCAGAGATTCGTTGCTATAATTTAACACTTTTTTTTTTTGAAGCGGAAAACCAGGTTATAGTTCATTTCCTTATAAATGGTAATCATGTAAACATGTTAGAGTTCTTTAATAACCATCAGGTTGCTAATATCTATGTAGAGCCAGGTGGATAGGAAAAAGATAGATGGATATAGGAAGACCTAGACCAAGCTATATTAGTCAAATTATTAGAAATTTAGGTTGTGAAGGGTATGTAGAGCTTTTTAGATTAGCACAGAATAGAAAAGAAGTTAGAGCTGCGTCAAACCGACCTTAAGTAAGGTCAAAAACAAAATGATAATATATGAATATGAACTTGAACAAAACAGCTTTCAACGTTTTTATATTCCAAGTTATTCCTTTAGAAAATTGCAAAACTGTAAATGCAGAGTAGTATTTACTACACGTGTTCTCTGGAGTGCAAAAGAAAGGAAATGCCACATTATTCTGTTGGGACAATCCAAGCTCTCATAGCCAACAACTAATTAATTCGTCAATTGTTGAACTAAAATTTCATTTTCTGTACAGTTCTGACCTAGTTCTGATGACTACTTGAAATTTTCAACAATCAAAAATCAATTTCGTAGTCACTGATTTTCAACACCCCAAGGTGCTATAGAAGCATTTAATAATGAAATTCTTATTGTACTGTCTTCTGAATAAAGAAAATTCTTTGATAATTAGCATGTTACGGAGCATACCATTGGGATATTCAAAATGATAAGAGATACAGCATGGGTTAAACTAGAGAGACGTTGGGTTTTTTAATGCATTTTAAGAATCTGAAAAAGATCTAGGATATCTCAAACCGTTTTTGATTTATCGGAAAAACTTTGGAATTTGCAATTTTTTCTTTCTTCTATAACTTTTTGTCTACTTAAAAAAAAATTATGAGGCTTACTACGATTGCATTACTGATCACGGTCTTTCTAAATTTTGTAGGTTGACTCAAAATCTTATTTTCGAATGTGAAGAAAATTGCAAATTTCTGAGTTTTTGCGATAACTCACAAATGGGTTGATATCCTAGGTTTCTTTTCAGATTCTTAAAACGCATAAAAAACGTAACTTTTCTCTAATTTGACCTTTGTCGTATTTCTTACCATTTCGGATATCCCAATGGTATGCACTGTAAGAGTGACCACCCTGTATACACTGTAAATAAAAATATTTTAAATGTATTAAAGTTATTTTTTAATTCTAAATATTTTTATTTTGTTCTATACTGTAATTTTAGCAGCGGTGTTTGTAAATGGTTTGTGTATGAAAGCTATTTTAGGAGGAATTAAAATAGCTCTCACAATAGTTATCTGTTTTTTGGAACACCATAAAAATACACTTAGAACTTAATTATTATATTACTGAAAAATTTGTTAAATTAAGCCCAGCTATCCTGGCTTTAAGACAATGCTAAGTAGGAATAGAGAAAGTAGGTACTTAAAAAACATAATCACAATGATGTATCATAATTCAACTGATATCAGTTAATCATTTCATACAATACATTACAATGTATTCAGCTATGGCGCAAAACAGAAGGAAGCAAATATTAACCTTAGTAAAACAAATGATATCACACAACTTTTCTGGGTATCATTTCATAAACTTAAGAGGACGACTATAACAAATATCCCCAGACTGAACTAAGATAGAATGAGGAAAAAATACCATAGTTATACACCCGATGGAGAATTAATTAATGAGTAATTTGCAAATCGGTAATAAGCCAATATCAAAATATAGTTAAACTAAAACGTAATACGACGGTATCCTACACCAAAAGTGTCGATATGCAGAAATTTAAGTTTTGAAAAGTAAAGTTTAGAAAGTAAAATTGAGAGAAGTTAATTTAGAATGTAACAATATAGCAAGGTGAGCGACTTGTAGCAAGTTACAAATACAGAGCTCCAGGAAAAATTTGATTATATTTCTGCAGAGAATCAGGCGACGAACAACATGTAAAAGTGAAATATGCCAGCAGATGCAGGATAGTTTCACAAACACGCAAGACGGGAATATGATGTTGTGACAATCATTTAGAAAAAGGGGTTAGGACCTCTTCACATACCACTGAATCTTGGTGAAATAGGGCATATAATTAGGAAAAAACAAAAGGGGAACGGGGCTGTGTCTAGGCTGTGGGAATTTCAGGGAACAGTATAGGCTAGCTAAGAATAGAAATAAATGAAAGTACGCGTCCAACCAGTTTCAAGACGAAAAACCTAATGACGAAAAAAATAATTGCACTTAAATCTGATGATTATTATGAACAACTACAGGTGTTGGTTTTGAAATATTTTCAATTAATGTTGATTGTGCAAAAGGATATATTGGAAAACTATTAATTCAGCAAATATTCAAATATTGGGGGATCTTGGTAGCCGCAGAATACTGCATTTAGCAAGACAGAGCAGCAGCTATGTTCAAAGACAACAAACATAGAAACAATGAGAAACTTGTTGAAAGCATATGCGTGGAGCACAGCACAGTATGTCTACTGAAAAATGGTAGCAGCCTTTTAGAATGTTGTGCTTCAGATATATGAGTATGATAGTATGGACAGACAAAGTTAATAACAAAGAGTTATAGAATATAATAGGGGAATAAAGATATCTGTGGAAAAAATATAGGAGAAATAGAAGGGCAGGATACGTTCTAAGGCATTTTTGGGGAACAGTGCAAGATATATTACAAGCAGAGATAGGAAAAACGAGTTAGAGGTAGACCTAGATTAGACTATTGCACACAAATAGTGAAAGTGATGCAGACTGTGGAAATTTTACGGATATGTGTAGGTTAGCACAGAATAGGAAACAATGATGGTACGCGTCTAACCAGTTCCAGGACTGAAGACCTAACGATGAGTGCAGTGAGTAGAACAAGCTTTTATGTTTAGAATTATTATTTATACCTTTATGAACTGTAAATGTCTATTGATTGTTATTTATATAATAAGGAATTAATCAAATTGAACATAATTATGTGGTTAGACTAATTAGCAGCGGAATTGGGTATATTGATTTTAGAATATTAGTTGAAGTATAAAAAATGTAGTAGTTTAGAATGGACAATAAAATGGTATAACAAAAAGTTTGTATTTAACGGTTTGCTATGTTTGTTATTAACATTTTCAAAAAAATTGGGATTTATAAATGTCTGGTAATTAAATATTGAAAACAGGGAAAACGTGGAGTTCGGAATAGATTTGTTGACGGATAAGATTTAAGGTCTTTTTAGGATTTTCTTCTTTTAGCAATATCTGCCCAGAATTGAGGTAATAAATTTTTAGAAAAGTAAATTTGTACTTTTACTGAGCTTAAGCATAGATTGAACTTTATTATTATTATTTTATTTATATTTATTATTATTATTATACTAGGTAAATAGACAATTGTGAAAGTTATCCAGCTAACCCAGTGATGGAATTTTATTTGGTAGAAACATTTTATTTTGAGAAACTTTTATAATTATGATAGAATTAACGTGTTTTAAGCTAGTTTTGAGAAAGGTAGAATATAAGGTTATAATGTTTAGGATACCAAATGACATAATATTTTTTCAACCATAAAAACCCGAAACTTGATTAATGTAAATTTGGACTACATCAACTTTAAATAAACAATTGATGTATTACATACCTAAACTATAAGTCATAACATTAAATTTGGAGTTTTTTCAGCAGCACAATCAACATCGCCGCTACAATGTTTATATTAGTCAACATTTCCATATTACAATTTATAATAATATATAAG
Organism: Platerodrilus igneus; assembly: GCA_036346225.1. NCBI lineage: Eukaryota > Metazoa > Arthropoda > Insecta > Coleoptera > Lycidae > Platerodrilus > Platerodrilus igneus. Next base: position 793,492 of record JARFIW010001282.1, on the reverse strand, counting down.
AATTTAGTAACCTTCCAGTAATACGATACTCATAACTAATTGGATACCATTTCATTACAGATGAAGTTGAACATCTAAATCTAGACTATGTATTGCTGTTTTTGTTTTTAAAAATTTTATAGTAGTTATAAAAACTTTTATTTTTGTTACTGATAGGACTACCTGAAGTCAAACTTGCTGCTGTTATATGGTTGTCAATAACATGCAACATCGCGAATAGTGGTAAAGTTTTCCTATAAACGTTGTTATTGCAATCAAGGTAAGAATCGGCAATCATTTGCACAGCTCATACTGCAAACATATGGATCTTCATTTTAAACCAAGTGGCCCTCATAAAAGCATTACCTCTTTTATTGACTAGGACTTGGTGACCCTAACCAACAAGATTATATAGGCTCAATTAAATTGACACCAAATATGTTACTAATGCCCAAAATAAAGAAAATTTGATCATCAAAAGCAAATGTAATATTATACTTCAATATGTTTTGCTGCATTCAAAATATTTTGATAAAATTTACATAAATTGTTACGGTAATCCGTGTGGAAAATAAAGAAATTAGTAAAGTAATTAAAGAAAGTAAGTTACACTGAGTACCGCAACAAAAAATGGGGAATCAAAAGAAGTAATGCCGTGCTAGCTAAAAGGTCGACGAGTGCATTGGATCACACAGAAAGAAATGGGAAACCTCAAGAAAGAAAATTTATTTACAAACCTTACGAAATCAACATACCTATTATAAAAGGAAAACCAAATTTCGTAGAAAACAACATGTATCCAGCATATCCCAGAGGATTTACATAGTGCAAAAATCTTCACAAAAATAATTAATACCCTTCTTCAATTACCCTAACCTAATTTTCTACCTTAATCCCAGTATTTATATAAAAATTTAAACAAATTAAACAATGGACTATTTTCAGTCCTATAGTTATTCAATATTAAATCTTGAATAGTAAAAAAAAGCCATAAAATCATGTCTTTATGTATTGTTCACTAATAATGCTTAATAAGTAATTACAAAAAAATAGTAACGGTAAATTACACTAGCAAAGAAAGGAACTCGCTACGAGTTGAAATGCATTGTTTATCTAGGTGACTAGAATGTTCTACTTCTGTTTCAGACAGTTACAAGTCATAGATACATCTAAAATAAAAGTTCGAAAACGAATACCTGAATAAGCCACATTAGAAAACTTAAAGCCAACAACTGATAATGGGAAACCCATTTGATAACTTCTATTCCATTGCAATCTATCTTATTTTTCAACAAACATCCATAAAGAAATCAACAAATTCGAATTGAATCGCATTCACCAACCACACATACAGAAACTCTATTTTACAAAACACGTACATAACTTTTGCATAAAATTGTAGAAATTCAACATATCAAAAGCACGTTTTAAACTTAGAATATTTCTGTAGCAAATGTTTCGAAAAATAATTACAAGATTTAAGGCTATGTTCTACATAAAATAGGTCTAAAATATTTAAATTTCTGACTGAATGTTTAATAAAATTCTACAGGATGTTAGACAAATAATCGTTTAAATTATAAGAGAGTTGGACTTGATAATAAACATGCAAGCTGGATATGAAATTTGAAATTAAGTATGAGCCAGATATTTAGATACAGGGATGGAACGTAACAAAATATATATTGCAACATTTTTGGAAAACTACCAATTATATGCAAGATTACAGTTTATGGAATAAAGTACATATTACTATCTATACCAACATAATTTGGAACTGAACACTGACTTGAATTAACAGATAAAGTTTCGGGATTAGACTTATTAACCTAAAATTAGAACTGGTGAAGTAAATTACAGGAAACGATAATCAATACAATGTAAAGTGCATAAAAATGATCTAATTGAATCAAATAACTTTACTGATTTTACTAACAAATATATCGTTAGGGTTATTTTTACTGATACACCAAATATTTTGTATTGGTAGTCTTAAGTACTTGTGAGAAGTTAATTGTAAATTATACTTATAAAATGTAAGAACCATTTCAATAACTTAGAAAGAAATATCTGAATTGATGAAATCACATTCAGAAAGAATTCTAGCAATAACATTTTGCGATATTCTTACTTCTTTAAAATTCCTAGTTAATCAAATTGAATTTTAAAGCATTGCTTACCTTCTGCAAATAAAAATCGATATAGGAAATATCTTAGCGTTCAGGTATTTGTTTTATGTACAAAGAGATTGATTAGTAGGCATGGGATATCACACCCAAAAATACTATATATTTAGAAAGAGCTTTTTCAGAATTCGAAGTTAGATCTAATTATATATAAACAAGAAAAATTTATAAAAATTCTTTGCAGTTTAGATAATTTAAGATTAATATTTACAAAGTATTATTAAAGGGAACTATTGACTTTGGTCAGAATCAATTAAAGTGTAGAATTTGTTAGCTATTTTAAATACAGAAAGCTCTGTATTAAAAAGTTAAAAAGACGTTTTTCTAAAAACCCAATACTGACGAAGTAACTGGTTTTAAATATGCATATACATATTTGGACACAGGCCTAATTGAACTAAAGACTTCAACGACACCTTGTCTATTGTTACTACTCTACAATTTAACAAATGGTACCAAAAGAGCAAGAACGTTTTGTGAAATAAATATTAAACTGGATTAAATTGCTTTTCATTTACTTGTTTAGAACAAAATCAAAGCAAATGGACATTTGGAAAGAAGTAATTCGCATTCATTACACAATAATGTAACCTGCGGGTTAGGTGTGACAATTATTGATGCAGTCTTTTGAAACATGATTCATATCTCGATTTAATACCTTGATTTAGGTTTTTAAATTGTTTTAGAATATAGATGATCAGTTTAGATTTATTTATTTATTTAGATTAATTGTTATCCTCTCATGCATTTCAATAATTTGCTGGTTGTATTTCATTGGTTGTTTACATTTTGTAACTAATATAGTTGTTATATAAGAACACAGGTAAAGATCTACACAGATTCAACCAACCAACGCTACACCGTTTTTGCATATTGTATAACCATTCAACAGAAATGGTGCAACATTTTGCAACGTTTAGTTTAACAAATATTTGATAAATGACACTAAAATTAACAACCCGTATTTTCACTGCCTGACCATATACTTTCATTAGCTCACTAAATACTTTCTCCGCAATATGTCAGTCAAATACGTTTCAGCTTTCTAGACCAGTATTTAAATATTTGAGCGAATATATCATAGAATACAAGAAGTTATCAAACTAGTTAATAATTGATTAATTTGAAGTATAGTTCAGTTTATATATTTTTGAAATTGACACGTTTCTAAATAGATAAATAACTACTGGATAAACCTTTCAGTTTCACTAACTTCTTCATCCCCAGGTGGTGATGGTCCTGATATAGAAAGTGTTGGTAAACCAAAGTGTTGACATTCATCTAAAGATATATTATCTACACTTCGAGTTTTACGGCAAAGTCTAGATATAGAGCCATATCTTCTCATAAATTCTTTTGAATCAAATCCTGGGCCACTATTTGATATAAATATTGCAGAGTTGGTGCGAGATCGTTGCTTTTGTATTGGATTTGGTTTCGTTTCTTTTTCTGATGTGGGAGCCCATCGAGTTTTCTAAATAAAAAGTAATGATTAGAATTCATAAACATAACTTAACAAACTACAAGGTTTTACTATTGTAACTGAAAACCTTATTGCTTGTAATATACATAGAATTTTGTGTAATTAAACGTATTTAATAGTTCTACTAACTGCAACACACAATAAACACTTTGCTATTCACAAATACTGTTGTGCCTCTTAATGTACAAAGGAATTATATCCTTATAGTGAAACAAAATGGTGAATAGTGTATTATTAGACCAAGCTACCAGTGACAACCTTCACACAACATATTGTGATCGTGATAAATGCAGCATTATATAAAGTGAACAAAAGTGATATTAAGTGAAAAGTAGAAAACAATAATGGAGATTCCATATACATACATCTCGTCTATAATAAAATTAAGTCAGAACAAGTTAAGTTTCCTAAATTAGGCAGACTAAAACTGCAACGAAAAACGTAGTCACATTAAATAAAATAAATATACATTTTTACATGGAAATACATATATCAATGTTTATTACTTAAAAGAATGAATAATATTTAAAATACTCCAATGGTATTTATTATTTTTGATACTACTCTAATCTTTTGATGTTCGTTTTGCTTAGTATTTAGTTCCAACATTTTTGACAAAATTTGAAAATCAGTTTGAATGAAGGTACTATGTGTTATTGCTGTATACCAACTGTATTCACAGGTTAAATAGTTAATAATGTCAGAGAGTGTAATTGAATGGGTTTTTGAAGAATTAAAGTCTAAACAGATGAAAGTGAGATGTGCACTTGTCATTTTTATCTATTTCAATTCAGACAATAGTCAAATATGACACAACTACATATCCCTTTCATCCACTAATCGGTCATTATCTTGGTTAAGGCAGGACAGTCACAGATTTATAGTATACCTAACATGATTAAGAATCCTTAAAAGGGCTGAACACTTACGACCAGTTTCATTTGCCCATATTTCACAACTGCAATTAATGAATGATTAGTAACTTGAAATCAAAAAGGTTTCCTGCAAAGATTTTTGCAGTGCTGTGCAACAATTTCACACACTGCAGTAAAATTTTTAATTTTATTAATAGTAAAATGAGCTTTTTATTTTATTAAACTATGCATATTTGTCTATTGTAACCTACAACTGTAGAAAACAATTTTCACATAGGTATGCTTTCTGTTCCAGGTCTGTCTCTGATTTGGTAAATCTTTCAACTTTTGCATTCATTGACTAGATAGTTTAAAATTTCCAACAACTATTAGAAAAGCAGGTTACATTAATTTTGTATATTGTAATTACAGCTGTGTTTTAAAGTAAGTGCGGTTACAAATGTTCTGTGGCAATGTTATAATGTCCAGCTGCAAAAATATTGTTGAAAAAGTTCTGCAGCATCTTTTGTCGTACAAAAGAAGCTAAGGTTGCTGCTCCATTGCAATGGGTTAGTACTGATACAAGCCGTAGAGAAACAAATATTACGGTAACTTAGAAAGCCCCTAAAAGATATAAGAATATCACTATAGAAAAGTTAGTTAAATATTACAGTTCCTATAAAACAAAATGTTGAATAATAAATTAGTTATTAGTATTTGATAACACTTGCAATAAACAATGAAATAATTACAACTTATGAATTATACACAGAACATGTCTCAAAACTAATTTTGCGGTTTAAATAATTTCCTTAAAAGCGCAACCCTTTAAATACCAGTAGAAACTTGCGAAAATGCTTTTATGCCGGCTCTCATTAAGACACAGGACAAGTTCTAAGTTTTCATAAAACCGAATTAAAATTTAGGCAAATGTGTATAAATTAACGTCAACAATATGTATTACAAATAAGTACCCAAGGGGGTATTTGTAAAATTTTAGGTACAAAATACATATTAAGTAGAACTAAACTAAATCATAATAGAGAGTATGTTCAAATGGTAGTGAGCGATTAGTTAGAAAAGATTATACAAGCGGTCCAAATATATAATGGTATAGATTCAATCATTAACATTTACGTGTGGAGCTACCACCCTCTAGACATCAGAGCATAAAAGTCATTCGAACTCAAAATTGTTACTTTTTTAGTTATATTTAGTCAGTTAATGAAGTAGCAGATATTTCCAGTAATCATTGAGCATGATGAACTGAGCATAGATGAAGCATGCCAGCCAAACCAATATAATACGTACAGACAAATATGATTCAAACTAAGAGCAAAGAAACGAAAAAAATAATGAGCAAACGTAAACATAGGAGTAAGAGTACAAATAAAACCAAAAGTATGAAGCGGAAACAAATATGTATTAGCATAAACCAGTAAGATTTTTAAATACTACTAAAAGTGGAAGAGGTTGATCAGGAAAGGCTATCACAATAGTGCTCACATGTGTCGTCAAAGTAACTTGTTACGTACCATTTTGGCCCCAGAAAATGTAGCCAGTAATCCACAGAAAAACTTGGCGAAGTACTTTGCTAAAATTGTGCTTTGGTTAAGTACCAAAAACCTCAAGTACAGTAACAAGGATAGTTGCCAACTAAATATTGCAAAATAATTTATTACGATAAAATTGGAAACAATTTTACATTAGTTGTGAAAAACACCAATATAAAAAGTTTTTTATTACACGATTATGTTTTTAACTCAATTACACAGAGTCGTGTTCATTACAAGTATATGATAGACAGTCACAAGCAAAAATTAAAAATCAAATATATCAAAAATTACTTGGCTTAATGGAAAACGTTTTCAGAGAACAAACTTACTATCTAAATTCTTAACCTAAATACAAGAATGTACTGTGGGTACGTTTATAAAATTCATGCTACTAATTAAAAATGCTAATTCATTAACAGTAGCTGTAGGTTATAGTTTCAGAAATTTTAATCATAAATACCGGATGAGTGATTTTTGATTGTAGACAACTCGTACAACACTAAAAGCCCTTATCTCTGGACGTATTTTGTTTTACCAAATCCTCCTGGGACTTGGAAAGGAAAACTAGATATTTTGTATTAACGTGTTTTTGTCCAACATGAAGTCAGTTTAATGGGAACCAAGGTATCCTTACAATAAAAAGTAACCAACTTGGTAGGATATTATCCAAACTTCAATGACAGTTCGATACCCTCTTCAAGGTAAACCTACCTACTCATATTGTATCCTATTTCTTTGGATGTTAAAGACGAAATGCTCTATATAAAAAATATTCCCTCCATAAATCAATTCGAGATATCTCCGGCAGAATTCGGACAGATGAATTAAGACTGCAAAACAAAATGACTTTGTGTCTTCTTTCTCTATCTAAAATATATATTATCTTATGTGAATTTTTTTCTAGACTTAGAGAAAACCACTTTACATTTTTTTAATTAGCACCATTTTGCATGTAAACCTCTTCGCGCCCAGATGATGCGGTCATAGGCACCAGTGTGATACATTATTAATCAAAACAAATAAATCGTAAAATAATTATAGAATACAAAGCAGCCACGACATCATTTCTTAAATTTAAAGACTGCTATAACCAATTTGACATTATTTTAGTATGAACAATATAATATACAGAAATAATACTTCTTTAGAACAAGAATCTATGTAAGCTAAAAATTATATTTCTTAAAGAAAATAATCTAACCCTATTGCTGGGATTTACTAATACACAAACTATTAAAACAAAATATGAATATAAACATTTTAAAGTAATGTCACAACATGTTAAATTCAAAACTAGAAGGGTACGGAACAGGTTGAAATAAAAGTATCTGATCTTTAATAGATAATCAAAATAGGGAACTCCACCTTAGCCCCAATCTTGTATTAGTAAGTTGGTTAAACCTTAATTTGAAAAGTAGAAAACTTTAAACCAAACCCATAAAATAATCATATAATCCTTTATTTATTCGACAACTATAGTTTTGAATACCAATGTTCATTATCAAGTTCAAGTACACTTAAACAAACTCTTTACGTGTCATATAATTGTATTTATATGACATGTAAATAAATTTATATAATGAATACATTGGTATTCGAAGCTATAGTCGTTGAATAAATAAAGAATTATACGATTATTTTATGGGTTTGCTTTAAAGTTATCTACTTTTCAATTTAATAATTAAAACCCATTGTAAGCATGCACTACAAATACTATTTGGTTAAACCTTTCTAAGAAGGTGTTTTGTGCCTGCTGTTATCACAATATGAACAGAAATGTAATAATACTATATAATAAACAGGAATATCTGACAAGCACATTGTTGGCTATTGCTAAAGTGAATTTCTCTCTTCCTTATTATACTGTGTGTTCCCAAATAACTTGCCATTATTTTCTATTGAGTTGATTGGTACTAAAAATATTTTTAGGTAAACCCATCTGGGACTGGGGAAGAATAGCTCCAGGGTTTCCTCTGCCTGTTGTAAGTGGTAACTAACTAGGGAAATTTTCTTATCTTTATTTTTAACACTTTTTTAAAGATACTGTTGGTACTCTCGGTGAAAGGCAATGGCAAATCACCATAATATTTTTTTTCCACAAGAAAGGGCAGAAAGTAGAAAAATAAAGAAATTTATTTCCTTTCCAATAATGTTCTGTGTGTAGAAGATTCAATGCGGCACACTAATTCAGGACCATACAAAGTAAAATATGTTGATCATTCATTCTTTCTGACCTTCTCAGAGATAAAATGCTTTAACTCGATATGTCCTGGAAAGGTGGAGGGGAGGAGGACATGGGTCTCGCTGTTACGGATATCAGTGTGCTGAGATACACAAAAGCTGATGGAATACAGTATAAGTTAGATTTTGAGGCTAACTGGACTTGATTACCATCACGACAGTTGACTTGTGTTGGAACTGTCAAAAATTGTACCTATATCTTGTAATAAATTCAATCACGAACAAATCTTTAAAATCCGCGATTTATAAAGATTTCCATCCTTTTATGACTCATTATTTCATGAGAGAATTTTTGTTATTTGAGTTAACATATGATACATTTTTATGTTTAGTAGTTATTAAGATGCCTACACATATTCTTGTTAATAAAAAAATACAATATTATTATAGTATAATTAACAACGCAAGAATACATTTAGTTTTATGTTAATAAACACTTATCTCATTAAATCCACCAACTTTTAATTTGAAAATCACCTATCTAAACCTTTTTCGAAAAAAATTGTTTTCAATGAAAATTGCATCAACCATCCTTCTTATCACTTTTTAAAATAGATAATGAACCGCTAGTTAAACTTTTACATCGAACATAGAAAATAATAAAGAATGAGAAGTTTTTCTTGTTTCCTGAATATTTATGGTTTTTGAGAGAAGAAGTTTTCACACCTGGCTAACGACATACTCCAGGAAAGTAAGGTGTTGTCTCAGAATTTGATTGTACATTGATAGGTCGTCCCTATTAGGATTTTGGGGAGAAACAAAAATTCATTAAGGAAGACAGACAAAGGTGGAAGCAATAAAAGAGGAAGAATAATCTATAAACTAAAGCATAGAATGTTTGTAGTTTTTTGAAGGTAGGGAAGTTACAGAATTTGAAGTTAGAAGTTACTAGGTTAAAATTAGATTTGGTAGAGCTTAGTGAAGTCAGGTCGTCGATAGAAGAGAATTTTTGGTCTGGAGAATTTAGAGTGTTCCTCAGGTTCAAATAGCGAATGTAGGTGTGGATTTTATTTTAAAAACAGCAAAAGAAGTAAAAACTTTACAACAGGATAGTAGTGGTAAAACAATGGCGGTCAGGCTTAGTATAAAACCAAAAGACAAAGTTCAGGGGTACATATTTGCATTAGGTTATGAAGAAATTGAAAGAGAATATGATTCAATTCAGCAACGTTTGAAAAGAAGAAGGTTTGCTAGTTATTGCAGTCTTTAATGTAGTGTTAGTGTAGTTGTGGGTCAAAGTAAGCAAGAAAAAGTGGTAGGGAAATGAAAAATAAACGAGGTGATAAGCTAATAAAGATTTGTATCAGAAATGAATTAACTGTAGCTAATACCATAGTTATAAATCCTAATTAATATGTCTATCAATATTATTCTAAAGATGATCGTATACCTACCTTTTAAAGAAGACTTGTTACACGTGACATCAATGAATTTATTTCTGAAAATGACTGAAGAACTTTAACAAAAATTGTTCAGTAGAAAAATTGTCTTTACCAAATAACGGAGCAGCAGAAGCAAATTTCAAATGAATAGTGACCATGTACACATGTAAAATAACTGTACAATTAAAGTTGAAGTATTAGAAGCAGAAAATAATAGTAAAAAATCAGAATTCAAAATTATAATTATGACACTACTATTAGAAATTACTAGTGGCAACGCCAAAAGAAAAAAGAAACTAAAAGTGTTCTCTGTAGAAGAATGTATTATTAGAAAAATGGAATAGTGTTTGCCAAGACAGAAGTGAATGTTTCAACTGTGGCTGTCAATAGTAGTAGTTTCATTTCACAAAACAAAAAAGAAGTTCCTGAAAACGTTCAAAAATTAGTCTACTATTTAGTTGCAAATTCAAGTGTAGTCAATAGTTTGATGAAAAATTGAAGCACAAAATATTTTATGCCATTTATATAAACGAGGTGGGTGCTGAATCTTTTTTTATTAAATCATATCTAACGAAACAAACAAAATACGAAAGTGTGCCAAAAACTACGCATCTTTTTCATATGCATTTAACAAAAACTGATTAAACTTTTGCAAGAATTCTTTTTGTGAATTGTCCCAAATATGAAAAAGTATTTGATTTTTATCAAATGATATAAAAAACTGAAATAGTGCACCATCGCATGACAGAAACGGAAGACACAGCAGCATTCTTCAAAATGAAGAATTGTTTATCAAACAGAAAGTTTTACTAGCAAAGAATATAATTACTCACATCATAAAAATATCTGCTACAGCTACCTTTAGTTAAACATCCACAATATGCATACAGAATACATAAAAATGAATTAAAACCCAACTCATTTGAAACAAAACAGTGTTTCTATAAAAAGATTTTAGAAACTAAATTCAATTTGTCGTTCAGTAATATTTGTTTTATATGCAAAAATGAACAAGACAATGGTGAACACATTTAACATTTTTAAGAAATTTTAAATTGCAAACAAAAATTACATTATGGTTCAAACTATAAAAATGTTACTTTAAAGTATATTTGCAACAAAAGATGCCTCTGCCACAATTAATACACCAAAGCCATTTCTCTGTACCCCAAACATTGTTTTATAGGATGTAAATCTGTGCTATAACCAATGACTGATGGTCTGTTTGTTTTAGCTGCCTTTATTAAAGGACACTTTCAAATTAATAAAGTATAAGTTTGCCGATGAGGACACTGTCTGGTTTCGATAGAAACTTGGTAGAATTAAAAAAGTTAAGGAATCCTGAAACTATTTACTTGACAAAACAATACTATGATGTCGTTTGAAGCATGCGAGAGAAAGTTTTGAACTAACATAACAAAATCATTTTAGAAAATCTAAAAACTTGTCCCCATTTGCTTAGTCTTTAATCTTTAATAAACGAAGTTACTGCTTGCGTCTCACTTTATTTTATAGTAACTCGTAAAGTTTTACATTATTTCTTATCGATTTTTATAGCTTTTTTAATCGTCGCGCCCTTAGAATCGGAGCATTCATTTATTTAATAACTTTTAAAAACATTTCTAGTAAAAATGAGGTATTTTTCTTTACTAATCACAAAACTTCTAGAAAACCTCTTTATTTAAAACTCTTATAATGAAGTTAAATGATATATGGACACATGGAAAAATAATTAAAGTACGCGTTTGCTTTCTTTATGGTTGATTTGTATACTAATAAAGTACAGATTTCAGTATAACTACATAATTAATTAAAGCTTTAATTGGTTTGCATCCTTTAACAGGAGTAAATGTTGTTAAAATCTACACATGGTAATATGGTAATAAAATTAAGTTCATTTTATTAAGTATGGAATAATTATTTGTACCAGGTATCTCACAAGGTTGAAAAGAATTGAGACTTTTAAGTATATACTCTTTTTACACTCTGTAATAAATGTAGTACACGGGCAGTGTGTTTCGCTTTGCTTTTTAATGACTTTGTATTTGCAATACGCTTATACTTATACAAGGTGGAGAACAAGTAAATATTCAGAAATTTCAATTTTTTCCAGTTTCCATCCCTTTGGGTGGGTTTTTGTTTATAGAATTTGGGTTTCAATGACCTCTAGTGACCTCTTTATCACGTGAGGACTTTTATTATCTCTTCCCCTTCCCATTAACTTTTGAACGGAACAAGATACCAATAAACACCATGTAAAATGTTGTCGATCAAAATAAGTTTTGACATGAAATTGATATGTGCCACATTACTCAGTGCCAAATGGTTACTATCAATTTTTTTTCAAATAGAAAGGGTGGTCTTAAAAGGTCTTATTTGAAAGGTTTTTTTTTTTATTGTCTATTCAACCCTTCTTTGCTTACTAAAATCAGATGGGTAGTTACAGAGTTATGAGCAATTTATTTGATGTGTATTGACAGACCTTCATTGAAGAAAAATTGTCAACCATTTCATTGTGAATGTTTTGAAGAAAAACCTGACGGCAAAAATAGAGAATATCAGTTTTACGGATATCGCAAGTAGACATTTACAAACAGAAAATAATTTTGGTATATCGCTCAGTTTTGAATAGTTGGTTGTGCTTATAATTAAAATTAATTTTTGTTTGCCATTGAGGAAAAAACTGAAGCAATTTTTATTTATGCAGAAATCGGTCGTAATCTTCGCGAAGCAGAGCGAGCGTTTAATAAACGTTAGCCTAATAATCCCATATACAGAAAGAACCTAAGAGAATGAGTGGAAAAATTTTAAAGCACTAGAAGTGTGTTGCAGAGTAAAGGAGCAAGAAGATCAACAATTTAAGAAAAAAACAAGTGGATATTGTCGGGTCTGTTGTTAATAATTCTAAACAATCAACCACCACAGTTGTCTTGGATTGTGAAGTGTCAAAAACCCCGGTGGAAAAATATTTGAAAAACCTAAGTTACATCCCTACAAACTAAAAATGCTGCATCACTAACAGAAGATGCTCAAGAAGTCAGGAATCCTGGGAAACCTGTTTACAAGAACAATATTATAATGCTGTTATTCAAATAGATGTAGGTGATGCACTGAGAATAAGATGTTTTTGTTTTATTAAGAAAATAGATTGAATGTAAAATAAGCTGCTTCTAACTTAATTAGAATCTCCTTGGAAAACGTATCTTCCAAAGGATCATCCATTGACTAGATCAGTTGGCGCCCATTAATTTAATATATACAAGAAACGAAACCTTTCAAGGTAATTATTAGTGGTAAATTAGACTTTGCAACCATTTCTCTGTGCATTTAGCGACTTTTTTCATTTATTTGTTTATATAGAGGACTCACTCCCGTGTAATTAGCCGATTTATCGCTAATTTGTTACGGGATTCCCGCCCTTTTTGGGGTAATTTAAAAGTTAACAGTATAATTCTTTAACCCATGGCAAATCATCTACATCAACGCAATTCTTCTGGGACTTGTGAGATATGTGAGTGTAATAACGTTTAAGAATCGTCCAACGCATTCCTTTGTGTCATTGATGCAAGAGAAAGATAGTAATTGTGCATTGATAACTGCTGTTTGAAGGAATATCCATGCGCTAGAGCTGATGCAACTGATGAATGGTTTTCGATGATTTTTGTACGGTTTACTTTCGGAAATTTTGTTTCCTTTTTATTTACCATAACTAATCAAGTCTGATGATCTTTACGCTAATATGGGCCCGATGAATTACCTTCATATGTTAGTTCGATCAGCTTATTAAATTATTCAATCGATAGTGGTTGCGAGAGTATTTGTAGATGGTCATTGGAAGGTAAGTGAAGCTTAAGTAAGAAAGCTGGTGCAAAGTTGTTCTGGTTTGTGATGATCTCTTTGAAAAACGAAATGTTGAAAATTTGATGCTTGCGAAGATTCCTGCTGCAAAACATCGAGACGGACTACATGTTATAATAGCCAAAACAATGCGCTAAAGAACTGACACTGATATTTGCCTGATAACCATTCCAACAACGTGTATGATGTCGCAACATTGGAATAAGATGGTTTTGCGTAGGCGGAATTCAGCGTTGCCCTATATTTCTGAATTAACACATAGTATGAAAAATGCTAATAGACGCTTGCTGGCACTGCATTTGGCTAGATATTTAACTACAATTTCCAGTTCTGGTCATGGGATTATTGCAGATATATAATTAAAAATTTCTTTCTTGTGTCTCTGTATATAAATGCAACATAGCTTTTGTTCGCCGAAGAAAAAAAATTCTTGCAATAATTTTCATTGTTTAGAATTGTTGCTATACGTTGCATTTAGTAACTAATTCTACTTTATCGATTTCACCTATTAGGTAAGTGAGATTTAGTTTATTTCTTCTTTTCCGTGAAAGCCAGAATCCTTGTGAATATTGCATTTTTGCATTACTTCAAAAATAATTGCTTATTTAACGAGATTGTTTTAAAATAATGTTAGTTTATTTCATTGTCTGAGGGCAATAGCACGTGTCATAATAAGTACTACAAATTTTATTGCAAATCGAGAACACGCAACAGTTACGTTCGAATTAAATATTAGTGAATATGTTTCAGCAACTTCATTAATAGATAAAGACAAGGTATATGCGTGCCTAGAACTTTGGGTCTTTATAACTAAATAAGAAAAGAAAACTTAAATAGAACTCTGTAGCACCTACTTTAAAGTTCTGGTAATAAATATTGAATGAACTTTTTTTCTAGTGGCTCTCTTCTTTTCCACCATGTCATAAATCGTAATTTATTTACCTTAATAAAATTTTTGCGCATGAAAAGCTACATTCTTTGACCGTACGTGGAGTGTGAAATTCAATTTTTCATATAATACAAATTTCAGTAGAGCTAAATTCTCAATTCTAAATTAATGGGATGAAACTATACCTATATTATCCTCCGGGATTCCAAATGGTTTAATATTGCCCAACAACTATCCTCTTGATTTTAATAACATTTTGTAAGATCTGTGTAATATTCATTCAAATTAAAAATAATTTATTCTCAAAATAAACATACTCTATAATTTGTTTTTAAACTAAGAGGAGCGTTTCAAATGTCATGTGTTAACTGTACTTGTGACTGGCTACGTGGAAGGGAAGCTTACACAGTGAAATTACCGACTTTTTTTGAGGTAACCGTGACTGTAATTCCGTAAACGCGAAACAACTTCTAAATTATAATTGAATATAGAGCGCGAGTTATGTAATCCCCCAATTGATATATATGTAAAGAAATAGGAAACTATTAGAAATATTAGAAGTGCGCTAAGTGATGTGCAACATTGTAAATGAAGGACAATTCATACAGTTTATTAACGTTCATGGGAACGGAAGCGCTACTTTGCAGCACAGACGATAAGTGACACTGCAGATGTCAGGTCACAGGCGGTCGCAGACAGTCACGTACCGATATTACCTAGAAAGTAAGCTCGCAACAATGTATTTATGAGTAGAATTAAGTGTAAGCAGACATTAGGTCTGCAAGTTCCCACAGCCATGTGAGGGGGAAGGGATATTATAAAAGGCCCGGGAGCCCAAGTCGACGACAGTTAATCCATCGTTCAACTTTAACATTGCAGTTCGTTAGATTACTAATTTTTGTAAATTAATTTAGTATTTCGGACTTACAATAATTTTAATTCAAGTTTGTCAAAGTTCCAATTAATTTCGGTATAATTAAAAATAAATTGTTAAGAAGCTGAAAATGTCTTTTTAAAAAGGACCGCTCCCAGCCACGAACCTTAACTCGCGTTCAGTAAAAAAGCAACTTTCGTTACGGCTATCAACTAATAGCATTTTCTGCTGAACACACAGTTCTGTTACATGAAAACATGATCCATTCGTATTTTCTGAATGGTTGCATTCAGCCACATATACAGCGCTGTACTGCCCTGCTTAAGAAAAAAGCAGTATCTACAAAACATCCAATTGTGAGAAAAATGACCAAAACTTTTAACCGTTGGCCATTTTGTATTTCTTACCCGAAATAATTTCAGTGGGTATTTTATGTTTCTATAGGTTATATAATTGTGTATATTTTACGTTCCAAATAATGAAATATTTTATATTCTTAATTAAAAATGCAGTTACTGCTCTTAAATTAAGAATTAGCAATACATGTTAGCTTCAGATACTTATTTAAAAGGCAGTATGTACAAACTTCTCATGTTAATAAGGTTCTAAATTATTAGGTAACTAGTACAAAATGTTTTATTAAAGAACATATTGTTTCATAACATTACAACTGAATTACTGAATGTTAAGGTTTCTGTAGTACAATTATAACGTGCTTTGGTTATCCTCTAAAATCTCAAAGTTGAGCCAGAAATGTCTTCTATTCTCTGGGATAATAGGAAATAAATTTTTAATGATGCCATCTTTTATTTCTGGCGTGATTCCGCAAGGTCTAGTGTTATGGTCAGGCTTTGGCATTTCTCTTTTTTCATCGCTTTTTTTCACAAGAAAATCCAGAGTTTCAAATGATTTATCAGAGGCAAATGAAGTTTTGTATTTAAGTGTAAATAGACCTCGGACAGCTTTTACTCGAACTATTTCAGCAAGATATGGCGTATTTTATTTTATCATTTTCGTAGCGGAAGAGTCATCTTTCTATTGAAGAAAATCATTGAAATTCATAGTCTTTAACTTCAACTCGAAACTTCCTCGAACTCTCAACAGCCCTTCGAAAATCCTGAAAATCATACACTTTTCCTTGATTCTTAAGACTTAGCTCAATTTGATGATGATAACTATCCACAGACATAAACGAATGTCCTGGGTCAAAATAGCGCAAGTCAATTTCTTTAGCTGCTATTTCATCGCTATTTATTACAAAAACAAGAAAGCAAAACAGACCCCAATTCTTGTTTTGACTGCTGCAATTGTCAACCCATACAATTATTTTTTTTGCATCGCGGTGTCGTAAGAAAAAGAATAAAAAGCACTGATAAATCCTCTTTATGGCGACCAGTTATCTCTTCATGTTAAATTGTAAAGTATGGTGATAGTTTGCATTTTCCACCAACAGGCACGAAGCTTTCGTGGTACGCTATTAACCTTTTTGTAAATATAACCTTCTTAAACATGTCTATTCGTGATAACATAATAATTTTTTGCAAGTCAGCAGAAAAGCAAATTGTACCATCTTCCCACGTTTTTTCAGCATGAGAACGGTACTCTGACTTTGACTCCTTAGGTTTATGTGCTGATTCCAGTTTGTACAGATATCACAATCACTTTGCAAATTAGTTTTTTCATGACCATGCAATTTATTGTTCACAAAACTCACATTCTTCGCTTGGTAAATATCGAATTTTGGGAGCATGTTCCGTTCGGTAACGAGACACTGTTGGCTGAAACGATTCAATATGATTGTTTATCACATGTTCTGATATACTTTTTGGGCATGCAGTCTTACCTCGAAGAGAAGGGTTTGGTTGTATTTGTCCATATGGAGTTTTGGACTAAACATTATGTACAAATTTATCGTTTGTTTTCTTGAAACCAAGAGTTGTTAAAAAAAGGTTTACATACCTGATGCTCTTCATCATTTTCACTTTTAAGATAATATTTGAAACTGTGCTTTCTTAAATCACTTTCATACGTTCGTCTCTTAACTGGAAATTTTTTGCATGAATTTAAAACAAATGCTCTTCTTGCGTTGCCTGATAGGGTCCAGAACTGATAACTAATTGCAACTCTTCTTTTGTGAGAAATGTTTTTGCAGCACTGTTCCTTGCAATCTGTTTCAACACAATCGGTTAACACATCATGGTCAGCTTTTAATCGTTTCTCTGTAAGTGCTTTTCTAGTTTTAAAATCGATGTGATGTTTTTTACGTTTCCTTAAATTTCCTTGCGTATACCTGCTTGTTTCCAACAAATTGTCCTGCAGTTCTTCATTAGTCGATTTTTTATTTATATCTTTCTCTTTTTCAGTAGAATTGCAATGATTTTCAGTTTCTACATGGCAATTTAAATCATCTAACCTAACTAATGTTTGCTCTTCTCAAGTCACTCCTTCTGGACTATTAAATACATATTCTATAATTACATTACTATCAACATCGACATCACCAATGCAGCTGGACCCTGCTTTTCAAAGTCAAATAAGCGTCGTACTAACACCCTCTGCCCACCCACCAACGACCGAAATACTACGGAACGAAAGATTGAGAGGAAGCCCCAGCCACAACAACCCGGAAGATATGAAACAGTCTATCTTAGAGCATCTAGAGAACCTAGGGACGGACCTTCTTAACTTTATTGACCATGAACTAGACCCAAGTAACCGTCTACGAGTAGGGGCCCATAAAACCCTTAGAGATAAAATAATAAAATTAATATATCTACAAGCCGAATGAACTGGCGAACATAAATTCATAAAACAACAAAACAACACACTACAAGACAAGATCACGAAACTAAAGTAGAAAACAGCCATCTGAAACAACAATCAATGCCTAATCCAACCATGTCTTCAAACACGTACGCAAACGTGACGTCAATACCAACACAGACATACGCCAGTGCTGTAGCACAAAAACCGAAAGCTCCAAAACAAGACGCAATTTCAAAAGCGATCTCAAACCAAAATACAACGGTGTTCATAACGTCAAAACGTGGTGAAACACCTAGACAAATTCAATAAATTTTTTCAAAAACATTAAATCCACTGAAAGACAAAATTAAAATTAAAAACATCCGAACAACCAACAAAGCAGTAATTATAGATACTGATAACGACACCAAGGCAAACAAAATTTTAAACCATGCAACCCTAAAATAAACTCTAAATTACGAAAAACTACGCAAGAAAAAACCCTTAGTTATTATATACGACATACCAACGTACCTGAAAGATCAAGACGTGACAGATTTAATTTATACTTAAAACCTTGAACACCTAATTAACAGAGAGGATTTTATTAGGGACTTACAACTTAGTTTCAGAACAGGACCAAAAACAAACCGACTCAACATCATGTTGCGACGGTAAGTGTCAAGGTAAGGAATATATTAATAAATCTAGGGAAACTCTATATCGAATATCGCTGTGTTACAGTGAAAAACTTTTTAGTAGTACTTAAATGCCTACGATGCCTCGATCTAGGACACGCCACGAAACATTGCACACGCACCACCGATACATGTGGACACTGTGGGGAGGAAGGCTCCAAGCACAAAAGAGCAGACTGCCCCAAGCACGGACAACCCTCAGTTTGCATACCATGCTTAAAACGTAACAAAAAGTGCGCTTCTAACCCTAAAGATTGCCCAACCCACAAAATGTTAATGGACAGACTCATACAAAAAACCGACTGTGGACAGTAAACCTAACCAAACTAAACACAAACAACCCTCACAAATTCCAAGGGACAAAGCAAGGGCAATCACGTATCGACAACATCTTCAACAAACATTACAAGAAAACATGCACACAGACAAAATAGAAACCCACCCACAAACGGAATACGAACCTACACTCACACACAACATTTTCACACAAACACAAGCAACAACCAGAATGCAGCATAAAATTAGGGGTAATAATTGACGACGGAAAGATCAGAATTGGCCAAATAAATGCCATGCACTGTGCAACTGTAATGAAAGAGCTTAGACAACTAGCTGAAACCTTACAATTACATGCACTTTCTATACAGGAACCCTATCTGGTGCATGGGAAGATTCCAAACATGCCAGTCAGGGCAAGACAAATACATACAGGTAGAAACCCACAAACGGCAGTGGTCATTTTTGATCCCACATTGACAATCGCGACAATCCAATGATACAGCGGAGAACACTGCACATGTCTGGAGGTCTCAAACGGTCGGATTGGAAAGTGGAATCTTGGTAACAAGCTACTTCCAGTACAGACTGGATCCCCAGCCGTTCATAAACAACATACGCAACATATTAGACACTTACAATAACAAACCAATAGTTATTATGGCAGACGTAAATGGAAAATCTCCAATGTGGCACAGTTCCCTCACGGACGAACGCGGAGAACAAGTCGAAAACTTGATTAACGAACTACAACTCGAAGTAATCAACCTTCCTAATAACCCATCCACATACAACACCCATGCAGGAACAGGAACTAACATAGACGTTACACTGACAAATGGGCTGGCGTACTACTACATACAAGACTGGCAGGTATTAGAACACCAAACCGTTAGTGACCACAACCTAATCACGTTCAACATTGACATGACAACCAGGCCATTTGACAGACCACAAAACTTCACCAATGTACAACGATACAAAATACGAAATGCAAATTGGAACAAACTGAGGGACACATTTGTACCCCCACAAGATATAAGATCAGATGAAAACGTTCACGAGTATACAAAACTACTCACCAACACAATTAGACGCACAATGGAGCAAGTGCAGCCAAAAACAACGGAAAACACGACACACAAAGACAATTCAATGGGCAAGACGCTTACAAAACTTAAAAAGGAAAACACAGCGAGCGAAAAAAAGCTACCAAAACTCCCTTACACCGGCCGAGAAAGCAACCACCTAACAAATTATCGACAATTAAAAGACATATACCAAAAAGAACTGACTGACATGAAGAGGAGGTCATGGGAATTATTCGTGGAAAGACACTTACAAACTGACGCCTGGGGAATACCCTATAAAATCACTCAGGGTAAAATCAAACCACCTTTGACTTATTCAACTTTAATAAAACAAGACGGTACATACACAAAAGACTGGGGTGAAACTGCGACACTGCTATTACAAACACTTTTGCCTGATGACAACGTTCAAGACGACACTAACGAACAACGACTCAGACGACAAGGAGTAATCGACAGAAACCACGTAGGTAACCGACCATGAAACAGACAAGACGACAACTTAAATCCTTTCACAGAAGACGAAGTGAGATACGCACTATGCCAATCGAAGAGCAGGAAAGCACCCGGACCGGACGGAATTTTTGCGGAGATTGGCATAGCGCTACAAGATAAGTTAACACCTACGCTAACAGCACTGTACAATGAATGCATACGACAAGCTGTTTTTCCGAACATCTGGAAACAGGCGAATGTCGTGATTATCCCTAAAGGGAAAGGTAAAGACCCCAAACAACGGGGCTCTTACCGACCCATATGCCTTTTGAACACGCTAGGAAAAACGTATGAAAAACTATTATGTAAACGAATGCAGGACCACAGACAAATCACAGGAGTACATCCAAGACAATACGAGTTTACAGAAAACAAATCGACCGAGGACGCCATAAACCAAGCAATACAAACCATCAAGCAATCACACAAAAATGCGTCCTATTAATATTAGTGGACATAGAAGGCGCATTTAATAACCTTTGGTGGCCTTTACTTTTTACAAGACTTATAACCATAAACTGTCCATCACAACTATACCACTCTTTCAGAAGCTACTGCAGGGACAGGTATGTAACCTTACAAGGCACGGAGAGCATTACCAAACATATAAAGAACCACAAAGAACCACGGCACTCATCTACCAACGTTATCTTGACGGATAAAAGACAAAAACAAAACAACCCGGACAGAGACATAAAAGTACCACCTCTCCTTGGACCGAGGCTCTGCCACGGAGACCGATCTCCTGGAATTCCAAGAGCTCTGCTCTTGACGACCAGAAGCAACAAGATCAAACCATTAACCAGACTTTGAAACGATCCAACCCCCTAATATGTAGAATTTGCATGCTTCTACATATTAGCAACCCTGTCTCTCACAATAATAACCAACAGTAGTAGTATAAGTTAATTTTAAGTAGTAGAATAAGGAATTTCTTTTCTTTTTAAAAAACGCTAAATTTTAAGAACTTACACATACCCGAGGCAAACAATACAGCAAACAAATCCTTTCCTCTGAAAGAACCTAATTTTTTATTTATGTAATAGTATAAGTTCAAACATGTACAAAATTATACTAATTCATTCCAACCTTTTAGTAACCTGGGCAAACATAAACACAAATTAACATTTCAAACACACTGCACACACACACACACACAAACACACACACACACACACACACACACACACACACAAACACACAAAACACCTCTTATGCACTGTGCAAACACAAAACACCATTCACACACCTACATTGCCTTTTCAACATCTGGATTTCCGGCAGCCGATGGTCCAGACTGATAAGGCAACATCCGTCGAGCGTTCCTCTTTGAAGATTGGGATATCCGGCTTTCGATGGTCATGGTACTAAAGGGGGAACGTAATACGGATACCAACATCACACACAACACACATACACACAACTCTCTCTCTCTCTCTCTCTCTCTCACACACACCCACACACACACACAAACACACACACCCACACACACACACCTAAACACACGCTTCCATTGCCTTTTCAACATCTGGATTTCCGGCTGCCGATAGCCCGGACCTTCGGGTGGAGCATTGGAAAATCACATGTAATGCCGATAGCCCGGACTGACAAGGCAATGTCCGTTGTGCGTTCTTCCTTGACGACTGGGATATCCGGCTGCCAATGGTCCTGGTCCTAGAGGGGGAACGAAACACGGACCAACATCACACACAACACACATACACACAACCATCCCCCACACACATACACACATAACACATGATGGTTACTTTCTGTGGGGAATCCAGGTCTGCTTAAATTTCAGATAGCAGACTACTGAAACGTTGGAACAAATAAATAAAAACAAATAAATAAAAAAACTATCAACACTCATTCCATTAATAGAATGTGAAGTATTTAATTGGTAAACTTGAGCTGACGCTGCATCAATATAATAATTGTCCATTTCATTTACATCAAGTACTTCATTTTGTGTGTTCTCTGATTCTAAAACCACTTCTGGCATTACATTTTCCTTTAACAACGCCATAATTTTCTGACTACTACTTAATATTCTAGTATAGATTGAGACCATAATGTACTTTTAACTATTTTATCCGAAGACATGGTGTATACGAAAATGAATAACACTGTGTAGTCGATAAATTAACTTTACTAAACTTTTAAGTAAATATATTTTAAATATTAACACAAACAAATATCATACATAAACAATTTTATCAGCATAGTGTTAAAACCTGTAGATGCTGCCACAATAACCTTAAAAAATAGGATTTAGTAATGACAGTTGATGACAGATTAGCAAATCGACCGTATCCACAACGTGCTTAGGAAAAGAGAAGTATGTCTTAAGCATATATTGCTGTTTTCTTATAAATAATATACATACAGCTTTTATGTTAAGGACTGAAACTAGTTTTGCAAATACTGCTTACATTTTGTAGTGTTTATTTAAATATTAAAAGTATATACGGCCATTTTACTAAGCAATATGGCATATAAATGAACTCTATTTAATGAAATACTAAAAACATCATTTTTGCACTTTTCTGTAGATACTGCTTTCTTCCTAAGCAGGGCAGTGTAACGTTCTAAATTAGAATTTTCTTAAATGGTCATTCTAACTGTCGTTTTTTAAAGCGATTTAATAAAGCATACCACGTGTTTTTATATGTTAGACTATTATAATGTTAGGGCTAGAGTACTGAACGCATGCTACTTTCTAAACAATATAATATGTAAAAATTGAAGAAATAGTAAAAATTCAATTGGAATTTGGAATACAAACATTTATAGTTAATCCCACCACATGTGCGCTTCATTTGATCCCGGCTCATTCAAAAGCGTTCTTAAAACTCATTAAATCCATACAATGAAATTCTGGCTACATGTTAATAATTTATTTTGCTATATTATATTATTAAATTCTTGTAGTATATTAATATCGTCATCGTCAAATAATAGTGTGTTTTTAGCTATATCTTAAACTCTTACCACCGGCTCTATCTTATCCAAAACAAGTTTTGTACGTTGAATGCTTCCATTCTTATATGTTATTAATTTATTAAAGTTAATACTTATTTTATTAGAACCTCTATCTTTCCAAATGATAACCCTCGTTTATTAGTAGCAATTTGCAAATTGTTGGTTCTGCTGAACGCACCAATTGCTGGATTTCCTATGTCAAATTTTGTAAATTGACATCTGTTGTTGAAAGTTGTTTACGTTAGCGGTCTATAGTTTTAAAATCTTTGTTTTTAGTGTTCAACTGTCATTTCAAAACGTTGTTTTCAGAATTTGTACCAAACTATATTTATCATTGTGCTAAAGGTTTCTATCAAGAATTCGACGAGGTGTGTATTCGTGCAAATATAATACAATATACAGAGCGTTTTCGATTTTATTAAATCATCTTCAGCGTGTATATACCTACAAATTATTAATTGTATAAAATAAAATTTTTAAAAATTACCTTACGTGATTGACATTGAAATCGATACCGCTCTCGAACAACTAGAAATTAATTATAAAACAAAAATACCTTACGCAATGAAATCGGCTGCACTTTATTCCAAGAAAGTCAAAACCAAACAAAAAACACAAAAATTAATAAAGAACAAACACTAATCAAAAAATCCGCCAATAATAATATCTAAAGCTGACAAAGGCAATTACCTAGTAATTATAAAAAAAGAAGACACTCTAACAATTGGTCGCTTTAATATGGTATGTAAACGAGGAAAAACATTATTATTTCCAATCAATGTACGCCTCCAAAATTTGTATTTGTGTTGTCTGCGCAGTGCGCTACTAATTTATGTGTGAGATTATTTTTTCTCAATATGTAAATGATTGCTTTAATAATTGTTATAGATGCTTCTCCAGAAAGAGAAACTAAATCCAATAGCTTAACCTGAATACCAATTGTGAAATCTGATGAGAGTTGGAAAAATTTTTAAATCTTTATGATTTGAAGAATCTGAATAAATTGTTATAAATCTCGTATTTTCTAATTTATTTTTAAGAATGGACAATGCATAGGGTTTTATCACATTTTTAATGATTGCCTATGTTTTTGTTCGTGCACAACTAAATTTTTTTTTAAAAAATTATTTAATTAATTTTGATGTGCAGTCCATGGATCTAAATGATTGGTTGTGGACAACTGTATGAAAACAAAATAATGCTTCAGCTAGTGCAAGTTTTCTTTCTTCTTCGTCAAATTGTGTACTGCGAAAATATTTGTTAAGCGTATTAGAAGATGCTGCTGCCTCGCTTGATTTATTGTTTCTCAGATTGAATGTGTCTTGAAATATCATTTTTTCCACCATGTGAAACTGAAAATGACGAATTACACTGAGTGCAATAAACATCAGTATCCATTTTGGCTTTTTAAATAAATTTAAAGTCCTTTTCAAGATCTTTATTAAATTTACATGCCTTTTTTGCCATTATTCACACTTAAATATTAATTTGAAAAAATAAATACAATTACCGGTATCGGATAAATAAAAATTAATTTGAATTGTAATAACTCTTAACTGTGTGAAGTTGTATGTATGTACGCGAGTTATATATACCCTAAATCAAATATATGTATAATTAAATGGAAGTTTTAAATCGTAAGTTAACTTGCAACATTGTATAATTCAAGGATAGATAACAAACGGTTAATAGAAGTCAGACAAACGACATGAGAAAGGATGTGTATACATTGTATTCCAGACGCAACGTGACACTGCAGGTGCAAGTCACAGTAGGTTATAAAACCGCAATTACTCGAATTAAGATTGCTACTTTGCGTTGTATAAATGAATAAGCAGACATGAGCTCTGCATTTCCCACAAGCAACGTGAGGGACAGGCACAACATAAATACCCTGAGGAGCCCACGATGGTCAGTCAGTCTTGAGCCTCACAACTTTAGCATTGTTGGCTACTCGTCCTAATTTAGTTCATTTAATAGAAATTTCAGTACTTGTAAATTAATTTTAGTGAAGTTTTGTCGACGTAGTTTTGCAATGATAGTGGCAATCATGCGTGCTTTATGATTGAATAAGGATTACACGTGTGTTATCAGTATAGTATAACTATAATAAAATCGTTTATGATTAAATTGTATTTGTCGAAAATTTCACAAGCCTATTTCCCCCCTGTCGTTTCTCGTTTCTGAACCAAATAAACCTACTACCGCTCGTTCCTAACCCACACCTACCAGTGCAATAAAATATCCCGTAATTGCTAATTTTTCATGCCCTTTACAAATCTTGGTAGGTCTTCGATATCTTTCTAGACGCTTCTACCTCAGCACCACCGTAACTGATGTGGGCATGTAAACTTCTAATATTACCGAATTTACAGGTTCAGATCCTTATCTAATCATAAGTACCTTTCATTCTTTTGTCAATATCTTTCTACAAAATCTCCTACATTTTTCCGCATAACTATCCCTACTCTCCACTCTCCCCGCTATTAAAATCCCACGCCTCTGGCCGCCGAACTTCAATAATCCCCACTGTGTCTAATCCTAACCTATCTATTTCAATTATCAAATTCTGTAGTTTACCTACAAGCTTTTTCATGCTTCTGAATTACACGCCCAGACTCGCAAAATGTCTCCAGTTCTTCTTTTAAACTTTCCGAAGTAGTCTTTTCTCGGAGAACCGAATGGGGGATTATTTTAACTCCGGAATCTTTTACCCCAGGAGATGCCTTTATTTAAAAAAACGCTGTTGGTATGCTGTGTACGTGGGAGGTAATGTGGTGGTTTTCCGTTGCCTTCTACACTGCAATAGTGCCTTAGAATACCATACCGACTTCTATGATCTCTGCCACTCTAAGTACCGAAAGAGTTGCTGTCCGGTTTCGGGGACCTGTCTTAGTCTGGGTTTTCACTAAAAATCCCGCTAATTTAGTTAAACCTATTGTCTAGCTCTATAGCACGCTCAAACACGCGAGTCGTTCTACTTGTTCTAGTACTTTAGAACTTCTTCAAGGTGCAGGTCCGTTTAAAACGGTGAAAAACATTAGGCGAGCAATTTTTAAAATTCGAAATAATAAACGAATACTTGGTGTTGGTTTTCAGTATTGAACAATCGTTTATCGTGAAACACGCATCAAAGTGGGAAACATTATCTTACACAAACGCGAGTTTACGACGGTAGTCAGCTGAATTACAACGGGGTGTTGTTTGCACTTCATAATTAAGTTGAAGGTCGAGTGATGCGCTGTTAACTTCGGCGCGTGGAGCTGAAGTAAGCCGGCTCATCGTGGGAATTGTGAACGTTCATCACGTCAAAGGGGTGAGTGGAATGAATTTGTGATTTTTTATTGCGCTTGATTTAAACGAGTTATTATTATAATATTATTTGGAGTTCATGGTTTATTGTAATAGGCGGCTAGTATTAGATTATTATTTGATATAAGATTATTTCTTGTGTTATCAACGAAGAGTTTATTAAATTTGGCAGTTGTCTTTGACTGGAATTCGTGTTTTGTATCGAATATTAGTGTTGTAGGAGAACCCGATAAGTAGCATATTATTTAATATTTATGAACTAAATATTTGGCTCCCTGGGATTACTTAGATTGGTTAGTGTTTCTCATTAATCCGGTATACAGAAAGAAATCTTATAGCTCGAAGATGGGAAAAAGCCCCCGGCCTGTTTCAACTAAATAATCGTTAGGTCTTTCCGGTAACAGTCATTGTTAACAAAAATAGTTTTTCGAATGAAGGATCAAGTAACCAAGGAATGATTATACTTGTTTCCACTTGCAAGAAACCATTTTTACGTTTAATATAAATATCTACAAGTTAACGACTTAAATTACATTGGCAAGCTCCAACAACGACACTAAACACTATTCTAAATTCGTTACTTAGTAGTTAAATGAATACCTTTAAAAAGTCTACAAACCTCGCACTTCATGTTTGAGTAAAATCTTACAAAAAAGGCAATTGACGCCTAGCACATTTGTTAGCAAAATCATTTATTAAGTCATCGAGCTCAAGTTTTTTGCCTCTTGCTGTTCAATACGTATAAGAGACAAGTCAGAAAGCATTTCTTCCGACATTGCACTGCGTAAGTAACTCTTAATTAGTCTTAATTTCGAAAAGGATCTCGCTGCCATTGCAACAGTAACTGGTAGGGTTAAAAATAGCAATATAGTATTGCTGACGTCTTGTAAACATGAGGCTGCGCACTTATTTTTAATTATTAAAAAACCACCTAGTTCTCTTATGGAATTTAACTTTTTTAAATCTTCGTGAAATACTGTTTTGAGGGAAACAATCTGGTTTGGAAAGTCTATTGATAAATCATGGCTATAATTTATTCCATTTCGAATGGACCTGCACCTTGCCGAAGTTCTAGATTACTAGAACAGGTGAAATGGCTTGCGTGTTCTAATGAGCTAAAGAGCCAAACTACAGGTCCAACCAAAGTAGTAGGGTCGTTAGTGAGGAACCAGACGAAGATAAGTCCCCGAAAGAGGGCAGCGGTTTTTTCGGTACTTAGATTGGCAAAGACCATAGGGGTCGGTATGGCAGTCCAAGACACACTACCGCGATGTGGAAGGCAACGGGAAACCACCACATTACCTCCCAAGTACACAGCGTACCTAAATTATAATAAAATGATGGCATTCTCTGGGGTAAAAGATTCCGGAGTTAAAATAGTCCCCCATTCGGATCTCCGGGAGGGGACTACTTCGGGGGATGCGATCGGAAAGTTAAGAATAAGAGTCGGAAACATTTTGCGAGTCGGAGCGTGGAATGTTAGAACTATGATAAGCAACTACAAGCATTGGATGGGCAATATTCTCGAATTATGGTAATTACGTGAAAGCATTTACTGGAAAACTATTATTTCGGCAAATGTCTAGGTGTTGGGGGATCTTGGCAGCCACAGGTTGCTTAACCCCCTTCAATAAATGTCAATGAAATAGGGCATAATATTAGAAAACAATAGAAGAAACATGATATTTATTATAAGCAACTACAAGCATTGGATGGGCAATATTCTCGAATTATGGTAATTGCGTGAAAGCATTTACTGGAAAACTATTATTTCGGCAAATGTATAAGTGTTGGGAGATCTTGGCAGTCACAGGTTGCTTAACCCCCTTCAATAAATCAATATAAGGGGAAACGAGCTGTATTGCTGTGTGAGAATTCAGGGAACTATGTAGGTTAGTTTAGAAAATAAATAATTGCAGGTACATGTCCAACCAGTTTTGAAACGGGAAACCCAATGACGAAAAAATAAGCGCAGATAAATCTGATGATTATTATAAACAACTAGTTGTTTGTTGTGAAATATCTGCAACTAATGTTGGCTGTGCGAAAAAATATATTGGAAAAAATATTAAATCAGTAAATGTTAAAGTGCTGGTGGAACTTGGCAGCCACAGGCTGCTTACCCCCCTTCGCAACCACTGAATGTTGGAGAAATAGGGTATATAATTGTAAAACAATAGAAGGGGACCGAACTGCATCTAACAAGAAAGAACGGCGCCTATGATGAAAGACAACAAACATAGAACTAAAAGTTGTTGAAAGCGTATGTGTGGAGCACAGCACAGACAGTATGCCTACGAAATACGAGCAGTCTAAAAAGCAAACAGAAGAACAGTAGCAGCCTTTGAAATGCCGTGCTTCAGATGTATGAGGATGGACAGACAAAGGTAATAACAAATAGGTTATAGAAACAGTAAGGGAACAAGAATATCTTTGGGAAAAAAAATATGAGAAATAGAAGGGCAGAATATATAGTATGGGATATATTACAAGCAGAGTTAGGAAAAGGAGCTAGATGTAGACCTAGATCAGATAGTGATAGATGCAGACTGTGCAAATTTCGGGGAAATCTGTAGGTTAGTTCAGAATAGGAAACAATGATGGTACGCGTCTAACCAGTCTCAGGACTGAAGACCCAATGATGATGATGATAATTTATTTGAAGATTTTTGGCATCGTTGAACAATGCGTCATTTTCAATGTTTACAATCTTTTTTGTCGAAAGAAAACTGAATTTTTTGCTTATGTCACTTAAACTCACAAAACGATTTTTAACTGGCTTGCAATTTTATCTATACTTGCTTTGTACACTTCCACTTCAAACAGTCTATCAGTACTCTGTAACCTTTTGTCAGTACCTAGTTCATCAAAAAATCGTTTTACTTTCTTGTATCTTTTTTCTTAAAATTTCGGAACAATATTCCATTTAGTAGATAGATTACCAACACTTTTTTTAACATTTGCAAAATTATTACAAAGCTTTAGAATAGAAGTTAAATTAGAATTCAACAGTTCTTGCGCCTTTACTAAATCTACTTCCGTGAACTGTAATATTTTTGAAATTAAATTTGCATGTTCTAAAATACTGCATTGAAAAATTAGTAAAAATATTAATTCAAATTTTTCCATTTGTTTTTGAATAGCTGATGCGTCATTTTTTTCTTCTCGTTTAGTACTAATGAGTTGAATATTTGATAATACATACTTTAAAATTGCAACAAAATTGTAACGAATTGCTACAATAGACTCAAATCGAGATGACCACCTAGTAAAACATAACGATTTTATAGCTGACGGAATATTCTCGTTATTTTGAACAATTTTTATATCACTCCACCTCTTAATGCTGTGTCCAAAAAAAGTGTGAATTTTTTGGCAAATATTATAAAATTGTTTTACACAAGGAACATTAAGGCATGCATCATTTAAAACCAAATTTAGATTATAGGCGGCACAATGTATGTAATTTGCCATGGGTTGATAGTCTTTAATAGGTTTTGTAATCCTCCGTAAGGTCCACTCATATTAGCAGCGCTGTCTTACCCCTGCCCTCGGCATTTTTCCAAGCATATATCTTATGTACTGAGAAAATTTAACACATCACTTTTTAATTGCTTTGCTGTCTGATTTGACACTTCGGTAAAACCTAAAACTGATTTGTTAATTTTGACATTACTTGCTTCATTATTATCGTCCATTTCAATGATTACATATCTGATTCTTTGAAATATCTTGAGTTGTATCCACAATTATTGAAAAAAAGGGACAATCGTTGATATTCTTAACAAATATTTTGTTTAACTTTAGACTCGATGATATGAATTAACTCATTTTGAATTGCAGGGCTTAGCTATTTTTCAGATCCTGTTTCTGATAAACAAACTTTCAGAACGGGATCATAGCTTGACAAAAGATCAATTATGTTCAGAAAGTTTCCTCTATGCAAGGAATCTGGATTTTCTTGATGCCCTCGGCAAGGAGGATTACAGGTCGCCAAGGTCATTATGACATGTAATGCGCGACATGCTTGTATGTGAATTATAAAATGTTCATGTACTTTAATCTTGTTTGATATTCCTTGCCAGTCATTTATACCTTTACACCATGCATCTTTAAAATGAACATTGTTTCTGTCTGCAAAAATCCAACATACCTGACAATAAGCAGAATTTAATCGTGACGAATAACACAACCATATTCTGTTGAGCGTCTGTCCTGTCTTGGTTGTAATATTGTAATACGCCGATGAAAAACTCCGCCATTTTGCATCTTTTTTCAAAATCCCTTCAAGCTGGCATAAACCCAGTTGTAAAATCTTCTCCCTTAACTCGTTATCTATGTTTGTATCTGCATAAAATGCTAAATCACTACTAACCAGATCAACCTTCTGTACGTTTCCATCTTTCTTTTTACAATTTCCGGTAGTCTGGTCAGGCACAAAATCACGTTCCTCACATTGGTAGTCATCATGAATGGTGGGTACATCTACATTTTGTTCGTGCAAATCACTTTTTGAAGACGCTTCAGGTACACAATAAAAAGGTGAACTTACACTTGGTAAAAGAAAAGTATCAAGCTTCGAATACTTAGTATTAATGTTACTTTCTTTCTCCTTACGAATTTTTCGTTTTTGTGCACCGCTCAATACATGCGATTTTAATCTACTCATGCCTTTAATTTCTATGCAATTATACATAGAAAATAAAATTTCTCGATTATTAATAATTAGACACCGAACACGAAATCAAACAATTTGACTAACGTAACGGACGAACATTTAGTTTTAGTAACTAAAGATTTTCATCTTCCTTTTACCCACATAAGGGTTAGAGGGGGATGAATAGTCTACAAAAGCACTTACGCTATCCAAATTCTCCCACTTTATCTTCTGCAGACACTTTGGGGTCTTAATAAAAAGACGAAATTCCAGAAATAGGTGAGATGAGTAACATTCGGTTAGCGCACCTACGGATAATTATTCGCCACAGCCGAAGGGTACGAGCTTTCCATTTCTTCCGTGATTTTTTAAAGTTAAATTGTTAATTGCACCAAAAATGTTTTTTAATTGCTATAAAATATAGTAAATTTATATGTAGCACCCCGCTGGGTGTTATTATTTTAAGTCTATAGTTAGCAAAAATTAAAAAACTGAAAGTTCAGTTTTTTAAATTGTGTTTGTGGATCCAGCGTTAGTTTCTTTGATTTAAAAAAATACAATCTTAAAATTTACATTGTTCATACAGCTTACCGTTACCACGCAACGTTTTTGTCATCGAAAACATTTTTTGTCCTATCTAGCAAATAGGTATATTGTTTTATTTTCATTACTCGCGATCTCGCATGTAAAAATAAAAACCTTACCTTTCAATAAGGTAAATGAGTAAAAAATGAGGCTGTTTGGTAGTGAGGCGTTAATAAAACCACTTTTTACAAACTTTCAATCTGTCGTGTTTAAGAAATCTACAGGTACCGTATTCTCCGCAATGAGCACAAATCATTTCCTTTATTATCGAGTTCAAGCATTAGTTCACAATGCATAACAATATTACAATATACCTTTCGTCATGGAATGAGTGAATAGGAAATTGTTTGCCTTTCATCTCAAGAAAGAAACCACTTAAGCAAGTTTACAGATATAATTCTGACTACTTTTTAAATTCAATAGAAATGTAAAGTGTATTTTGAATACAAATATCGTTATCTTAGCTTAGGGTAGCTATCCCTTAAAATAGCGACGCGAGCAGATACTTTGGCATCTATATAAACAAAAAGCACAGTTTCTTAAGGAAATAATATAAAAATACAATTATCCCTGAAAAACGTTTCGTTTTCACTCTAAAGAATTATGGTCAGCCTAGACATAAGTCGTATAAGAGACGCCGGCATATCCATGTCTTTAAATGTGTAACGACGGCTTAATACACGCCGAAGCGTGTATGGTATTTTACGTTTAAAACTTAAAACGATTTATTATCATGGGCCCTAAGATTGAGCGGGCCCCCACCCGCCACGCGTGGTCTGCGGGGGTGTACTTTACGCCACTGACCTTGAGGATTATATCATTTTCTTGCACCACGTGGCGCATCGACTGCACAGCCCCCTGACATACAACTAATCGTAAAAAATCGCATGTATTTGTTTTCACAATGCCTAGGATCCCCAAATAACGAACTTTTTTTACACTTTACTATGGAAACCGTATTGAAAGTAATTCCAAAATCATGATTCCGAATTTCCATTTTTATTCACGAATATTATTTTGTTAAATTGTGTTAAAACGATACTGCCGAGTTTGAAATCGAATTTTCAACTGATGTATAAGTCAAAATTGAATAACATGTGAAAAACAGAATGCTAAGAATATAAAGTGTATTGGATTTCGCGAATTTTAGCAGTGATTCTCGTACATGCAATAATCTAGGGTTAAAATATAAATATAGTTCTAAAAAGAAATATTTCAAACGTAGCATTTAGTTAACCATTTTTATACCGACAGTAACTTAAATGTTCTCAGTAAAATCATTCGAATAATTGTATAACTAAAAGGCGAAATACAAAAGCCTGGGCAAGATAAAGCCATTATTATATTTAAAATTCAATGAGAACGCACTTAGAGAGGTTTAATTGTACGGAATTATAATGTGCTTTGTTCGGATGAATCAAGAAGAAACCGTGTATAATGGAAGCTGGTGAATACTCGGTGAATATTGATTGACAGCATTTTTACCGAGAGTAGCTATTGTATGCGTACAATAACCTTGTAGCATTAACTGTAAAATTCTGCTCTGTTCTACAAATGTGTCAAATGGTTTAGATTACATTAATGTTTCGTGCAATGTAACGACGCATTTTATATGTTCAGTTGGAGATAATTGATTTTAGGATCTTTCAATAGATACACAGGTTATTACAAAAGAATAATCAGGTATTAAAACATTGTAAAAAGTTCTTCAGATACGATCAATATTAGAACAACTAGAAGTGGTTTTCAGTCTTTATCTATGAGGCTTGATTTTCATGCGTCGAGCTGTTTTGCGACGTTGCACAGAGGAAGTTGTTCAAAATTATTGTGTAGTTTTTATGGATTTTATATGGAACGAAAAGCAGTTCAGGGCTACAACTTTCTATTTAAAAGTCTGCCACGCATGAATTTCTAAAAAAATGTGTTTTTATAGATTACATAAGATTGTTCTATTCAGATGCTCCTGCACTAAATTCATCGTCCTGTATATCGTTATCTCCTGAGTCCTGACGTCAAATTCAATGTCTGCGGTAGTAAGAACTGTAGTGTCTCACTGGAGAAAGGCTTACCTTTTGTTGGGGCCCTTTGACTTGTACTGCTCAAATCTTAGCAGAAGTCTATTTAAAACATCTCTGTTCCAGATTTCTCGCGAAAACTTTCTTGAAAAATTCTGCCTATACACACGAAAGTGCTTATCTTTGCCCTCCGCCGCCTCTTCCGATAGTTGGTTTTGAAAGTACTTATTTTGTAATGCTGCTGAAAAATTTTTTTTTACAGTACAAAGGGTGTTTACTTTTTTATATTATGTATTATGTTCGTTAATTTTAGGAGTGTCAGCGACCGGGAGCAATAGAGTTTGAGAGGGCGGCAAAAATAGTGTTACCCATATTCAACAAATAACTAAATCCGGGACTCCTTAAGATCCTTAATATTTCAAGCACTTACAGGATATATTTGTCATATAGAGTGAACATGTATATTAAGACACTATTTGCAATAAAAAATAATAAAATAAAATAATAAATTGTGAGGTTTCTAGTCCTCCATTGATGGCGGATAGGGGAAAGCCTCCTAGATATGGGTAGTACCGGGGAAATAAAATACCCGGGGTAGACCAAAACTAAAGCTGCGTCTGTTTTCATAATAAACGGCAGCAGACATCGGCTGTCTCCATGTTAGGAGCGGATGAACCACTACTCTGGAACTAATAATCTCAGTTTTAACTATGGAATGGATACAAATCCTTTCTCAAACACAAATATCAAATAATGCATGATGAAAATTTCTCTAATTAGAACTTCTCCAGGAAATACCTTAAACAGGGCGCAATCGGGCCATCGAATTCTGGAGAATCTGAAACAACATGCAAACAACAAAAACAAAAACCCTAGAAAACACCAACTCTCAAGATCAAGACAAAAAATATGTTTCTTTAGAACGCTAAATATAAATTCACTGCTAAAAACAGGAAAATTTAAACAACTAACCAAAATACTGCATGAATATAAGATCATAATCCTAGCCCTCTAAGAAACGAGATTCACAGACGAAATTATAATGCAATCGGAAGGATATAGGATCTTAAGAGTAAAAGAGGCCTAAACCCAATGAGAAAAGGCATACCAAACCTAGGAAACGGCTTTATCGTGAACAGGAATATAATCAACTCTCTAACAGACTTCTACTCACCAAATGAAAGACTAGCAATCATGACACTAAGATGTACAAATAAGACCTATACTCTAATAAACTGCCATGCTCCCATTATCGAAGACAACAGAAGAAACTCAGAGAATGTTAAAAAACACTGGGAATCTTTAGAACATGAACTATCAAAGATCCCAGAAAAAAATATTAAGATCCTGCTAGACGACTAACGCACAGATCGGAAAAGAAATAAAATAAAAAAAACAGTAGGAGAATACTCTGCCCACAAAAAAACAAACAAAAACCAAGAGAGACTGATAGAATTGTGCAAAGGTGCTAATCTTAAACTAATGTCCACAAATTTTAGACACTTACCAAAAAAACAAAAAACATGGAAATCACCAAATCACAGTTTGGGGGAATTCCAGATCAATCACGTCGCCATTTCATTCAATAACTAAAAGGAAATTATGAATGTATAAGTTCGGAAAGGTGCAAAGCTTGAAACAGACTACTACCTAACAACATTAAAACCAAAAAAAAAAGACAATTAACAATAATTCTAAAATATAGAGGATTAACGCAGAAATATTAAATCTAAAAAGACGGGAATTCCAGTGAAAACTAAACATTAAAACAGATGAATGGGATGAAATCAAAACAATAATAGCCAAGACATCAATGGAGATAGCTCCACTTCAGAGGCAGAAAAAACACAGGTGGTGGAATGAACAGTGCGAGGAAGCCCTTGAAAAGACCTGGAAAAAATGGCACTCAACCAAAAGTAACAAAGACTATATTTTATTCAAAGAACAGAGGTCAGAAACTGCAAAAACAATAAGAACAAACAAAAGAAATTTTGAAAAGATTCAATTACAACAACTAGATAAAGACTTTAAAAAGAACAACACAAGAACATTTTATAAAACATTTAAACAGAACCTTCAAGGATGCCAACCATGTTTCAAAAACGAAGAAGGAAACATAGCCCTAAATAACCAAGAAAGCTGTAAAATATTGGCAACATACTTCAAAAAACTATTAAACTGTGAAGAACCAAAAACAAAATTTCCAAAACGAAATCCAAATTATAAATTTGAAAACTCCAGACCACCAGACTTAACAGAAATTCAACAGATTATTAAAGAACTAAAAAATGACAAAGCCTCAAGAGAAGACTCGATAGTAGCAGAAATGTGGAAAAACGTAGATACCAAGACAGTCAAAAGCCTACATAAAATAATAGAAAATATCTGGGAAACGGACAAAATACCAGGAGATTGGAAAACAGCTATGATCCACCCAATATACAAAAAGGAGATAAAACAGATACAAATAATTATTGCGGAATTTCGCTCCTATTGGTAACATACAAAATCCTATCCAAAGCACTACAAAATAAATTGGAGCTCCATATGGACCCACAAATAGGTGACTACCAGGGAGGATTTAGGAAAGGAAGATCCTGTGCTGAACAAATATTAAACCTGAAACTTATAATAAGATACAGAAGACTAAGAGCTAAGGACATACATGTAACAGTTGTTAATTTTAAAAAAGCATAGGATTCTATAGATAGAGAAACACTATTCGATACATTAGAAAAATTCGGAGCCGATGACAAATCAATCGCAATTATAAAAAATACTCTAACAAACACGAAATCAAAAGTAAAATTTATGGGAGAAATTTCAGAACCCTTTGAGGTCAAAACAGGAGTAAGACAGGAAGATGGGTTATCCCCACTACTCCTCAACTGTGTACTGGAGAAGGTAATAAGAAAGTGGAGGAAAAGAATATAAGATGAAGGAATTCCTAAACAACGTACACAATTACTGTGGTCGCATGTCTTAAAAATGTGTGCATTGTTGGTAT
This sequence comes from Platerodrilus igneus, assembly GCA_036346225.1. Taxonomy (NCBI): domain Eukaryota; kingdom Metazoa; phylum Arthropoda; class Insecta; order Coleoptera; family Lycidae; genus Platerodrilus; species Platerodrilus igneus. The sequence goes on along the minus strand of JARFIW010001282.1, from coordinate 756,324 downwards.
CATTGGGTGCAATCAATACAATTTCACTTAAAGTTTCACGGTTGATTCTGCAAAACTTTCAAATTTTCTAACATTAACTTTGTGTCCACTTGACAACGTCTCTAGAATAACATTGCATTTTTTTATAAGGTTGATGTCAAGTTCTGTGATTCGGGAAGAGATTTTGGGATTTGAGAAAACCTTCTTGAAGTATTCCCGTCATTAGTGTTCCCAGCTCTGCCTTGGGAATACCCACAAGCAGCCTCATCTCTTCTTTAAAAGAAGTTTGCATTTTTTTTTCTTTTGCTTGATATTTTTGAATAAGTATATTCTACGATAAATAAAGAAATGATACAAAAATCGAATCCTTGCGTTTATTATCGTTAGTCTGAAAGTAAGGGTATCAGGGTTCTCTGAAATTTTTTTATGTGTCATTAAAATCGTTTGACGTTTATCCGCATATATAGCACCTTATGGTCGATGACGTGTTTGTCGCAGCATTGCAAATCTTTGCATCGATCACGGTAAATACCAATGTGTGTTTTATTTCAAGTATACCACCATTAGTTCCTGGCGGTATTTAGGTCTTTCTCAGGGTTTATATATGATTTGATATGTAAAAGATTTTATTTATTTGTGTTATCTGTCGTTTCATGAATGAGGCGGATTCTTATAAGCCTGTAGTATCTTGTGGATGATGGTGCTGGGTTTTGCCAAAGAATATCTTTTCTCATTGGTCACCTAATAATGCACATGAGTTGCATGGGAATAATTGAACTGTAATAGATGTTTGCGTCACTATCTGTGCTTTATCGAAATTTTTGTTTATATTGCTGTTGTTGTGATCCATCACATCCCCATTTTATTAATAGCTCTAAATTGCTTATTTTTGTGTTCATTTATTTTCAAGAACTTTATTACACAATCGCGAAGACGTGCGATTTAGAAGATCTTATAAGTTGAGTTCAGAACACGTTTCTGTAACCCTTATTGATTCTTCTCCCGGAGAATGGTCTTTTTTTGTTCTTTTTTACCAGTGAATAACAAGGATAAATGTTTTTGTTGGCAGCGCGAACTACTTTGTACTGCTTTCTGGTCATATAAGCTTCTACAAAAATTGAGAATGACTGTAATGTTGTGCCTTTTGAAAACATTCTTTTGAGCAAAAGTAAAACTTCTGTATTTTTGGTAACCACCCCGTTACGTAGTTGGTATGCGTGTGACTACCAAGCCCCAGGTCCCGAGTTCAAACCCCGACGCGGACCGCTTGAAAAATGTTACGCGAGCACTTTTCAGAAAAATATGCTCTCGTTTAGATGAGAAGTAAAATAGAAGTCCCGTGTGTGGGTTGTCACGCACGTTAAAGTTCCCTACCTTGCTTGGAACAGCAACGGTTGGGCAAAATTCAAAATTTTTCAGGTGAAAGAAACTTGCTTCCTGGCAAATGTAATGTATTGAAAAATCAAATCTTACTGATGAAGTAATTTTTTTTATAACCTTAAACGCATCGTTATGTTCTGTAGCACGCTGACTCATTTGGACCGCGTACGTTAACTCACAGCAGGATATTTGTTCCCTTAAAGCGTTTGTTTTGGGCCTCTTTGTTTGGTCACTCGATTCTTTGAAATCGTTTGTTGGCCGGCCGGTCTTCCTTGGAAGTGTTGAGCCACGGTTGGTTTTTTGTTAAAAAGCGTTCTCCTTATTACTGGCGGCTATCGATTTTTATTTAAGTTGAAACTCAAAAGATATTAAGGCATGTTTTAGTGAACCTTGTTTTTGTTCAAGGCATTAGGTGACTTTCTTAAGCTGGTTTTCTAAAAAAACAAACTTTCCGTCTACCTTCCTCTCCGAGCATTGTTTTACCGGTTCATATTATGCTATTTTTAGACAGATCTATTGACAACCTGGAGATTCTAAAATAAAAAAATAAAATAGAAATTAGGTACAAAAAACTTGTTTTTGATTAACTCGTTTGAATATAGTACATTAAATAGTAAGGACATAAGTAGAATTTACGGTGCCGAGACTGTTTGTAGCCTGAGTGAAGCGAGGGCAGCAAAAGTATATTATTGTTTTTCCGCCTCTGAATCATTAAAAATCACTTTAAATTAAGTGTTAAATTCAAATAAGAATAAAGAGTTATGTAGTGTAGGCATGGACACGTCTCCATAAGTTTGTAAACATGGTTTCTATTTAGATTACAATCACCTACTTCCATAGGGAAGTAAGTACAGATTTACGTCCAACTTCACAGCCATTCTAGTATACGCGAGGGCGTTTGGGTGACGTAACTGTAATTTACGCCTAAGGTAAAGAAAAACAATATTAAACAAAATGACAGATACATGCGGGACATCTTTCTCTCGAAACCTTATAATGAATAACTAAGTTTTTTCCTACCATAGCCGTAAAGACACGTCGCTGAGACGACTTTCCGTAAATTGCATTTACTAGGATGGCTGTGAAACGGGACGTAAACTTTTCCTTACTTCCCTTGGGACGTAAGTGATTGTCATCCAAACGAAAAAAGCCATGGTTACAAATCCATGGTTACGGGTCTAAGCCTACATTAAATAATCCTCTTTTCTTATTTGAATTTTAAACTTAATTTAGTGCATTTTTAGTGATTTTGAATTTAGAGGTAGGAAAAAAAATATATGCATACCGCGGGGCGAAAAGGATTTACAGTGCCTCGTCACCGTAAATCCTACGTACCTCCCTTAGTATGTAATATACTATTTTCGTTACATACGAAATTATACATTAACTAGGCTTAACTCAAGTACAAATATACCTTTGAATGTGATGCTTATCAAAAACAAAGTTATACATTTTGATTGTAGAAGGTATATGAAGAGAAATACCGTGATATCAAATACAATACCAAAAATAAATATTCCCAATCTAAGTAAGTACACACCTTCCTTTACAACATCGATAATGATTATTATAAAATTCCACTGAACACAAACTCAGAATGCGATTGAAAATGGCGTTTTAATAAAAGCGCCGAGAACAAACGTAAGAAACTCTCACACAGCAACTAGATTCCGATTGTTGTCATAATTGGTAAAGAGGCGTATGGTTACCAAAATGGACGTTTAGTGATGTATTTGTAATTGGGCTTTGATGGTTTATAACAGATTGTAACAAAATCTCAGTAGTCGACTTTCTATCAATTTGTTTTTAGTAATACTTCTCGCCCGCGTCTATAGCGGCATCAAACTTTTTTGCGCACGCGCAACTATTTCGCGGTTTTGAGACTATACCAAAGCGTGCGGAACCATACTCTTTTGCGCATGTGGGCCTGTTACGCGATCCGTTATATTGTAACTGACTTCGCGTTCCTTGACACCGCATCGCGGTTATGCTAAGGTGTGCGACACCATACCCTTTGCACGTGCGGACTTGTTACGCTACTAGTTCTATCGTAACCCACATTGCGCTTCGCGCTTCTTGGTGCTATTTGCGGCTACAGGCGGTTATATAATAATTCGCAACATGTGTGCAAAAATGCTATAAATGACTTTCCTTAGGGTAGCTCTAGGTGACATCCTAACATCTTATACGGTCTTGGTGTTTGAGTATTCTCAGACACCCTCTTGCAGGCGATGTGGGTGTGTGGATGTGTTTGAGTGTGTGTGTGTGTGTGTGTGTGTGTGTGTTTGTGTTTGTGTTTGTGTACGTGTGTGCATGTGTGCAAGCTTGCTTTGACTCATATTTAAATATGCTGAGCTTGGAATTTGCGTACAGTTTGTAACTCCACTTTTTCTTTGAATGCGTGCTATTATTTATCCATTTAATTGTTATTTAATTGTAAAAGAATTAGAAAAAATATTTCCATCGTTTTTAAATAACTCCATTCATTTTATTAGCGTATGTAATTAATCTACAATAAAAAATTATTTTTAATCTAATAAATAAAAACTCTATATACTCCCTTATGTGTGAACTGAATGAATCAATTAATTTTATTGTAAAATGTTTTAAAATATATCCACTAACCCAATTTTTTTCCGCGTGCGTTGCTGTACATTCGAAACGTGAATCTAATGTTTTGCGTAAGATGGCGTTAGTATCCTTTTAAAAGAAAAAAGGACACCCTCGGTGAGAGGAATTAACTTCGGGACCTTTAGTTCGGGAACTGAGCCCGTTTAAGAACATCGGGGACTCTTAAATTTTAACAAATGCAGTTTTGAGTAGGTGTGTACATTTTTACATTTATAAATATATTACAAATGTATGTAATAATTAAGCGACAAGAATTACCCACATCCTTTCGAGTCAATGGCCAGATGGAGCTACGTATGCAGTTGTTTGAGGCGAATCGTACGGTTTTTCCTTCATCTGCGGGATCACTTGTGAAAAATTGCTAAATTGCTTAATGTACTACAATTTAGAATAACGACAAGAGTGGTAGTGCGATATTTAATTATTTAAATAAGAGAAATACTTTAAAGTAGAAAAATAAGCGTAACAAATCCCTGTGAGCAAAATTATATGTTTGGGGTAGGAAGCAAAAACAGGCGGCCAACTAAATTAAAAACTATCCGAAAAAAATCCTTATAGGAGGAACCCAAAAAGCAAAAAAAAAAGGATCATCCGGTTCGAAAAGCTAGTACCAGTAATCTTCAAAATTACCAGTGTAGGAAACTACTTAACACTAACTGAAGTGATTCCAAAAAACAAAAAAGCAAAGTAAAAAGAGAAGAAAAGTATTAAGAAAAAACAAGGTAAGGTAGCAACCATCGAGACAAAGGTGCAACGGCATCAACACTGCAAAAATCGTCAGAAGATGGATGTTCCTTACATAAAAGAAACGTTGCAGTTGTCAAACCATACGGAAAGGAGTGGTTTCACCTGAAGAAATCAAAAAGGATAAAACGAAGCCAGGAAGAACACCAGCACCATAAGCTAAAAATCGCCAAGCCTCAAGTATGCCAAAAAATGACAAGAGAACTGAAAAAAATAATCTTCAAACTGTGGTAACAAGGAATCTTCCCAAACCGACAACCAAGGAAAAGAAGAGCTAGTAGACGAAAAAGTCAACCAAGTCGTGGTTTTTGAAAAAAGAAGAAAGCCTGAAAAGCAAGAAAATAGAGAACCAAACTAATTCAGCGCGATGACCGGCAGTAAGCAAATCTAGCTAAAGGAAAAGGATGTGGGAGTGAACAATTCTAAAAGAACTTCCACATTCTTTTCCTTTAGCAGTTACCCGAATTTGTTTTTTTGTATTACTGGCGTCGTCCATGTACTTGGTAGGTACCCCTTCGGGGATGATGTAGTAACCTTTTATCTGTTTAGCTCGTTTAGGATTAGATTGTATCGAAGTTATACGTGGACTACACGTTCCTACGAGGATTTTAAGTGTTACTGTTGCTTTCTGATAGATGATGATTACCTTCACTGCACATAGTTCATAGTAGAGTGGGAGAACGCAGTTAAGTGTTCGAAGATTTCGCCTAATGATAATACATAGTGGACTTCTAAAACTTTTACGATTTGCACTTGTACCAATCCGTACTGACATATTCACTCTAATCCTTAACTAGAAACATTTACAGTCACGCAGACTCCATATTGTTTGGACTATAATCACTCAACCGTATAAGTGTTAGCACGTTATTATTTTAGTTTGTGAAAACTTCCAGACTATTGCTTCTGTAACCGGCATTTACTCTACGATGAATTTATCATCACATTTTTGAGTATGTAGCTGGCAACACTGTTTACAATCCCTACATGTGATATTTGTAGCGGTTATTACAATGTCTTACCGTCAAAATTCGACGGGATTTATGAATGCTACCGATTTCAAACGAAGTGTGACGAAGTGATCGATCATTTCCAATTAAGTACAGTAGTAGTTTAAACTGTTATAGAGATTTTTAATTTATGCCAAAATAGCAGTTGAATTTCGGCGGGTGTATTCTAGTATGTATGAGCTTGTCTTGCACTATTGCTACTGCTACATACTTTGAAACTGAAAAACTTAGTCAGAATTGCTAAATTATAGGAATCAACAAGAACACTTTTCCTATTCTAGTGGAAGGGATAGTTTTCTTGGGTTTCTGTGGTTCCCCACTCCCGATCTACGAATGTTGCTAGCTATGGCGTCTTAGTGTAGTGCCGCAGTGGTTCACTGTAACGATAGTGATCCGTGACTTGATGTCGCGATATCACTGGACATTCTCCTGAATTGATGTCGTTTTACATAAAAACGATTGCAATGCCCTCTAATCAATCTTCATACGCAAAAAAGAAATCAAAAATTATTTGACGAGCTTTTCCTTTCTTTTTTGGTTACCGCAGCGCTGAAGCTACTATAATTTTTTCGTGAAAGATATTTATAATTTACGTAAAGGTTTTTGACCAGCTTATACTATTTAGACGCAGATTAAAGTGAAGTTTCGCACCAATACTTGGTTTCTTCAATTAAAAATATTGTCCTTAATGTTGCTTAGGAATCCATCTGGGGGATACCTTCCTTCTAACGTAGGTTGAATATACGTTTGTAACAATTTTATTTTTTGGTTATTAAATCCGTTCATAAAAGTGCAAGAATTATAAAACACTTTTATTAAAATAATAAGTAAAATACATTTAACAACTTTGGTATTACGCTAAAGCGGCATCTTTATGTAGCATTCTATGTATAGTCAATTATCTGTGTCTTCGATAGCAATTTGCAAGCGCGTTTTGGTTGACAGCCCCCTCCTGGGACACTCCGTTCGTCCGAGGGAGATTGATAACCAGTCGGCCATGCGAGATAGTAGAGTCAAGATGTACGAAAAAACGCAGGCCGTCAATTTGCGTATAAATTTTGAGCAGTCGAGACACATCTTTAAATAGCGGTTGGTATCCTATGAACGTTATTAAATTGTTTAATTGAGATATTTTATTTAGCGCAAAAACAACACTAAAAAATGCAACTTTGAAAACAACAAATCCAATCACTGATGTTAAAACCACTTTGTATTACAACCTGTAAAAAGCAACTTAGAAGATGGAAAATTTGACTAATTTATAGAAGACCATTTTATTACACAACGTAAAGATGTTATTTGGTAAGGCAGCGTGATTCAACATATTGCAGCAGCTGACGGATGTATTGTGACTGCATTTAATTCGACACCTGGAGCAATTCCATGTACTAGGAGCTGTTGAGGATGAGCTGGGTCCACACAACATACAGTAAATTCCGCTTGATATTACAAGTACCTCTTCAAGGCCACAAAAAGCAGTTTTGGTTCGTAGTTAGTTTTAAGAATCTTTTTTTGATGGTTTATACATTAGAAACACTTTAATTTGTTTGATTGTCTGCTTTTTTTTAGTAGAAATTAAAACTAATACAAGTAATTTACAAAAGCAAAAACTTGAGTAACAACGTTTTTAAAATGTAATCCTCCTGAACAGATCTGCACGGGTCGGACCTTTTTAGTGTAACAAGTTTACACTAAGCTGTAAAATGTTTGATTATCAACAATTTTGATAAACCTTAATTTAAAATTCACGAACTCATTTAATTATTTATGAAATTTTGTTGAATTGCATTTTGTTTTAAAAGAGAATCTTTTGAGTAAATTATTGGTTCAAGATTAAAGTTTTTTATTTTGATCAAACATGGTCAAACCTAACAACAGGAAACTAATATCCTTAAGAGTAGAATTTTGATGCCAATTTTATATAGAAAATATCTTTTTAATATTTCTTTAGGTATGTTTGCGGGACACAAATAGTGTTCCACTTTTCTATTAATCTAATTATTACAATTTCTTGCAGGAACAGCGTCTTATTTTGTTAAGACAGGTTTTTGTCATCGAAGGCGATTTTTTTTCTTTGGGTTTCCACGTCCGCCCCTAAAAATATACCACGCAATTATCATAAATAAGTCAGGACTTGGTAGCGCCTATTTGTTTTGGATTAAGTTTGACTTACAATCAGATTTCGACTTACCCCCCCATTTCTCATAGCTCTACCCAAGGAATAGACCCCTAGTTATGTAGGAAGACTTCGTTACACTTGCTCACAACGTGAGGCCAGCTATATATAAGAAAAATTAGTTTTACTGGCTTCCAATAAACGTAGGGCAGGTGCCTCAAAAAACTATATTCGTTTCACTGGCGCCGGCAACGGCTAGGCACTCTGAAAAGATACGTTTCACGTTTCCAAAATATAATTAACTAATGCTTCTTTGAACATTGACGATATTTTCCTTATCGCGCGGTCGGTGATCCCCATAGCACAAATAAAGACAAATTACTGTGTTGAAGGGGTCACTAGCCTCTGCGGATCAACTGGTCCTTGCTGCCAGAGAGGAAGGACGAGCGTTCGTGGTATACCTCTGACCTCACTTCAGCGGAGAGCAATGATGGGGGATGGGTATGATTTATTGTAAAGAATGGTAAAGACTAAAATACGATTGAGCGCCACTGTATACCTTTGGATTAGAGGAGGTATAGAAACACAAAAAATTACACATAAAAAAACGGACATTTATATTACCGATGCCATACAACACAATAATACTTGAAATAAAACAGGATTATTTATCTACAAGAAACCGCAGTTTGCGTATCAAAATAATAATAAATATAAAGAAATAATGCGATAGCAGTTATAACCAATCGAATGTACTGACAGCTTATATTGGAACCTTTTTTATTTTCTTTTTAATTAAGTTCATCACATTACATTTCATCTGTACAACAATCAATAAACGGTAACTTCGATTCAATGAATTTTTGTTCTGAAAAAACTTTTCTTTGTCATAAAATTTTCCAAAGCAAACCTCACGTAATATTAAGAGACATACAATGTTAAAGTCAAATTGAGACAAACTCGTATATTCGTAAATTATTACTTACGATTTTTTTTGACAATAGCGAAAAACTAAATGACAAATAAACAATTACTTGCCAAGTTTTTGTACTGAAATATTAAGTTTTTCGGCTTTATAAACGCAAAGTACATCTAAATAATAAAATTAATATTAGTCATTGAAAATGATATATAACAGTTATAAATCACTAACAGTCAAATCTGGGTGGTTCACACTTAAAAAGAACCTTAGTCTGAAGAACCCTATTTTAATTTTTGTCTTTAGCGCAAGTTAAGTGACTGCTCTTAAGATACGTTCAAATAGTTACAATACATGAAACTATTTAAACACAAATGTTTACATAAAAGTAAAATCAAGTTTGATTTATGGAAATAATGTTACACAATTCTAACTTCTACAGTATGTTATACTTTTCTAATAATATTAGATTGAATAAAACTAACCACATTACCTTTAAGTGGAATCTTCATAAAATTTGTTCGCCACATGTTGAGGCCGGAATAAAGACAATTTGAAGATTGAAATATCACTTACCGACATCTGGATGCACTTTAAACGTAATAAAAAGATAACGTGCAGATTAGCTGGCATACAATGCATCAGCTAATAGAGATCCCAACTCCTGGATCCGCCTAATCAATCCATCTCATTTTGGGCTTAATGCATCCAAATATAAAGATGAACAAACTGCACGAGTATCATGTAGGTAGATACTGCAGTAATGTATTAACAAAAAAAACACAAAAGTACGACGTGTCTTAACTGTCAATGTTCTTGCAATAAACCGTTATGATAAAATCAGTAATATCATATACAAGAAATTAGTTGCGCTGAAAACAATGAATAAGTAGTATCAATTATCTAAACGATGTAACTCACTATTGTTATGGATGAAATAACTATCAACTAGCTCCAGGTAATTCTCAAATCCATTCCCCGGCGGACAGTATTTTTAAACGAAGCAAAAGCCTGAGATTGAATAATTGGAAGGTGTCGGTTTACCCTAATCACTACGAAATGCGTCGGATCGATGCTGCCCACGCTAGGTATTGTATCATATACAGCTAAATGTAAGGACAAATGGCCAGAATAGCAACCAATAATAGTTGAAGCCTATGTTATATTGCGGTTATATAATAATTAGGGGTTAGCGTTTATTAACTGCTGTAGCGAACTAGGTTTAATGTGCAAATATAATGATAGGTTTTAAAAATGTTACACGGCGAGGAGAAAATACTTATAAAGATTTCCGAATAACTTTAAGTGTTTTTTTAAAATGCTTTAAAGTGTTGCCACTAACGATTAACATTTCGTTGTCGGAATACGTATCGGGTTTACAATAGTGTGTGGTTATATAATTTGAATTGTACCAAGGAGCTTTTAATCATCATCATCATCCTCATTAGGTTTTCAGTCCTGAAACTGGGTAGACGCGTACCCTCATTGCTTCATATTCTGAGCTAACCTACACATTTCTCTGACATTTACACAGTCTGCATCTATCACTATTTGCGTGAAATGGTCTGATCTATGTCTTCCTCTACCTCTTTTTCTTTTCTTACCTCTGCTTGTAATATATCCCGTAATATTCCCCAAAAAATGCCTTAGAACGTATCCTGCCCTTCTATTTCTCCTAATTTATTTTTGCTTTTCAAAGATATCTTTATTCCTCTACTATTTCTATAACCTATTTGTTAATAACTTTGTCTGTCAATGCTATCATCCTCATACATTTGAAGCACAACATTCCAAAAGGCTTGTGTCGTTTCTCTGTCTGCTTCTCCTGATATCCCTATTTTATAGATATACTGTGTTGTGCTCCCCACATATACTTTCAACAATAATTCCTTGTTTCTATGTTTGTTGTCTTTGAATATAGCCGCTGCTCTTTCTTGTTAGATACAGTTCGGTTCCCTTTTTATTGTTTTGCAATTCTATACCCTATTTTTGCAATATTCTGCGGTATGTGAAGGGGAGTAAGCAGCCTGTGGCTGCCAGGGTCCCCCAACACTTGCACATTTGCCGAATTAATAGTTTTCCAATATATCCCTTCGCACAATCAACATTAGTTGAAAGTATTTCAAAACCAACACCTGTAGTTGTTTATAATAATCATCAGATTTAAGTGCATTAATTTTTTCGTCATTAGGTTTTCCGTCTTGAAACTGGTTGGCTGATTTCTATTCTGAGTCAGGGTACACATTTCCTTCAAATTCCCCCAGCCTATATACAACTCGGTTCCCGTTTACTGTTTTCTAATTATATGCCCTACTTTTCCGCGATTCAGTGATATGACAAAGGGGTTAAGCAGCCTGTGGCTACCAAGATCCTACAACACTTAGACATTTGCTGAAATAATACTTTTCCAGTAAATCCATTCGCGCAATTAACATTAGTTGAGAATATTGCAAAACCAATACCCGTAGTTCCTTGTAATAATTATCAGGTTTAAGTACAGTTACTTTTTTGTCATTAGTTTTTCCATCTTGGAACTGGTTTGATGCGTACCTCCATTGATTTCTATTCTGAGATGGCTTACATATTTCCCTAACATTCCTACCGCCTGCATCTTTTACTATCTGTGTGCAACAGTCTAACCTAGGTCTACCTCTACCTCTCTTTTTTCTATCTCTGCTTCTAATATATTCTGGACTACTCCCTCATGCCTTAGTATGTAGCCTATCATCCTATCTGTCCTATTCTTTACTGTTTTCTACATACTTCTTTCTTCCCCTACCATTTCTAATACCTCTTTGTTCTTAACTTTGTCTGTCCATGATATCTTCATCATACGTCTGTAGCACCACATTTTAAAGGTTTCTACCTTTTTCTTGTCCGCTTCTTCTACTGTCCAAGTTTCACAGCAGTACATATGTTTTAAGCAATCTTTTCCTTGTTTCTATGTTTGGTGCCTTTGAACACAGTAACTGCTTTTACTTGTTAAATGTAGCTCGACTTTGTGCTAATCTTTCTTTTATGTCTTTTGTGCTTTTCCCATATTATGTTATTTGGATTCCTAGGTAGCAGAAATCCTTAACCTCTTGTAAGTTCTCGTTACCTATTTGTACTCTTGTTTTTGTTTTATTTTCCCCTTCTTTGGATACTAGTACTTTAGTTTTATTTTTGTTAATTTTCATACCGTATCTCTCTGTTACAACTGTTTCCAGTTCATTAAGAGCAGCTTTTAGCTCTTCTTTGCTAGATGTTAATTCCGTTATATTATCTGCAAATCTAAGCATATCAATCTTTTGTCCCTGCATAGTAATTCCAAATGTTTTCCTGCATTTGACAATATTGATTGTCTCTTCAATGTACAAGTTAAAAATTAATGGGGATAGGGCACATCCCTACCTCACCTCCAAATATTTACTGCTTTACGTGCCTGCTCTAATTCTATTACCGCTGTTTGCTCTTTGTATAAGCTATGTAGTCTTCGTTTATTCCTAAACCTCATTCCAACCCTATATACACGCCCTCCCATTTTTCTATTGTTTTCTCTATGATCACCCTCAGAGTTAAAATAGCCTCATGTGTTCCACTGTATCGCCTAAACCCAAATTGATCTTCTCCTAATATTTCTTCAGCTCGTTTTTCAATTCGTCTTTGTACAATTCTAATTAATATTTTTGAAACGTGTGCTGTCAAGCTTTTTGCTCGAAAATGTTTACATCTATCCGCGCATCTCTTTTTTGATATAGTTACTATGATGTTACGTTTGAAATCTTTGGGAATCTCGCCTGTTCCGTACATATAACTTTCAAGTTGTAAGAGACGTTTTGTTACTGCTTGTCCAGCGGATTTTAGAGTTTGCACTTTGTCTGTACCCAGCGCCTTACCAGTTTTCAGACCCTTTAATGTTAATTCAAACTCATCTCTAGGTATAGAATATTCCAAATCATCTTTTTCTATGTCTGATTCCTGTTCTAATGCTGCTAGTTCCTCTCCCGCACATAAATTCTCTATATATTCTTGCCATCTAACCACTTTCTCTACATTTTCTATAATGACAGCTTCTCCCGCATCCCTTATATTTTTGCTATACTGTTTTATATCCTAAAAATTGCTTCTAATTAGTTTGTATGCTTCGTCTGTTTTTCCTATTTCCAACATAGTTGTACCTCTTTGCACTTTTCATCAATCCATTGTTCTTTAGCTTTCCTGCATTTGCGAATAATTTCCCACATTATGGCTTTGTATCTTTGCTATACTGTTTCGTCTGATGTAATTTTGTATTTTCGTCTTTCCTCGATTAAATTCAGGTTAACCTTGGTTATCCACGGTTTCTTATTTTCTTATTGTGTATGCCTCAGAATATCTCTGGCTGCCATGTCTAAGCTGGATTTAATGTTATTGCATTCTGTTTGTACTTCCTTAGTAGAAAAAATTTTTCCGATGTCTTTCAGAAATTCATTTGACTATTTTTCAAATTTTTCGTAGATATCTTTATCTTTTAGTTTCTCAAACTCAAAGTACCTTTTTTCGTTGCTTTTTTTCAAATTTTTAAATTTAAGACCGTCCTTCATAATTACGATGTTGTGGTGAATGTCTATATCTGCTTCTGGGCAGCTTCTACAGTCTTTTACTTGATTTCTAAACTGCTGTCTAACAAGAATGTAATCTATTTGATATCTTCCTATATCTCCTGGCATTTCCACGTGCATCGTCTTCTAGCATGATGTTGAATAGTGACGATTAAAAAGTTTTTCTCTCAAAATTCTACCAGGCTATTTTCCTTGTCGTTTTTCGTGCCTAAACCAAATAAACCTACTACCGCTCCTTCCCTACCTTCACCTGCCACTGCATTAAAGTCCCCCGTAATTATTTAATTTTCATGTTCTTTTACGTATCTTAGTATGTCTTTGATGACATTGTAGATCGCCTCTACCTCATCGTCACTCTAGCTAGAGGTAGGCAGCATGTATACTTCTATTAGTACTATATTTACCGGTTTAGATTCTAATCCAATCGTGAGTACTCTTTCGTTCTTTTGTAAGTAATTTTCTACACCGGGCCCTATTTTTTTTGCATAACTGTCCCCACACCCGAATTTCCTTCTTCTGATCCTATATGTAATACCCTACAGTTTCCACTACAAAAATTCCCCGCCTTTGCCCACCGAACTTCGCTGATCGCTCCTATGTCTAGTGCAAACCTATTCATTTCAATTGTCAAGATCTATAGCTTACCTACTTGCTTCATACTTATGACATTTCACACTCCGACTCGCAAAATGTTCCCGACTTTTTTTTTGAACCTTCCGATCACATCTTCCGAAGTAGTCCCCTCCCGGAGATCCGAATGGGGTACTATTTTAACTCCGGAATCTTTTACCCTAGAGGAAGCTATCATGTTAATTATAATTTAAGTACGCCGTGTACTTGGGCGCTAATGTGGTGGTTTCCGGTTGACTTCCACATCGGAGTAGTGTGCCTTAGAATGCTATAAAGACCCGTATGATCTAAGTACCGAAACAGCCGCTGTCCTCATTCGGGTACCTGCCTTAGTCTGGTTCTTCACCAAAGGCCCCATCAATTTGGTAAATCTTGATTCGGCTTTTTAGCTAATTAGAACACTCAAGCCGTTCCACCCCTTCTAGTAATCTAGAACTTTTCGAGAACTTCATCAATCTTAAAATAATTGAAATATTGCTGAATACAATCTCCTATACGCTTCAGCTTTTCATGCTGCAGAATTATTCAAGAGTTTTAATATAGCTGACGGAAAACTTTTTTTTTTGAAAAGCATATTATTTGTGACTCATAGCTATTTTTCCGTCTTATGGGATAATATCGTATAATACATTATGCTTTATTTTACAGTAATGAATGGGTTTTGAACCTTTTTGTGATGTGGATTACAGTTTCTAGAGCTACTATACACGCTGAATATTACCATAATATATTGAATGGATATACAATTCTAAACGCCTCTAAAAGGTACATGTTGCTCTAGGTATACCTTTTTTAAAACTCTTTATATCACAAAGCAAACCCATTATTTCTTCTAATTAACTTTAACATTAAAAGCTTGCTTTTTAACAACGTATATAAAAATATATATATATTTTTTTAAAGATTCGCCTGCAGATAAAGTACCAACTACTCATGAAGTTGGTAAAACACGTTCTGTTATGTTCTGAATATTTCAAAGCGAGCTTTTTATAAAAGTTGTTCATAAATAATAAAAGAAATTTTCTGTATTTATTACTACATTCCAACATTCCCTGTTTCGACATTGTAACAGTATGCTTTTTCATGTTAAAATTGACGAAGGGTTGCTGAGGGTTAAATTTACTACATTTGGCAAATATTGAGTCGGTGAAACGAAAAATGTTATAAGGGAAGTACATACGGTAAGAGAATATGAAATATTTATGCGGTGCTAGAGGTTTTTTGGACAACAAAGCAATTGTTTTACTGTATTTAAAAAGAAACCACCTTGGGGTTGCAAGTTGCTGAAACCACAATAAAAGAAATAGAATGCAAAATCTACAATTTTTGGTGCATCACGTCCTTGAAAAAAGATACGGATACATAGTAGAGGAATAAATAAACCACTCTTTGCTAGTCTTCTAGAAATTACTTCCATAATTAATTCTCAAATAATGTGTTTGGCATATCATAATTTTCTGTGACTCTAAAAGTAGAAAAATTGCTGCCATTTACTTGGTCACAAGAACTAACCTGTCTAAACCGTAAACCATCAGATTCGTGTATCCATTTTAAACCTGAACTTAATTTTTTTAATACCTCGTGTAAGGCGTTCGCGACAAACAGCAAAATTTATAAAAATGAAATGGATATGAATCTAAGTGATGGCAAACTTTCACATTTCACAATAGCGTAGAACATAAAAGAAGTAAGGATGGAAAATCACTTGTATAAAATAATTTGCATTGAGTGAAAGACCTACTAATCGAAAAAGCATACTGTCCTTGGCTTGTGTGAAGTTGGCACCGCAAGTTTTAACGAAGATCCTATTTGCACCCATAAAGTGCTATTGCTCCTGATAGGTTATATCAATAATTCACCTAAATTTGGTTGAAAATTACAAATTGAAAACATGAGGTGCTAACTTCCTTTAGCACCGCAACATCTTAAAAAACCCTTTTCAAGCACAAAATCGTATAGTTCTAAAATAGTTCTATAATTCCTGAACATTTTAGCAAAAGTTCTGGCTTTTAACTATTTTTAAACAATTTTTGAGTCTGCGACACACCACATCGCACCATAAGAGTACAGTATCATTGTACAGAGTTTTCAACATAGTGTTTGACATATTCCCATAGTTCTACAATAGCTCTGACGACGTAGGTGGGTGTGATTGATAATTCCAGGCCTTTTTCTAATGTTTTAACATTTTCGAAACAACCTCAGCACCGCACCATAACCATAAAGTACCAGTATGACGTATTTTTAACCTAGTTTTTGGTATATTACTATAGTCCTATAATAGTCCTGACAACATAGGCGGGTTTCATTGATAGTTCCGGCCTCTTAACTTCAGCATCGCACAACAAGTGTAAAATACCAGTATGCAGCATTTTTCAACCGACTTTTTGATATTCTTATAGTTCTACAATCGTTTTGACGACTTAGCTTGGTGTCATCGATAGTTTCGGCCTCTTTTTTCATATTATTATCATTTTCAAACCTTAACTTCAGCACCGCACTACAAGAGTAAAGTACCAGTATGTCGCAATTCATAACTTATTTTTTAGTATATTCTTGTAGTTTTGCAATAGTTCTGACGACTTAGGTGGGCATCATCGATAGTTCCGGCTTCTTTTTATGTCGTTAACAATTTTGAAACTTAACTTCAGGACCTGATCACTTGAATAAAGCACCAGTATACCGCATTTTGCAACTTACCCTTTGCTATATTCCTATAGCTCTACCCTTGTGGTGCGGTGCTGAAGCTAAGTTGCGGAAATGATAAAAATATGCAAAAAAGTGGGAACACCTAATAAAACTCACCTATGTTGTCAGAACTATTGTAGAACTATAGGAATATACCAAAAAGTTGGTGTTTTTTCACTCTTGTGGTGCGGTGCTGAAGTAAGTTCCGAAAATAGTAAAAATATGAAAAAGAGGTCAGCACTATTGATGAAACCCATTTAAGTCGTCAGAACTATTAATTGTAGAACTGTTGGAATATACCAAAAACTAGTTTGAAAAATGCGGCATACTCTTCTAGTGTAGTGCTGAAGCTAAGTTTTGAAAATGTTAAAAAATTAGAAAAGGTCCGGGATTATCGATGAAACCCACCTATGTAGTGAGAACTTTTGTAGAACTATAGGAATATATCAAAAACTTGGTTGAAAAATTCTGTAAACTAACACTGTACTCTTGTGGTGCGATGTGGTGTTGTCGCAAAGTCAGAATTTTGAATAAAATATGTCAGAAACAATAGAACTATTCTGAAACTATAAGACTTTGTGCTTGAACGGGATTTCTTGAGATGTTGTAGTGCTACGAGAACTTAGTATCTCATATTTTCAATTTATCATTTTTTTAACTAATATGACGGAACTATTGATATAACCCAGCGGGAACTGTAGAACTAGCTTGGGTGCAAACAGAATTATCGTTAAAACCTGTGGTGCTAAAAATGAGATGCCAACTTCACACAAGTCTGTCCTTAGTCGTGTATAGCTTTGTATGCTATTGCTAAGAATAACTAAGTTGGATAGTTTGGTAATTTGGCTGTTGTCGATTGTTACAACCTTGATTGTGGAACATTTTTCCTGAAGTTAATTTACTTTTCATATTCATCATTCTATTTGGAGTCACAATTTTGGGATCGCAAACCCAAATACTATAAGAAAACTCCACAACAGTTGAATTCACATTTTAAATATGTACGCACTAATAATTATAACTAGATAAATAGCAAGGAAGAAGTAAATCGCAAAGGCGCTGTATCTAATAATTAAAACAATCACAAGGTTTATGAATCGTATGTATAGAAAATTGAAATGTGACAGCTAGTCATAGAGTAACCTTCAGAGAGTCAACTTAATGCTAATTTTTTATCCGCTGCAAGAGAGACAGAGATATCAATTTTTATATACTTTCATCTTTCTTAGTTTCAAAGTGTACTAAGGGGGCGCCACAAATGTCGGTGAGCGGAAATGGCGGGAAACGCTTTAATTCAAATTATTAGGTGCGGAATTTGGCGGGAATTTCAAATAAGTTGTGGAAAAAATTATTTGAAACTTTAAATACAACTCAAAATCAAATCACCATGCAATGTAAAATTTTAATTTCCCTTTTATATTAATTATTTAAATTTTACATATGGGATATGGTCTCGAGTTGTATCTAACGTTTCAACAATTTGTTGTTTTCAACTTTACTCAGTCAATTTTAACACTACAAATGATAAACTCTAGCGTTGAATAAACTTAATGAAAATAATTGTACATGGTCTACATTATATATTTTAATGCAAAACTATTTTTTAAAAGACACATAAAATTCTTAATGGTCAAAAATATAACAACTTCAAGTTAAATTTAAACGCACTTTTCTAGCGAAAATATTAAGGCGCTGTTATTTTGTTCGGTACAACAAACTACACTAAAGAATAACATATACATAAACGAAACAATAACATAAACATAAACGAAAAAATTAACATAAATATTAAATATAAACACAATAACGTAATAAACAGCAGGAACAACTTTGTTTATAGGCAGGTTTAACCTTCTAAACATCGATAGCTGACAACCTGACAGTTGCGCGCCGGAAATCATTTTCAAATCTGTCAAATTTATGATTGCCTTTTGCGTCCTCTCAGTACACTTTACATATTGATGGATAAAGGTATAAAGGTATCATCCTTCAATCTATATAATGAAGGGAGAAAGATTTTTATAACGTCCAGACAAATTTTCCTATTAAGATAACACTCTGAAAGTTACTCTATGCAGCTAGTACTTAAAAGAGAAAAAGGTGCCCATGTGAGGCATACTGCGTGATCAGCAATTGAAAAACTTGACCCATGCTCTTATAGGACTCCCATAATACAAGGTTACTACAAAAGAATTATACGGTTTTTAAACGATATATTGTAAGCACTATAAATATAATATTAAAACGACTGTTACAAGAAACGCAAACTGCCCAAGCTTAAACCGCGTGTTTTAAAACTGCGCATTACACGTCTAGATGGCACGACGAGCTCAGTATTCAAAATGGCGACTATGCAACAAAGTTTTTGTGTGTTAGAATATGCGCGATCTTTATAGGTTGTTATGGTGCTAAGTTGTCTCTTGAAGCAAATCCGAATCAGAAGCTCCAGATCATTAGAGCATTTTGCGATGGTATTGACAATTCGAAACATAGATTCCAGTAGTAAACGTAAAAGCGCGGGAAGAACGCGCATTACCAACAAATCGGTGCGAGCAGTGAGTGAAAGTTTTGCGCTTTCTCCACAAAAATCCACATGCAAAGCAGACCATAAACTTCATATTCGGCAACAAATTGAATAGAAAGTTTTGCGACGGCGATTGTGATTCAAGCGTATCGTTTAGGCATGTTGCAAAGTTTACGAGTCGACGACCACGTAAAACAAACCGTCTTTTGTACTGCCATGCAGATAACACTGAAGGACGAGGAATTTGCTAACAGTCTGATATTCAGCGATGAACCGAAATTTCATTTAAGTGGAAAGATAAACAGTCACAACATTTGGATATGGAGAACAAAAATCCCTACATCACTGTGTAAAATAAAAGGATTCCTCAAAACTAAATGTCTTCTATGTAGTATCCAAAATAAAGTTGTACAAATTTTTTGTTTTGTTTAGTGAAAAACCGTGACGGGTACAACTAACCTAGATCTGTTGCAGTTGTGGTTGTTTTCTTAACTAACCGATGATAGATACAACTCGATCATTGGTATAGTGTGGTACGTCGCTATCTAAACAAAGAACTTCCTCATCGTTGCATTGGACGATGTGCTGAACAAGATTTGATGTTGTTCGCCTGGCCTTTAGGGTCTGCCAATATTACAGTATCCGATTTTTTCTTTGGGTAGATTAAGAGTATGGTTTTCGTACCACCAATACAATTAGCATGGATGAATTCTGAACGCATTACTACAGCTGTGAACATCGATCGAACCCATTGAAAAATGCAAGGATCAAAATGTACTATCGTTTAGAAGTGCGTCGTGTAGCGTTAAGAGTCCACATCATATTTACTTTCTTGTGTAGTGCTGTAGTCCTGTAGTGCTTTCTCTAATATATTGTTTTAAAATCCTGTACATCACAAGCGCATTCTTAATAAAAACGTTAATGGTGTTTGCAGAAACAATAATAAAAATTGAAATTATTGAAAAAAGGGGTTTAACTAATATTGAAGCATCATTTTACTACATACGAATACCACTAGAATAAACTACAAAAACAAGGTTAGCTCTGGTTGGCGCCAAAACTTTATCTCAGGAAATCCGATTAAGCTGAAATCATTCTGAGAGCCTTCAGTGCTGTAGAATTCGATAAAGTGTTAGAATTAGCGCTCGAAGCACAGCAATTTAAGTATGGCGAATATTTAGAACCTTATTTGCTAAGGTATTATACTGTTGCAAAGATAGTTTATTTGAATGAATGTGCTATAAAACAACAAAATTCTCAAAATCTTGATTTAAAATTTGTTCACGATTTCAAAGCCAATTAATCAGTCCTGGTTGCTATTTTGCTTCTAGACACGCAAGTGGAATTAGCGCGTAAATGTACTTGATCCAAGCATGAACACCGATTCTAGGCCCCTAGATGGTTGTTGCGACATCCCAAACGCAACCTCTTGGTTGTTATTCATGGCTGTGCGAATACTATTGAGGACGCAATCTGTATTGCTCCGGAGTCTGACTTTTATATATTTCCACCTTTAAGAATTCTACATCCATAAAAATCCATTCGACCAAAACCGTAGTTTGTTTTTTATTCGTCAAAATGGCAGTCTGCTTCTATTACAACCAATAACCTACATTAAAATATAGGCAGTAATATCAGAAACAGGTTATTTGTTTTTAAAAATGCTAAACAAAAATGATGTTTTATCGGGGATAGTTTGCTTTAAGGAGGAATGAAGCAATTGTATCGCTATCTAAATTAACAACAAAATAGGAAAATAATACCTGATGATATGATTTTAAATCTCCGTACGTCAATTCTAGGACGTAGTTCTACTAAATTATGTTTTATATTGAATATATATATATATATATATATATATATATCGAATATGCATTTTGTTTTATTAGTTGAGTCGCAATAAGGGTTTACCGTCACACGCGTAGTCACGCACTTCCATTCAGAAACATCTATAAATTGTTGATCCCGAAGCTCAAACTAAATTTTCGTGTAAAATTCGATATGTTCCAACTCAAAACACAAAGTACTACAGGAGCACCTAAAACTAACGGTATGCTGGACTTTAGTTTTACTGCGAACGCAAACGCATATGATACATTGGGGTAAACATAAAATACGCTCCTAGTAAAATTATTAGTTATTCCTTCGGCATTGAAGATTTTTTTTTGAGGTTTTGAATCGTAAGTAGTATAAATACTCGGCTACGACTCCAAAAAATGACGCTTGTGGCGAAATGCATGTGTAAGACAAACATGACCCTTATGAGATTTTACATGTAATTTTCTTTATATGGACTATCCGTGTGTGGAGGAGAGATTGAAATATATTAACCTAATTACAGACCTACACCAATCTAATCATACCAGCTTGCCTGTCTCACAGGCCTGAAGGCATTGTTGTTAACTTGCTCTTTTTAACCCTTCATTCCAGAGTAAGAAATGTTACGCAATATTAGCACAAAGTGATCTTTAAAACTCGTGAACCATTTATTACCCATATGAGAAATGGACATATATTAACCTAATTACACATTCTAACATTTGATATTTATCACGGTTTTATTCTTTCTGGAAGGAATGATGTTAAAGCTGCTGAATTGTAATTAAATAAATACCCAGAAAAACATCAACCAAACAGATGTATGTTTCGGAGATTACAAAATAATTTAATAAATTATGGTAGTTTTGGCTTGTCTAAGAGAAATAGGCAAATTAAAAAAGATAATGAAAACCATGATGTACCAAATTTGAACATTCTATTTCAATTAGTAGACTAACTACGAGCAAATAAAGAAATCGTCAATATTGTGTTTTTTGCCTCTATCTAGTAACCTATGAAAAATTTTTGAAATTTGAAAACCGATCTGAGATACCCTCATGATTATGCAACTTTTGTCCCATTTAACCAAGATCGTATCTCCTACAGTTACCAAAATCCCCATGTACTGCATTTTATACTGTACACACTGTATATCTGTAAAATTGTAGACTAATTTGATGTATCGTATGTCTACTATTTATAAGGGCGGTCAGAAATCGCTGCTGGTAAAAAATCTTAAAGTGAGGGCAGTTTCCTGTGAGATGATGCAATCTAAAAAATTCCTAGAGATTTGGGTAGCTGAGAAAAATCTAATATTATTTGATACCGAACAAGATATATTTATCTCGAAAGATGATATGGCTAGTCGAAGAAAACTATTTGGTCCAGAATGTTAGCGATAAAAATATCTTAAAATTGGGGTAGCTCCCTGGGGGATGATGCTATCTAAAAAAATTCCTAGAAACTCAGGTAGCTGAGAAAAATCTAATACTAATTGATACCAAACAATATAGATTTATCTCGTGGGTGCGGTGCCAATAGGCACCGAGAGGTATCTCGATAATTTTAGGGGTTAGGTTACCCATTTTTTAGGGTAGGGATGGTTGGGGTAAAAATTCAACAAGGAGGGAGCAAGGAGAAAATCCATCTCCTCAAATCCTCCTTATGGGAATTTACATGTAAATTTGGTCCAGATGTGAGAGGAAATGAGGAATTCTGGAGGAAATGAGGTCACAGAAGCTCCCATTTTACACTACTGTCATATGACAAAAAAACATCCGTTTCCAGAAATCAATTCAGCAAACATTTTGTACTCAGCGTGAAACATCAAACGAGTCAACCTTAGCAGCTGAGCTACATGAATTTGAATCTATCGGCGACGATACTTCAGTAGTTACTAAATTGCCATCCTCGGCGCTACGTACAGGACAAAAGCGTGCGCATCAGTTGATGTTGTCATCTTCAACTTCGAGATTTACGAAAGAAATCTCGGATTCCGTAGATCAAGCATTGGTTAATATCATTTGTTTAGACTTTCAACCTTTGCAAATTGTTGATAATAAAGGATTCAACATGGATACTTTAAGACTGAACAGTCTATATAACGTACCATCTCGTAAAACACTCTCTGATAAGCTTTTGGATAACAAATACGCAAAAGCCCGGGCTGTAGTATTTGAGAAAATTCAGCAAGTGGAAAATATATTCCTCACTACTGATATGTGGACATCTGATAACAACAAGAGTTATTTAACTATTACAGATCATTTCATAATTAAAACGCAAATGATAGTTATTGCATTGAGTACGAAAGAAGTGCCAAAAAAACACACTTCCATCAACATTGCTGAATTAATTAAAGTTGTTTTAGATGACTGGAAAATTTTTGACAAGATTGTGGCAATTGTATCCGATAATGCTGCCAACATAAAAAAGCTATTTCCGAATATTTAAAGAAACGTAATCAATATTGTGTTGCTCACACGTTAAATTTGGTAACTGGTGATTGTTTTACAGAAAATAAAGATTTTGAGAATTTAGTTAGTAAATGCCGTACAATTGTTGCATACTTTAAGAGAAGTAATGTAGCAGTTTATAAGTTACGGGAAATACAAGAGCAAATGGGCTTAAAACAGTTAAAATTAAAGCAAGATGTCGCCACCAGGTGAAATTCTATTTATTATATGCTTGATAGACTAGAAAACATTAAAGTTCCACTTTCGGCAGCGCTCACAGCTTTCCCAAACGCTTCTGATAATGTTAGTTCTAAGAAGTGGAGCGAAATAGCAAATTGTGTTTCCATTTTGCAACCAACTGAACAATTTACCAGCATACTCTCTGGGGACAAATATCCTACATAAACGAAAAAGAACCAACTACACCTCTAGCTGCTAGTATAAAACGTTCAATGCTCGACATACTGAATAGGTGGTTGGGCATTCTAGAAAGTAACAAAACTACTGCTAAAAGCACAGTATTAGATCCTGGATTTAAGAAGACCGGCTTTGGAGTAGAATCCAACGCTGGCAAGGCTGTGCAATGGATTACGGATGAGTTGTCATTTTTGCTGACCCCAAACAATTTCGATTCGCAAAACATACAATCATCGTCGCTTAGTGCTCAATCTTCAAAATTCAGTACGCTACCAAGCGAAGATATAACGGGAGCATTTTGACAATTAAATCGCACACCGTTTTTCAGTACAAACACCGGTATCACCTGCAAGCATCATTATGGAACAATATATCGACCTTACATAGACAGAAAATTGGACCCATTGGAATTTTGGGAATCCCGTATGGAACTTTATCCGAAATTATATATAATTGCACTGAAATACTTAGGTATTCCGTCAACATTAGTGCCATCAGAACGCGCTTCTTCAAAAGCTGGCTTGCTATGCAATTCAAGACGAAACAGGCTTGAACCTAAAAAGCTTGATTGCATAATATTTTTAAATGGTTATTTGTCAACTGGTTTATTGTAGAGCTAACCCCATATTGAATTATAAATTCAGTTCTATGTAAAGTTCTACATAAATAAATTTTACTTTTAATTAGTTTTGGCAATTTACAATTTGATACCAATAATAGGTACAAAAATCTACCTAACCTACAGCTATTTATATTTTAGGTTTTTAATAATTGTTATATTATTTTATATTTTATTACAAAACTCTATCTATACACTTTCCCACAAACTACAAATAACAACAATAACGTTCTGTATTTTCCTTCAGTACACAACAGACAACACTATCGAATCACCTGTCCGTATGTAAAATATAAATAAAAGTAAAAGGTAATAAAGAGGAAAATTGTATCTTTCCAAGATATGATCATGATCGGTAATGATTCACTTAGAACTAAACCACAGAACAAAGATCATTGGCCCAACAAGGTAAATTCACCAACATTCGAGTTACCTGGAAACTCAACTCAACTTAAGAATCGAAAAAAGTATAACTCGATTATAATCGAGTTGCAAATCAGCTAGAGCTACAAGGCGATTTGAGTGGCGAGTCGACTCGAGTGGTGAGTCCACTCGAGTGGCGAGTCGACTCGAGTTGCGAGTTGACTCGAGTTTCGAGTCGACTCGAGTTTCGAGTCACTTGACTCGATTCACATGAGTAGGGTTGTCACTCAAGTCACTCAAATCCCACCAGTGGTAGATTCCTACTCTTTATGGAACACTAAAAAATAAGGTAAACTTCGTACTCCCGAATAAGATAAGAAAATATCAGAATAATACTATCTTATGTAACTAGCCAAGTTAGTTTTTGTTCCCCAGATTCTAGAAATATAGTATAACTTATCGTACAAATTGTAGGCTTGTACGTATCAAACATAAGCGGTTTGTTAAATCTCGTAACGTGTTATAACTGTTTGAAATATTAGCCTTTAAGTTAAGTAACTTTCTTTTGAATTCATGCTCACAATAATATGCGACTATTTCCTAAACTTCTAATTTTAAACAAGTCTTATTTGTTTGGGTATTTTCAAAAAATATCCTTCATCTTGACAAGCATCTAACATTACTCATACTTCGAATTTATACTCTACACCAATAAATGAATTGTTCTCTATTAGTAACGATACATTAATTAAAATCGATAATGTATTTACATATATTCGATAACTTAGTTCTAGATCGCACCCCCAGGATTCTTCTACCTCTGTACTCACAATGATTTACTAAATAATTTAATTAGGATAACTAGTTTGATCAGGGCCATCAAATATGAATATGCAAAAAAATCAGTCAACAATTTAAGCTTATATTGACCAGTAATAACTTACAGTACTGAAGCTGTAACGCCCACAGAAGCTCATCGTGAGGTTTCCTTTATTACACTTCTGTATATAGGGTTCCTGGATGGCACCACCAGCAAATATGTTTTCATCTAGGAGATGAACTTCGAAAAATTGCCATGGAATTACGGATTGTGTCCGTTGACTTGTAGGATGTTAAAAACAAATATAACCGTAAGACTTATCGAGCACATACGTCTTTGGGTACTTCGGCACCTCTGATCCGTTAACTTTATAATTTAAGTGATATTTAAAACGCGGCCTTTTTAGGACGGAAGTAAAAAAGAAAATGAAATGCATACGTTAATTTCAATAAATCAACGTATACTTATAAAATAAAAACGAAGGTTACAAACGATGTTCTGCTAATCTCACGTCTATTATAATCTGTATCCTTTTATATATATATATATATATATATATATATATATTTTTTTTGGTAACAAGATGGTAGTATACTTGGTATGAAGTCCAAATAATACTAGTTTATGTAAAATTCAAAATTTAATTTCTTCTGCTTAACGTTTTGGCAAAACTTTTTGCCTTTGTCAAAAGCATCTACAACTAGAAGTGTTGTAACATAAAACTAACATAATATAATAGATAAGTTCCTTGCTGTATAAAATCAATATTTGTCAAATTTGAAAAATAGCAAAATTGTCAAAATTTAAAATTAACATATGATTACGTTAATCAAAAATTATTAATAAAAATCATTTAGTAGGAAACAGGATGTAGATTTAGTAACAAATTGAGCCTTAAAAACTAATATGTTGGAAGATTAATATGGTTGAAGTAGATGATGTAGATTTAATGTTTATGTGATTATCATAAAAGAAAGCTCTTAATGAAGCGCATTAGATTTAAAGTGATTTAAACTGTATAGAGTAGAATAAAATCTGTGTGTGTCTTCTATATCTTGTTTATTATTCAAACATTGTTCTTCTTTGTTTATATAGTACGATTCTAGAAAGAGTCTGGTTTTGTAATTGGATTCTTTGTCTAATATTTTAATTTCTTCATATGCCGGAGTATGTTTGGTTGTATAAACATGTTTAGCTAATGCACATTTGTTAGAATTGATCCTGCAGTCACTTCTATGTTGCGTCAGACGATTCCTGAACCATTGGGAAGTTTGACCAATGTAGGGTGCCTGACAGCTACAGACGATCTTGTAAATTAAGTTACTGTTTAATAATTTAGGGATAGGGTTCTTTATTCTAGTAAATAGGTTGTTAATGGTATTGTTGTACTCGAATGCAATGGCAATATTAGGTTGTTTAAGAACTCTTACTAGTAACGGAGGTAAGCCCCGAATAAATGGTAGTTTTTTGTATATGGTGGTATTTAAATTGTTAATGTTGTTGGGTGGTAAGTTATTGTTGTTGTTATTATTGTTATTGGAATTGTTGAAATTGACATTGTCTTGGTTATTGTTATTAATATTTTGAGATACATTATTGTTAATATTATTATGGAAGCCATTGTTTATATTCAAAGTGTTGGTGTAGATGAGTTTACGTAAAAATTGTTTGGGGTAACCATTGTTTAATAAGGTATTGAAAAAAATTCTTTTATTTTTATTTAAAATTTGGGGATCAGAAATCTTTTCGATACGATATTTCATGGCATTGACGGTGTTGAATTTATGTTTCAATGTATGGTTGGAAAGAAAATTCAAATATCTACCTGAATTGGTAGGTTTAATATAATAGTCAAATATTAAAACGTTGTTTGTTCCTCTGATAACTAAGATATCAAGAAAAGGTAATTTTCCATCTATTTCTGTCTCACTAGTGAATTTTAATTGTTTATCAAAGCTATTGAACGTAGTTATTGTTTTATTGATATGATGGGGTGGGGCAGAACAGATGATGTCATCAACGTACTTGACGAGGAAAGTCATTGTGTAAGGTAGCCGTGGGAGCACAAAATCTAGGAGAGAATCCATAACGATTTGGGCAATGATGGGTGATATTGGAGAGCCCATAGGTGTGCCGAAAAGTTGGAGATAAAAACAATCTTGAAAAACAAAATAAGTATTATTAAAAATCAAATTAACAGTAGCAAGAAAATAGTCAACAGGAATCTTACAGTGAGGTTCAATGACGGACCATTTTTCTTTAATGATATTAAGGATTAGAGTAAGAGGAATGTTTGTAAACAACGATGTAACGTCTAAAAAGACAAGAATATGATTTTCAGGAAGTCTAAAGTTTTTGAACTTATCGACGAAGGTAAAACTGTCTTTGATATTGTAGTCTCCAGGTGGAAAAGCTAGTTGAAGTATTTTAGAAATGAAAGTTCCTAATAAGTACGTTGGAGTGTTCAAAGTTGAAATGATAGGTCTGAGTGTAAGGACAGGTTTGTGAATTTTTGGCAACCCATAATATTTACCTGAGGTTGAATTATAATTGGATAACTGTTTCTTTTCAGTATCATTTAAAATGCCTTTTTTATGAAGTAATTTTATATGATCATTGACACGTTTTTGAATGGTGAAAGTAGGATCTTTTTTTAAAAGTTTATAAGTTGTAGTATCGGATAATAATTCTAGGGATTTATCAAACTATTGTTGTTTGTCCATGACTACGGTTACTGCACCTTTATCTGCTCTTGTTACAATTAATTCGGGGTTATTGGATAAATACTTTTTAACTTTATAGAATTGTGATCTAAACTGGTTATTTTGTTGGTTTTTTATTGATTTGCTTGCGAAATTCAAGATTATGTTACTAATTTTACCTCTTTTTACGTCTTTTTGCTTTTGTGGTAACTTGGAAGAGTCAAGAATAGTTTAGATCTGAATTCTATAAAGCTAAAAAGTTTTTATCCAATAACCCCGAATTAATTGTAACAAGAGCAGAATAAAGAACCCTACCCCTAAATTATTAAACAGTAACTTAATTTACAAGATCGTCTGCAGCTGTTAGGCATTCTACATTGGTCAAACTTCCCAATGGTTGAGGAATCGTCCGACGCAACATAGAA